>QEPC01001188.1:1181138-1236630 GCA_003113815.1 Sphenodon punctatus
ACATTTCTGTTGGCAAATTTGCATCACAAACCGATCTTATACCACAGTGACATAAGAGAATCCCAGGCATAGGTCCCTTCTCCACATATGTTGTACAGGCATATAAAATTGGGACCCTTTATAATATCTTTGTGATATTTGGCAGATATGATCATGAAAGTGAAATATATAGTTCTCCCAAATTTCATGTACACTGGGTGGATTAAAAAGATGTTATACTAATTTATATATTAATTGCTTATACCACCAAGACCTTTTTTCCAATCCTTCTGAAATTTGACAAAGATAGTAAATATGGGAAGGGGTATAAAGTGGACAACTTTCACTTACATTAGATGTGAGGCAAAGAAGTTACAGCTAAGAATGTATATGTAGAATATTGCAAAATACAATAATTCAACTGCTTCTAAAATCGGATTAATTTATCCAATTATTTTAAAATTTGGTGTATGTAATGCATTCTATTGGAGGCAGAGGCACCCCAATTTTAGCCACATAGCATAAAAAACAAAAATTTTACAGCCGATAATGTGTTTTCCATTGAAACCAATGGAAATTCAGTTCCGAACTCACCGAACGCATCCGAACTGAACGTTCGAATTCGATTTAGGTTAGAACATTCAGTTTGGTTGACCAAACTATTCGAGTTCTCTGAACTTCCAAATTTGAGTTCGGTTCGAACATTCAGTTCGGTCGACCGAACTATTCGAGTTCTGTCCGAACTCCGAACTTCCAAACCGCGTTCGCCATCCCTACCCACCTCTACCCCACCCCCTTGCCCTACCACACCTCTACCTCCCCCTTGCTCTACCTCACCTCTACCTCACCCAACTTACTCTACCCACCCCTTGCTCTACCCAACCTCTACCTCACCCCACTCACTCTATCCAACCTCTACCTCACCCCACTCACTCATAGTTAGCCCCCACTGTCCCCACAGTTAGTCCCCACCAGTCCCCACAGTTAGCCCCTACCAGTCACCACAGTTAGTCCCCACCAGTCCCCACATTTAGTTAGCCCCAAAGTAACACACCCACACACATCACATCACATCACATCACATCACATTACACACACACACACACACACACACACGTGTTGCCGGTGTTCCTTTCTTAGTGTTCATGACACAGCTTAAACATGAGTGGCCGTGGAACTAAGAAACAGACCATGAGTGGCAGTGCCAGAAGAGGCAAGAAGCCTCTTCCTCTTAGGCAGCTTACTCTATCTGGCACAGGGACACCAGAGGTAAGGCCACCAGTGGCCTCTTCCTCCAGCACAGCAGCTTCAAGTGAGCCCAAGATTAAGGTCTCTGGATGTACCTTGAAGCCACCACAGAGGCTGGGATGGGAGGAGGGTGCTTCCTCTTCCCGGTCGCTGCCTAGCAGTAAGAGGGGGCTCCTTCTTCCTCTGTTAGTGTAGTGGACCATCTTCTGGCTACCTGCTCTGCTGCTGCTCCTACTCCTAATGTGACGCTCTCCTTTGTACATGGCCTTTCGCTAATGCAGTCATCAGCTTCCCCAGCCCCGTCCGCTTCCGATACGCACTCTAGCACACCTGCATCCCCGCCCTCTCCCCTTGCTGATATGCAGCCTAGTGCACTCGCGCCTCCTCAGGCCCAGACCTCTACACCCACACAAACTGTGACAGCTACCACTGCCCCTTCCTCAAGTGTGGCACCGAGCACTACCTTTGAGAGGTCGACTGCCAGTCGTGCTGCTCCTGCCCTCCCAGGAACATGCACGAAGATCACATCCTGGGTGTGGTCTCATTTTGACATCTGGGAGGAAAACCACTCAAAGGTAGTGTGTGCACACTGCCATACCAAGGTCAGTTGCGGTGGCTCTGATCCCATGAGATGGGGCACCTCTGGCCTTCGAAGTCACTTGAAACGGCACCACGGGCACATCCGTGATCCTAAGGAGTGCTGTTCCAAGCGATTACACAGGGAGGTGGCAGTTGTAGAGGTTGTGGGTGATAGTTCCCCAGAGGAGGAGGAGCCCTCTTCCACTCCTGCAGCAACCCGGGCCATCTCGTGATGATGCCAAAACCACCCCCTGGCCCAGAAGAGGCAGAGGAAGAGCGCTAGCTGCTCAGCCAAGCCCACTACTTCCCATTCATCATCCTCCCAGCATACTGTAACTGCACTCTGGGAAAGGAAGCAGCCATTTGAATCAACACACCCCCAGGATGTGGCCATCACCAAGGCAAATGGGGAAGTGATTGCCCTGGATGAGCGGCCATTCAACGTTGTTGAGGGTGTCGGTTTCAAATGGCTGTTGAATTTGCTAGAGCCACGTTACAGTGTCCCTTGCTGCAAAACCTTCCCCTTGAAGGTTATCCCATCTCTCTACAGGAGGGTGAAGTCCCAGCTCCTTATGGAGTTCTCACATGAAGAGGGGGCCGTGGTACATTTTACCTCGGACCTGTGGACTAGGGATGATGCTGCAGCAGCTGTTACCGCGCCACAATTCCATTCCGCCATTTCGGACTTGCCTGCGCCACACTGCGGCTTTTCTGCGAACATTCCGCTAATTCCACCGGCATTCTGCAAATTGCAGAATTGCAGAAAAATTGCAGAAACTGTTGGAAAACTGCTGTTCTGCTATTTTGTGGTGCTGGCGGAATGGCGGAAGTAGCGAAAATGTCATGTTTCTGCTATTTTGTGAAACCTGTGGAAGTAGTAGAATGAAATTAGCAGAACTGTGGAAGTAGCGGAATGAAACTAGCAGATTGAAAGTCTCTGCCATGCCATACCACTAATTGTGGAAATGCTGTTTCCGGTGGAAATAGTTACTGCTGCGACATTCCGCTACAGCCCTACTGTGGACCAACCAGAGTGTGGTCCATGCCTATTTGTCATTGACCGCACACTGGTGACAGATGTCACCATTTGCTGTCACCAGCGCAGCGAGGAGAAGCAGAAGCAGCACTGGAGGAGCGTTGCCCTCTGGAAAGCATCGCTGGGCATTGCTACATGCCCAGGTGTTTGACATGGAGCACACAGCGTACAAAATCCTTGAGATGGTAGAAGTCATGCTGGGTAGGTGGACCCAGTCTGAGGGTTCTACCTTGGAGGTCGGTTACTTTGTAACCGATAATGCTGCTAATATGGTTGCAGCCATCAGTCATGGTGGCTAGACCCACATTCACTACAGCACACTCGTTCTGAATCTGGTGGTTCAGAATGCCGTCACTGGGACCGAGGCCATCACAGACATCCATGGAATGGCCAGGAAGATTGCTAGTTTCTTCCACCGGTCAGTTTCAGCCAGCCGGGAGCTGCGAGAGAAGCAGGAGGAGTTGGGCTCCCCTCTCCACCGGCTGATTCAGAATGTCACCACAAGGTGGAACTCCACCTTTTTTATGCTGCAAATACTCCTAGAGCAGAAGGAGGTGCTGCATGCCCTATGCTTGTCGCAGAGCACTGGGGCAACACCACTGTCCAGGGAGGAGTGGACAGTGGTGGAGCAGCTTATGAAGGTTCTGGAGTCATTTAGAACTGGCACAGGGGAGCCAGGCTCAGAGCTTTCCAGTCTGTTACTGCTTTTCTTGATCCTGCAGCAATGAATGGAAGGCTTTCTTTCTCACTCTGACTTTTGTGAGTCTGTGAGGGCGCTGACAGAGGCATTGGTCGATGGACTTAAAAGATGTTTTGACATCTTGGTAGGAAGTTGGCCACATTTCCTTGTAGTGCTACTCGACCCACGGGTCAAGAGGAAAATTGCTGCACTTGTCGTTCCCTTCACGAGCAACAGGGTCAAGCTCATCAATGAGGTGCAGCAGTATTGCCAACTGCAGCAGTCTCCTCTGCATGCGGCATGTGCTACTGCTCCTACAGGGGTTGCAAGTGGGGAATTGTCCTCCATGACTCTCTCTGGGCTGGGGGAATGGGTGGAGGAGGATGCAAGTCCTGCATGTGAGTCGAAGCAACAAGATATTGCAAACACCTATGTGTCTCAATATCTTGCAAGCACCCATGCCCTGTAACCACCAAACCCATGGCCTACTGGTCACAGAAGATGCATGTGTGGCCCCCGCTTGCAAAGGTAGCAGTGAAATACATCTCATGTCCTCCCACGAGTGTATCCTCGGAGTAGGTGTTCAGTGTGGCAGGAGACATCATGACCCCTCATCGCGCCAAAATGGACCCAAGGACAGTGGAAGAGTTAGTCTTTCTCAAGACTAACTTTCCCCTTCTTGGGTTCCTGGAGGGCAATACCTTTGACTGGGGGACCTGATGTGATTGCCCAGCCCCAGGGGATATCCTCTCCGGCTACCTTCACTCCCCTGCACCTGTGCATATCTTGAGAAGATTCAGGCAATTACATTGGCCTGAAGTTTGGTTAGCGGTGTCATTGATGAGCTCAGAGCAGCAGGAGGCCTTGGTTTGCGCAGCCATCATGGCACCCACAGCATGGCGATGTCCCAGTCCAACCACTCCACCAGGGAAAAGTAGTAGAAAAACTACTGCTTAATTCCCATATATTGCTGGCCAACAATTTGCCTCCTTCAAACCCATTCCACCAGGAAGGGCAAGGGGTTATTTTTTGGGGTCAATAATTGCCAGCTCTTGCTGGAGCTGTTTCGCCCCACTGGGGTTCCTTTTTGGGAACCTCTTCATCACACACACACACTCTCACACACACTCTCACACATGACACAGCCCAACCTAGCACCCCTCCTGGAGCATCCTCCCCCTCAACCTCCCACTCTCTCACACACACACACACTGGAGTGGAGCGCCCCAGCAGGGCTAATCCATTGCACTCCATCCTCGGTGCCTGGAATGGAATGCCCCAGCAGGGCCCTTCACTCTGACTGGCACATGATGTGCCACGCAGTTGCACACCACACACAGTACACATCGGCCCTACATGCATGGAGTGGCCGCCCCCGCCCCCAGGAAGACATGCAGAGGGCTTTGGGAGGGTGGAACATCTTCCGTGGGGTGGGGGTCACTCCCCAACGACACGGCCCAGTCCATGGTCATTGGCCCAGGCCCACAATCTCACTCTGCCTCTCCCACCTAAGCTCCAGCCCAGTCCCCCTCAGACATCTGATGTGTCCCCACCACCATCACTGCAAGTCCAGATGTGGTAGGACTCCAGTCTTGTGGGTTTGAAATAAAAATAATTCAATAGCTTGGAGTCCTTCTGTGTCAGAGGCTCCAGCACCCCAGCTATGGAACCTCATCTGGAACAGACTGGACAAAAAAGGCAAAAGAAGAATGCTACTGCCAGCCACCCCAAACCAGTGCACTGCACTATGCATTGGGGCCTTTTTTCCTCAGTGGGTGTTTCTGCTGAGCCTCTGAAGTCAAAAGGTCCCTCTGTGTCTGTAGCCTAGACCATGGAAAACAACTGGCAGTCCAGAGGGATCATTACACAGAGTCCTCCAGTTGGATAACATTAGGTAAGTGATGGCCTGGGGGTTTTGAGGGTCTGGAACTTCCTCTTTCAAAAATCTCAGCAGCATTAAAACAACTAAATTGCTGTTTTTCTTTCCCCTCCAGACAAGAGAGCAGAAGAAAGAGCTGCAGAAGAGAGCTGCGGCAGATGAGAAACCTGCAGAAGGGTAGAAGAGATGGAACTGCAGAAGAGAGAGCTCCAGCAGACAAGCCGGGCAGAAGAGAGAGGTGCAGCAGAGTCCCCTTTCCCATTTTCCCAATGACCCATCTTTCCCCCTTCCTCTTCTCGTGAACCACAACGAAAGAGCCTTTCCCCTGCTATTTCTCCTCTGTCCTATCCTTCTCTTGCCTTTCATCTCTTCTATTTCAGCTTGTTGCAGAACTGGAGCTAACTCAGTCCTCCCAGTTCTCCAAGCCTGAAGGAAGGCTTGTGTCCCGAAGCCTACACCTTCAGAAGACTACAGATGGCCAAGGAGGGCACGAAGATAGAGGATTTGGAGGTTCAGGATAAAGGTAGGGGATGGTAACGTGATCTACTTTTATTTATTTATTTATTTATTTAGTATTACATTTATTTGCCACCCCTTCATGCCCATGGCATCTCGAGGTGACTTACAACAATTTAAAACATCAACACAATTAAAAAACATCCATCTGATAGGTCCCCTCCCCAGTACCTCCAGACACAGTTGGTTTGACTTCAGGCCTGTGGATGTGAAATAAAAATCATTCCACACCCTGGAGTCTGACTGTGTCTGTCTAGAGGCCTCCAGTGATGACACTGGACTCAGCAATGACAAAAGAAGAATTCAATATGTTACACTGCTAGCAGCGCACTGCATGACGAATTGCTGCCTTTTGACTTCAGTAGGTGTTCTGCTGATCCTATTGAAGTCAATAGGTATCTCTGTGTCTGTATGCCCATGGAAAACAACTGACATTCCAGAGGAGATACTAGTACTCCAGCCATATAACATTAGGTAAGTGTGATGAGTTGACATGGGGGTTGGGACAGGGTGGGTTACTCTTGCTCTTCCTGTGATTTTGGATTATTGGATTATAATTTATTATTATTGTTGCATTGTGGATTTGGATTATTGGATTGTTGTGTGTGTGTGTCTGTCTGTGTGTGCGTGTGTGTGTGCGTGCGTGCGTGCGTGTGTGGAGGATTATTGGATTATGGATTGTCTTGCTCAGATAGATAGATAGATAGATAGATAGATAGATAGATAGATAGATAGATAGATAGATTATTGGATTGTCTTGCTGTGATATATTGGATAGATTATTATTGGGTTATAATGGATTCGAGTGCCGTGTCACACTGTGCTATGTTGAACCAAAACACAAGCACATTTAACAATAAACTATGGGGGGTTTATTGGGGGCCAGGGGGGTGGGTTTTTTGGGGGGGCAGGGATAAGTGTGAGTCTGCGCCAAGTAAAAAGTAAAATATATGTTAGTTAACTGTTTAAAAGAGAAATGTTGTATTTTTTACAGGTATTTTTGGTTTTTCTGTCATTGATTTCAATGGGGGAAATTCCTCATTGAATTCAATGAGGGGAAAAATGGTACCGGTATACTGGATTTAATCCAATAAACCGGTATTCTGAGATCCAGTATCTGGTAAAATCGGTAACTGGTATTTCCAACCAAGTCCCACCCCTAGTAAATTGTATGTTAAGGCAACTTTATTAAATATCAGACCAATCTATACATTTTTCTCTTCTTATTCATTAATTTAAAAAATGATAACTGAAATTAAGCTGCATATGTGTGGTATGGTGACTGAACAATACTTATACGTGATGAGGAATGTATACACTTTAATTTCAGTTGTCATAATTTTTTTATTAATGAATAACAAAATAAAAATGTAGAGATTGGTCTGATACTTAATAAAGTTGCCTTATCATACAATTTACTGTCATGTTAACATTTGAGTATAATTTGTAATGCTGCCTTAATACGCTTCTTAAACCAAGGGTTTTTTGTCTATGTAATTTGTCCTTTTGAAACTTAATAGTTTTGTTAATGCATAAGATGGCTTCAGACACAAGGCCTGGGGGAATTGCTATCAAACACACAAGACACCCAAAATGCAGCCAGCCTATTTAGCGCATTATGCCATGAAAAAGAGACATATATATATTACCAGTTCAGTTGTGCCCCCTTAATTAATTCATGCTGCTCGCACCCCATAACCAGTTCATTTGGGCACACCCCCCTGTATAATCAATTCACACTGCCCCCCCCACCCATAACCATTTCATGTGCATGCCCGGGGCAGCGTAAATTGATAGGGGGGGGGGCGCAAATGAACTGGTTATAGGGTGGGGGTATAAAGACAGTATTCCTGTTAGCAATAACTTCATTAAGAAAAGTTAGTGAAATAGCAGCCATAATAATCTCAGAACCATATTTGCAGATTTTCCAAGATAGAACAGATATTGCTTTATATTCTAAATTTCTACCTAAGATAGTATAAGTAAGACAGTTGTGAGAATGTGGCCCTTTTTTCATGGGCCTCTCCCACCCATGAACACAGATTTCCTCATGTTCATGGGAGGGAACCCTGTGCGAACCCGCCCCTGGACTCCCATTCATTAATTTGTTTGTAATCACAGAACACATGTGTTGCTGGAGGAAAGTTAGAATGGTCGTCAACCAGAAGTTTTTGTTCTACTGACTCCCATTGAACAGCATAGGCGCTATTCAAGGAGAGTTTCCATCACCTTAACTATAGGCCCACAACCGTGGCCCTATAATATATGCTATAAAACATTTGATCGGCAAAGCATTCATTATGTGTTACATGACGTTAAGACTAAAGCAGCAACAAGTACCCATAAAAACGGGTAAACCACAGGTGGGGTGCTAATCAGTATCCAGTTAGTTCCTGATGGGTCACAATTTACCCATTTCTGGTCCTGAAATACCATCTTCTAGTGCCAATTTTTCAAGTTGGTGGGGCTGATCCCAGGGCCTGCAGATCCTGTAAGCATGTGGAAAGGCTCACAACCTGTGTTCACATGCATTGGGAATGCATTGTGCTGCACAGGATCCATGAAGAGGGGTTTGGGATTTTGGCCACTGGCCTGATTTTTCATGTTGCCATCATGATTTTTCATTAGTTTCCTGTACTGATATACCATCCAGTAATTGATAAATTGGTACCAATAATTCCTGATCTAGGAGGTAATTGGATGCCTGATTGATACTCAGCCCATTGGGTTCCCAAAATTGCAAGCATTACTTACAGTTAATAAATCACATACCTATTTCAGCTATAATTAAGACCCATCAGAGGACTGAGTTCATGTCTCTGACAATCTCCAGTCCTGTTCTTGGGAGGGGAGGCCATTGCTTTGTAGCTGGAAGTTTGGATCACATGTCTGGGTGATGCAGAAGATATGTAGTGGCTTGATTACAGTCTATTACCTTTTTCTCCCACCCTTTTCAACATCTCATCATTACAGAACATGTCACATGCCGAGGGCATTCTCAGTGGTTGCACCACGGCTGTGGAACTCCCTCTCAGAGGAAGCTCGCTTGGCTCCCAGCATGTTGGACTTTCATCGGGCCTGTAAGACCTGGCTTTTTGTCCAGGCCTTTGGGGGCGGAGGGAAGTGAGGGTGAGCTTTCGTCAGTGGGTCTACCTCCTTTATTTTTATAATAATGAACTAATTGATTTAGTAACCATTTTTATATTGTTTTACTGTATGGTATTAACATGTTGTGAGCCGTCCCGAGCTGCCTTAGGGCTGGAGGGAGCAGGGTATTCGTTTTTAAATAAATAAATAAATAAATAAATAAACATGATATTTGTAGAATTAAAATCCCTGGCACTATGCCGGCTACTGATGCAAAAGTATCGTATTGTAGACCCAAGAGCACCTACACAATTGCAGCATATGTCTGTCCTTAATTTGCCTGATGAGGAACACCTACCTCTCCCTATGAATAAGTCATTAAAGTATTACCATATACCTCATCTTTTGATTGCCTCATGTTAAAAAGCCTCATATTTTAAAATGTCCTTACATTTACATTACCACTACTATTTATAATCTGCATGTCATCAGACAAAGCATTGAAGAAGCTAGCTTGCTTATTAGAAGTAGAAGTCTGTTGCAGATCACTAAAGTCACTAGTGTGCCTTCATTATGTACCATAAATATTATTCTAGTTAATACTTTCTGAACATATGAGTGGGCAAGATGGAAGTGTGGAAACCAGGCTGTATGTATTCTGGAATGTCAGTGGTCTCATCATGGTTAACAAGGGCCAAAGCTACCTGCTTGTTAGAGAGAAAGATGATCCAACAGATAGGGTGTTTTTAACCAAGTACTTGAGAAATTGGGAGTCAGTTTACTGTTTTGTTACAAGTTCTCTGTTACTTTACTAAACTCATTTATTTCATCTGTACTTCACACCTGCCTTATGTAAAACAAGGAAATATCTCTACCCCATTGGGTTGTTGTGAGAATGAATACACTACACTTTGTGAAGCACTCCTACTACAGTAAGGGAAGCCATATTATTATTATTATTATTATTATTATTATTATTACTAATTGACTTATACTCCACCCTATCCCCAAATTGGCTCAGGGTGGCAAGGGGTGTGCATGTCATTTTCGTTATTACAATAACAATCATGACAATTGTCATTTTTGTTATCGTTATTGCAATAACGAAAATTACAATCGATAACAACAATAGTGAAAATGACAATGTTGTTATTGTTGTCATTATTATTAGTGCTGTGGCAGTTGGGTTTTGGAGGGAAAATGTGGAGAGGGGAGGAGGGAGCAGACATCTCGGAGCCCTAAAAAAGGTTGAACTCTTGAACTGTGCCTGTGTTGGGGGGAGCGAGCAGCTCAGCAGTATCTGATGGATGTATCACTGGCCAATGAGCAGTGCAAGCAGGTCCCAGCAGTCTCATGGCAGTCTGTGATTGCTCAATGCCTGATGCCTCCCGCAACCAATCAGGGGGACTCTGGGGGAGGGCAATGCAACCCTTTATAATGGGAGACCCAGGCTTTTTCTCTCTGTTCTGTGACAAGCTCTGCTCTGTTAGGTTGTGTTTACAGAACTGTGGTGCTTGCACAAAAAAAAATCATCCCTAGTCCTCATTGTATTACCACCAATAACTAGGGCTGTAGCGGAAAGTCGCAGCGGTAGCTATTTCCGCCGGAAACAGCGATTCCACAATTAGTGGTACGGCATGGCAGAGGCTTTCATTCCACTAGTTTCATTCCTTCTGTGTGTGTGTCCCATTCTCTCTGTGTGTATGCCCCCCGTGTGTGTACATGTGTGTGTGTGACCGTGACCCCGTGTGTATCTGTGTCCCCCTGGTGTGTGTGTAAATCCCGTGTGTGTGTGTTCCCTTATGTTTATGTGTCTGTGTTCCCCCTCTCTGTGTGTATGTCCCCATATGTGTGTCCCCCCTTTGTGTGTGTCCCTCTGTGTGTGTGAGTGTATGTGTCCCCCTCTGTGTGTGAGAGAGTGTGTGTGTGCCCCACTCTGTGTGTGTCCTACTCTGTATGTGTCTGTATCTCCCCAGTGTGTGTGTGTGTTTGTGTCCTCCCTGTGTCCCCCCATGTGTGTGTCCCCCATGTGTGTGTATCCATGTCCTCCATGTGTGTCTCCCATGTGTGTGTCCCAGTCTGTGTGTGTTCCCCCATCTGTGTGTGTGTCTCTGTCCCCTCCCATGTGTGTGTCCATGTCACCCTGTCTGTGTATGTGTCCGTGTCCCCCCCATGTGTGTGTGTATTCCCATGTGTGTGTGGATGTGTGTGTGTATCTGTGTTCCCCCATGTGTGTCCTCTGTGTGTCCATGTCCCCCGTGGATGTGTGTCCCCCTATGTGTGTGTCCCACCCTCTGTGTGTTTGTGCCCCACCCTGTGTGTATATCCATGTATCCCCCGTGTGTGTTGTCCCCTATGTGTCCCCCCATGTGTGTCTGTCTCGCCGTGTGTGTGTGTCTGTCTGTTTGTATGTTTCACCGCGTGTGTGTGTCCCCCATTTGTGTTTTTCCCCCTTGCTTGTTTCGCCATTTGTGTGTGTGCCCTGTGTATGTCCCTCTGTGTGTGTGTGTTCCTGTGTGCATGTGTTGGTGTGTCCCCCTGTGTGTGTGTGCGTGTGTGTGTTGGTGTCCCCTGTGTGTGTGTGTGTGTTGGTGTGTCCCCTGTGTGTGTGTCCCCTGTCTCTGTGTGCATTCCTCCTCTGTGTGTGTGTGTGTGAGTGTGTGTCCCCACTCTGTGTGTGTCCCTTCATGTGTGTGCGTCCCACCCTCCCTGTGTGTGTGTGTCCCTCCTCTTCTTTTCCAGAGTGTTAATGAATATGTTGAACAATGCCACACCCCATGCAGATCCCTGGGGCACCCTGCTACTTGTTATCATTGTAAAAACTGACCCATTTTTCCCTACACTTTGTTTCCTAGCCTTTAACCAGTTAAAGATCCATGACGGGACACTGACTCTTATCCCATGAATACTTACTTTTCTCAAGAGTCTCTCATGAGGGACCTTGACAAATACTTTCTGAAAATCCAGATATATTACATGAACCATGTCACCATTATCTACATGTTTGCTGACAACTTCAAAAATATCCAATAGATTAGTGAGAGATAAATTCCCTTTGCTAAAACCCATGGAAGTGACTTTCATTTGTTAAGCCATTGCATGAAGAGAAATAGAACAACTTTCTTGTCCCCTGTGGGCACATTTTTTAATTATTTTTTTTTTACTTTATTAGGGATGAAATGATAATCTATTTGCTTATTGCAAAAATTTCACGAGAACTGAAAATCATTACCAACATCTTGGGACAATCTTGGTAATGGTTCAGTATCTTGATCGAGAATTTTCTCAATGTACCATTTACCGTGATTTACTGTGTACCGTATACTGATTTACGATATACCGTTTACATTGTACCGTGTTCATCTCAGGAATGTGCATTCAGAAAATGGCCACTGCAGCTGTTCTGTGTATGCCCAGCCCTTTTCCAAGATGTTTCCGGCAGCATCACTGCCATTTGCTAAATGGAAAGCCATTTTGCGCATGCGCATTACCAGGATGAACATGGTACACGGTAAATTGTTATATGGTACATGGTAAATCCCAGTAAATGGTAATCACGGTAAATGGTAAACAGTAAATAGAGAAAAATTCTTGAGCAAGAAAGTGTCAATAATGCGGGTGGGTTTGTTCTCAATTATTGATTCTTGCTGGTGCTAAAACTCAGTTCTCAGTCCCCCTGCCCCCGGAAAACCCACAGGATCAAGGTACACAACTTGTTTTTTTGAGTTCCAGGGAATGGTCCCGAAACTTCAGAACTCGAAAACTCTTTGGCTGAGTACAGGGAAGGGGGCCAGAGGCTGGCACTAGGCCCCTACTCCCCCTTCCCTGGACCTCGCTGGCCAGGGAGAAAATAGGTCAATGTGGGTCAGGAAAGGGGGGACGGGCCCTACGGGGGCTATGGGGTGGGAATATAAGGGGGTGGGGGCCTCGCAGGGGCTGACAGGTAGAGTACTCACTCTCTGGAGGGGTTNATGCATGGCGTCTCCAGACTGAGTAAGTTTTTTTTTAAATGGGCATGCTCAGAAAGGGCCAAATGACCCCTTATGAGCATGCTAAGACCTTTCCAGGATGGTACTGACAGAGTCAGCACACTGTGGATGACATGTTGGAAAGGTCTGAGCATGCTCAGAAGGGGCAGGCCTTCTGAGCATGCCCAGATTTATTTATTTTTAAACTTACCCAGTCTGGAGGAAGCCACATGTCCCTGGAGCCCCTCTGGAGGGTGAGTACTCTACCTCCTCATCTCCTACTAGGCTCCCACCCCTTTTACCATGGCCTATTCTCTCCCCCTCCAAGGCTCTCTCTGTTGTCCTCCTTGGCCCCTGCCCTTGGTAACTACTGTCAAGTATTAGCCGAGTGTCCTTGAATTGGCCCAAGCACTCAGGGTTAGTCCTCACAACTCTGTGAATACTAGCAAGCAGTGTTTTTACTATTCGATTCAGCCCTATTTTTTTTTTGCTAAAAACAAGTCAAGAACCATGATTATCAGAACTGAAAAAAATCAAGGTCAAGTTTCAGCCGAACTTTTACTAATATCAACAGACACACTTTCCATTAATTTGATGTTTTTATATAGTTTCACAACGTTGCTTACTGAAGCCATTGTAGGCAATCTAAACCATGCCTCCCAGAAATCTGTGTTTAGGTGGAGCAGTCCCTTTTTGGATGCTAATTCTCATTGTCCTGCCTTCAGGGGGGAGCTCAACCTCCCTCTTTCAAGAGAGAGAGAGAGAGAGAGAGAAAGAGAAAGAGAACGAGAAAGAGAGAGAGAGAAAGAGAGAGAGAGAGAGAGAGAGAGAGAGAGAGAGGACCAGTATTCAAGAATCAGGTATCTCTTTTCTGGTTGCCTCTCAGGAAAAGTACTTGAGGGGGCAATAGGGAGATGGTGGAAAGACAAGAAACTAAGTGGCATGATTAGCAGAAAAGCTTTTGTACCTCTTTATGAACTTGGAATGATGGAACGTTGTGTATATGTAAATGAGGGGATGAAGCTTTTTCATGGAGGGGTGGTCATTGTCCTCCATGAAGGGGGTGGAGCTTGTCTTTCTTTGACCACTGAGATTATTGGGAGCTATTATCTAAGCTAATTAGAGGACCAGAATTCAGTTTTCAAGCTCCCCTAAGGCTTCAGCACACACACACTTTACAACAACCAAAAACCAAAAAGCCTTCCGGAAAGTTTCCCCCAGCTTCTGGACAGTGTGAGCCTGGTACACAAAGAGGTAATAGTTCCCACTGTACAGAATTAGGGCTGAATTGTGTAGTCAGAAAACTAATCACAAGTATTCAGCCAAGTTCCAAGGACTGGCCCAAGTGCTTGGGCCGTTTCAAGGACATTCGGCTGAATACTTGGCGTAGTTTCTGAGGGCGGGAGCTGAGGATGGGGTCAGAGGGGAGGGAGACTGAAGGGGAGGGAATAGGCTAGAGAAGAGGGATCGGGACCAAGCGTTGTCTGAGGGGGTAGAATATTCACCCTCTGGAGGAGCTCCAGTGATGCATGGCGTCTCCAGACTGAGTAAGTTTTTTTTTAAATGGGCATGCTCAGAAAGGGCCAAATGGCCCATTCTGAGCATGTTCAGATCTTTACAAGATGGCATCCACAGTGCGTGTTTATGTGGTGACCCACCCTGATCCCGAGAGGGGTGGCCATTGTGTATTGCTTTGGGCCAGGCCAGGAGTCACCGCACACCCAGACATTTGTACCCCATGTCACTGAAGGGCTCCTTCTACCATTTACCATTTATTTATCAGGCACTGGCTTCCGCCATGGCCAAAAATGCATATACAATTAAAACTGTATACAACAACCAATACACAGTTGGCTGTATACAACATACACAATTTTCAATTATCATTTACCGGGTCCCCCATAACCTCTTTTCCATATTGCCATAGCCTCGGTCATACACATACTTATACATAGTTCCAGCACTACTTATCAGGGTTCTTATCTCTTACTTAATATATTACCATACTCTTGATCGATATTTATACAATTACTATTCAGCAGGTATTACCATTCTACAGATACATCCCCAATTGGTAGTTGAACAGCTAAAACATTCTCCAAGTCCTACTACCAATACTAATTCCCAATCCATCCTCCCCAACTCATTTCATATCATACTGTGACCATGGTACCCTGACAACTACTTTCCACTTATAATTCCATGTATTTCCTTAACTATTCCAGCCCTTGTCAGGTATCAAGCTATTTCCTTATGGCCTCTGCATTGGGCCAAACAGAATTTGCGACCTCAACCTGTGGAAATATTTTCTTTGATGGAACCCATACTCTTTAATTTTGTATGGATAGCTAATCTCCTTTTCCCAGCCAACAGTACATAGATTGCGACAGCCTTCATTTCCTCCCTCCCTCGCAATCCCAACAGGTGCAAAAAGCAGCCTTCGTTGGTTATATCCATTCCCTTCTTTAATAAGGGAACCAGCCAAACTGTCCTCAATTCCCCGTAATATGGGCAACGCAGCAGAAGGTGCTCAGTTGTTTCCACCTCCTTCAGACTACAAGGGCATAATCTTAATGAATATGGGACCTTTTTATACCTGCCCTCTGTCACTGCCAGTTGTATAAGTTGAAAACGTAGCAGGGTGTATCCTCTACGGATTTTACCGTTAATCATAATATCCAAATATGGCTCCAGCCCAAATTCCCTTTTGAACAGCCCCAACTTTGGGGCTACCTTCCACTCTGCTACTACCCCAAGGTCTTCTTGTTGCGCCATATCCCTCATTCTGACACAGATTTCGTGTCTTATGGCTGGCACACTCTTCCCTATAAAGTATGCAAAAGAGAATCCACATGATCTGAGAATCCCCCCCAAATATCTCAGCCATGGGTACTCTCTCTGCCCCGTATTTTCAAGTTCCTCTCTCAAACATAACAGGGAAAGATCTTCCTCTTCATGGGTCATAAGCCTTAGCCAATACCTGACATAATTTGCCCTAGCTAACATGGCTATAGAATTAACCCCCAATTCCGCTCTCAAGACTGCCCCTGGAGTACCAGGTCCTACCTTTAACAAACGCCTGAGGAATTGATTTTGCACCCTCTCTAAAACTATCACATTGGGATTGGCTATTACTTCTAACCCAAACACCGCTATTGGGGGAACTTTGGAGTTATATACCTTCAGAAATTCCGAAATAGTGACCCCAGTTGATATACTTATTGCCTTGTTTAATGCCTAAGCTACACACTGCGCCTTCTGAGCTCTAGCCTGAATATGGGGATTCCAAGTTCCCCTGCTACTGAACGTGATTCCTAGGTATTTAAATTCTTTTACAATCTCAGTTTCTCCCGCTTCTGTTTTCCATTTCCGCAGATTCGTCTTTTTACCCACTGTCATTAGTTTTGATTTCCCTAGGTTAATTTCTAACCCATTTAATTTGCAGTATTGCTGGAACTTACTTATGGCCCTACGCAGACCCTCCTCTGTTTGTGATAGTAGGATTAGATCATTGGCGAACTGCAGTAAACTAACCTGTGCCTTTCCTACTTTCGGTGGGTGTGTATCAGCCATTCTAATGCATTCGGCCAAATCCGAAACATAGATATTAAAAAGGAGAGGTGCCAATACACATCCCTACCGCACTCCCCTCCTAATTTGAATGCTTTCGCTCAGGCCTGTTCTTGTCTTCACCCGGACTTTGTTGTTGGAATATAGTTCCATAATGACCCTCAGTAGCTTTTCTTCCAACCCAAGGCCCTTTAACTTCACCCATAACCTAGACCTCGACACTGTATAGAAGGCCTTGGTTAGATCCATGAAGGCTAGATAAATTTTACCTCCCCTTACCTTAGTATATTTGAATATAAGGTGTTGTAAAATAAAACAACAGTCTGCCGTAGCCTTTCCCTTCCGAAAACCAAACTGCTCATGTGGAATAATACATTCCAACTCTACCCACTTAGCCAACAAGTTATAGATTAGCCTAGCATATACCTTCCCAATATTTGATAGCAAACTTATTGGCCGGTATGCGGCTAAGTCACTTGTTGCTCCCTTTTTTTGCAAGGGGACAATAATGCTCTGAGTCCAGGAACTTGGCACTAGGCCCGCATTGCTAACCGCAAGAAACAAGGGAGACAACAGTCTAGACCACCACCCTGGAGATGCTTGCAAAATTTCCGCTGTAATACTATCCAACCCAGCTGCCTTCCCTCGCTTCCAGAGTTCCCAGTACGGATATCCACACTCATCTTTACCCACTTAGATTGGTAATACCCTTCTCTTTTCTCCTTAAGCAATTGCTGATACGCTAATTGTAATTCCCTGAATTGAACCCCCGCTGTCAATGTGGCTTCCTTTACCCATAACCTTCTTCCCACGGATAGTTGGGCTTTCAACCTCCTACATTCCTGATCATACCATAGATGTCCTAAGTAGGACCTACCCTTCCCTTCCTTATACATCAGTCCCCTCTGTAAGCAACTTATAATTTCCTCATACAACCCAAGGAGCAGCTGTGGATCCTTCTCCTGTTCCATCTTCAACAACAGTTGCTCAATCTCCCCTGAATCACAAATCCTCTGTACTTCACCCATAAGCGCAACCGGAGTGAGTTTCCTTAATCTTAAAAATGGTTGACTAGAAATATTCTCCTACTGTTCCAAATAGGGATTGACTATCTTAAACGGGAAGACCAAGGCCACATGGTCACTTTCTGGCCTAACTATCCTTCCTACTTTCCCAAACCGCTTCCTAAAACTCCCTTCAACAACTACATAATCTACCTTGCTCCTTCCCTGAAGACCTAAAAATGTATGGCCTTGCGCTTCATCTTTGTATGGGTCCTCATTTAGGATCTGTAAATCATATTTCAAGAGCAGATCCTTCATAGGACCCTCTACCAACCCCATTCTATTGTCATTACCTCTATGTGAATGTACATTCCAATCTCCCACCAAAAGGAGTGGAACCCCAGGGAAGTCATCAGACAATTTCACCATAACTTCCTCCAAGGCCTGCCATATGTCTGATTTATAATATTTAGAGGTAATCTTGGGAATGTAAACATTTAGCACCACCAAGGGGTCCTTCTTCAGAGCCCCAAATTTCAGTAGTCCCACCTGTAATTCCGATCTGAACAAAGGGTATGGAGTAAATTCAACTCTTGCTTTATCAGGTAGAAGGATAGCTAGACCCCCCGATACCTGTCCCTTATTCCCCTCCTTCTGCCCACCATGTAAATATATATCAAAGCCAGCCAGACCCAGAGTATCTTCCTTATGTAGCCAAGTCTCCTGGACACAAGCTACATCAAACCCTTGCATAAATTGTATCCACTCACTATCCAAGGTTCTTAATCTTAGCCCCGTTATGTTCCATGAGAGTAATTGGGGAGTATCCCTCTCTCCCTTCCCGGTCACAATATTAATAATTCCCCTACTAGAACCCCCCTCATTTCCTTTATCCATCCTCGGGGAATTACCCCCAGCCTCATCTCATAACGGGAGCTCTGTCTCTTCAATCACGACTAACTCTGGGATCAGAAAGCTAAAATTACTGATTACCCTGTTAGTTCCTTCACACCTTTCCTCATCCCTCCTCACATCTATTAGGATCAGTGGATCTTGTGCCTTGGCTCCCTCTACCTTGGTTGGAGTTCCCTGCTCTTCAATTTTGAGCCTTCTCTGATCAATTAATTTTTCCAAATTATGTTCTGGTTGGTAACTTGAGCCCCCCACATTTCCCCCTGTATAATCTATATCTGGGCCCTACATAAAATTCTTAATATGTCCCAACCTAGAGAGAATGTTGTCCTGATCAATAACCGATAACTTATTAAACATAGCCCCTATCTGTTCCAAATCCTCCATACCATTCTTGCCCAGTAGGAATAGCCCTACCTTACTTGCAAGTTGATCTATAACCTGGGCTTGTATTGAATTAGTCATATCCCCTATAGGTTGGACCCTGACTTGAACACTCCCTACTTGATGTACACCCCCCCCTCTTCTGTGGAGGTAATTGCTAATACCTCTGGTACGTCGTTCATATGAGGTTGCTGAATTTGTTGTTCCACTGTTCCTATTTCCATAAGATTTCCTGTCCCTTCTTCCTCTTTAGTAGTTATCTCTTGCTCCCTTTCCTCTGTACAACTAGGTTTAATCTCTTTACCTCTCTCCCTGGGAACTTCCTCTGATAACCCGGGAATAGGGGATATATGCATCTGCCCCCCCCCGGCTTCTTTGCATACCACTAGGATTACCTCCCCTCCCATAGCTCCATACCCTATCAATGGAAACCCCTTGCTTCAACAACCTCTTCCTAGCCTTAAAGACCCTTTGTACCCATAGGGCTGATGTAAAACGAATGAGTCTAAACAGAAATTTTTTCCTAGGCAGCCATACAATATTAACCACATCATCTTGTTTCATTCTTCTTCCCATCAGGACACGTATATTTTGTACCACCTCACCCTTTTCCTCCCAAGAATGTTCTGTTCCATCTAGATCTTGCTGAATTAAAAGGTATACCTCCTTCTCTCTTACAAGGGCTTCTCACTGCAAATGTTGACTAGGGGATTTAATAAATGATCTTTTAGATACTTCCTTAGCTGGAACAGCTACAGGTGGCTCCCTCTCTCGGTCCACACTTACTTCCAACTTGTTGGATATCTCGTACAGCTGCAATTTTATTTTATTCAAGGAACTAGCCAGATCTGTAATACCAGCAAACAGCACCTCTACAGTGCTAGCTATTAACTTTGTTTTCCGGATAAGATAGTCCTTGCTTAATGCCAGCATATCTTCAAATGTTGACCCCTTGGGGCTCGGCACAACTCGGGGCAACATATCCCTGAGGGGACCTTGCTCCTCCTTATTATCTGCGAGGCAGGCAAATCGATTATTGTATAAAACCCCTCTACATTCCCCCCCCCTGCCCAGCATGCCTAGTAACCTTTGCTGGAAGTTCTTCTCCTGGTGAGAGTGAGCCTGCCTCTCACCCTCTTTTCCTTTCCATAACCCCCCACAGTACCTGGGATCACAGCTCACTCATGGGCACAACTAACACAGTTTGTCGATACCCCCCTGGTGACTCACGGCCGACTCAAGGGCGACTCTCAAGGGTGCACCCTTGAGCGCGTGACCCTTATGCGCGCACCCGAGGCGTGCGCCTGAGGCACCGCCGCAGGCTCAGTCCTGGCTTTTCAGCTCGCCGATAACCTTGCTCCGCCCCTCAGCAGCCTAGGAACAGGTGAGTAGATTAATGTCCAGCAATGGCTCCCACTCGCAGCCCTGCTCTCTGACCTCAATATCACCGCAGGCTCAGCCCCAGCTTTTCAGCTCGCCGGTAACCTTCCTCCGCCCCTCAGCAGCCTAGGAACAGGTGAGTAGATTAATGTCCAGCAACAGCTCCCGCTCACAGCCCCGCTCTCCAACCTCAATGCCCGCCACAAGCTCAGCCCCAGCTTTTCAGCTCACCGGTAACCTTGCTCCGCCCCTCAGCAGCCTAGGAACAGGTGAGTAGATTAATGTCCAGCAACGGCTCCCGCTCACAGCCCCACTCTCCGACCTCAATACTGCTGCAGGCTCAGCCCTGGCTTTTCAGCTCACCGGTAACCTTGCTCTGTCCCTCAGCAGCCAAATAAAATCAGCTCCCAGAAACCTGTATGGTCCCTTGCTGTCTGAGGGCATCAGCTTGCTGTTGATCCAGGTTAGTCCAAGCAGCTTTGTTAGACTGGTCCAAAGCCTTCCCTGTTAACCTGGCTTTAAGGCCAGACTTAGCACCAATCTCCTTCAGTCCCTTCTGGCAACCAACTGGCTCCTTCTATATTGCTGTAGCACTTGCTCTCCTTTCCCATGTATCCTTCCACTTGTGGGTTGTCATGATGTTCTGCAAGGGGGTAGTGCCACTCCCAGAAGCTAAGCAGAGCCAAGCCACAAGACCACAATCTCAAAATTGGATTAGGTTTGACATGGTAGGGATTGGTCTGAAAAGCTCAATCCAAGCAGAGCTCTATTGGATAACTGTTGTGTCAGTAGCTAGATAGATGCTAGTTTCCTCCTTTTCTTGCACATTTACCTATTTCTGGTTATACTTCTGCTGTGATTAAAAAAAAGAACATTCCCCAGTAATGGGCATTAAAATAAAACTCCAATCTTGGATTGATATTTCCTCTATTAAAAGATAAGGCATTCCTTGCTCTGTTCACAGATGGCAAGGATGGCGAGCTGGAGGAATATGTGGAGTCCCAGGAGAGAGAAGCACCATGTGGGACTGCTGGTAGGTATGGCAAGCAGGTGGGAGGGTACCATGGAAGACTGGACTCACAAATGCTGAACAGGTAGGTGTGGAGGGTGGGGGTGACTGCATGCTGAGGCAACAGGCACAATGGGATTGATTCCAAACCCTGTGCACACTGCCATGCACACACACACAAGAGCCACCATGTGGTTTGCATGCATGCCGTAAGCCCTATGCTGGGGGTGCACGCATTGCATGTGCTCCATGTGACAGTCTGTAGGGTTGTGATTGACCCCAATTGCTGGGGGCAAAACACTGGACCAGGAAGGTGGGAGTGGGGCAGCCTGAACTAATGGCTGTCCTTTCCATTCTGCTACAGGTCTTACCATGGGAAAGGTGCTGGCACTGGCAAGACTATCCGCGGGAGCCCAGTGGACTTGGGACCTGCAGGCACAGTCCTGGTGGTGCAGGGAGGATCTGGCATGGGATTTGATGAACTATTCCACTTGTCAGGCAGGTGAGATCCAGGACTCCATCCAGGGACTGGCCGAGGAGCACCAGCAGTTCCTGCAGAAGTGTGCCACCCAGCACAAGGACCTCACCACCAAGGCCCCAAGGAAATACCAGATTGATAGATGGTGATGATGGGACCATTTCATGCAGCAGATGCAGGACTGCCAAAGAGCCCTGGAAAGGGAGGGCCATGGGCTGAGAAACATCATGTAGCAGTCCCTTAAAATGCAACATGTCCTCCTTCACCACATGGCCACCACAAGTGGTGCAATAACTGTCACTCTGGAGTGGGCCTCAGATGCTCATCTCCCCCAGGAGTTCCTACCACCCAGGAAGGAGAGAGGGAAAGTTAATGAATAATGGGATGTCTATGCCAAGGAAAAGAGAATAAACTGTCTCCATAATGACAACCATGGTTTCTGTCCTTATTGCAGGCCAGGTGGATGCATACCCCTAAACCCCAGGCCCTGGAACTCAGTGACAGGGTGTCAGGATGAAGCACCGTAAGAGACTGGGACAGGGGCGGGGTGGTCAGGGGCGTGGGAAGATCCCCGTTAGGATAGGACAAGAAACACAGCGGTGAGGGATGCCGGTACAGGGGCGTGCCCAGCCGATGCAGGAGATATCACCAGACAGTGGATCAGCTGAGAACAGGCAGGCAGGGTTAACAGAAGCACCGCAATGCTCTGAGCACCTGCTGAAGAGGGCAGAGGTAACGGCGGCAGTATAAAGGTATGGGCAGTGTCTGCAGAGTGGTGCCGGTGAACAGCATTGTTGCGAGACTGGCCCCCAGTGTTGATACAGTCTATTGTTCTATAGCAGAGTGAGAGTGTGGTGTGAAAGTTGGAGTGAGAGCAAGGAAGGCGTGAGTGTTGAGGGTGTGGTGATTGGCATTTGGGTAAGGGGGTGTGAGAGGGTGAGTGAGGGTTGTGGGTGCACTTCCTATCCGTCTCCGTGTGGGTTCCGTCCCCTTCCATTCCCTCCCTGCCTTGTGTGAAGTAACCTAGTCCTACCCGTACTCCCCCGGAGGAGTTTTCCCTTCCCTTCCTCACCTCCCAGCATGTCTTTGTTTCCCCTTTCCCCCCTTTCCGTTTAGCCCACAGTGTGTGTCACAGAGGCAGGGTGTACGGGACTAGGTGCTGTCATTACAGCCAGAGTGCTCACGTGGGGGCATTGCTCAGGGCCTCGTTGTCTCCCCCCCAATGATGAGATAGGCCACATTCCTCTTCATGAGGCGTGGCCCTATAATAACCTGAGGGGTGTCTTTCTTCCAGTGCAGAGCTTGCCCCCCACAAGAGTTGGGTTAGTGTTAGGTGTAGGGGTTGTCTGCCAGACCCAGGTACCCCTTCCCCCATGCCCCCATAACACAGGAAGACTCAAACCATGAGACATCATGGGGCACCATAGGGGAGCACATTCCACCAAGCAATGACCATGGATGCATACATACACATGTATATTGAGGGACCTGTGAGGTTGGGCATTCATCTAGAACTCTGAGCCTGAACTGTAAAGAAATACATCCATACATGGATGCTTTCGACCCCCACAATATGGTGGTGAAGCACTACCAAAGGGGCATGTATCAATAAGGGTTATATGCGGAGGGAGTGGGGCTCCCCACCTCCACAGTTGCCAGGTCCCCATTAGAACTTTGAGCTATGGGCTGCCAGTGTGACTGATCTGTGAGGGGGGAGCAGAATTCCCCAAATCCCCCCCACACACACACACGCACCAGAAGCCCATTGGAGCTCTGTGTGATGGTCAGCCAGTGTGATTGACTTGTGGCGGGAGGGGGGCTACCCTCACAGGTACCAGGACCTCATTGGAACTTTGTGCTATGAGCTGCCAGGGTGACTGATTTGTGGAGTTTGGGGTGTGTGTGTCCCCAACCGCAGAAAGGTGGTAGAACCCCTTTGGAACTTTGTGCTATGGATCACTAGTGTGACTGATCCATGTCCTGTGGTGTTAACAGAATGTGGAAGGCACTGGACTGACACCCTGTCAAGGGGCTTGTGTTTTGGGTTTCATGCAGCTGCTTTCATGCCTTCGTCTGCTACCATAGGTTATGTACTTTCCTCCATAAAGTCAGCTTTCCATAGGTGATGACTCATTCCTATTATGGCTGACTGGCACCACCGTTTGCCAGCATGGATGTCAACGGCTGCTTCTCTGGCCTCCGCCCATGCACTTCCAGAGTACCATGGATGGCGAGCAGTAGGGATGGGCGAAAGTGGTTCGGAAGTTCGGAGTTCGGACTGAACTCGGTCTGTTCGGTCGACTGAACCAAATTTCCAAAGCGAACTTGAATTTCAAACCGAACCGAACCGAATTTCCGAACTCCGTTCTGTTTGCCCATCCCTAGTGGCAACACATACCAAAAAACCTAGTTTTGAATAGCCAAACTTGGTTCAGAAGTTTGGAATTCGACTGAACTTGGTCTGTTCAATCAACCGAACCAAACTTCCGAACCCAACTCAAATTTTAAACGGAACCGAATCGAACCGAATTTTCGAACTTGGATTTCAAACCAAACCGAACTGAACCAAATTTCTGTACTCTGTTCTGTTCATCCATCCCTAGCGGGCAGTGCTGTGACTTCTTTTTCCCACAGTTCTCCAAGACTGTACATCATGGCACTGTGCGAGGTGCTAAGAGCAGGCTGGGGCTGGATGGCCACCCATGTGTTAGGTTCCTCCACCCAGTGTCCACTTCCAAGGGAAAGACTAGTTGGCACTAAACACAAAATCAAATCAATGTGGTATTCACCAGCAGGCCATTTTCCTTATGATACTGAAATCTGAGTATTTTAAGTCAGTTGTTTTGTCAGTGGTGAGACTCTCCAGTGCTCTAATTTTATCAGTATTGGACAACGGGCAAAGACTGAGGTGATGTTAGCCCACGTTATCTTATGTTACCCTGCATTAGCCCGAGAGTCAACTGCTCATTTGTTTGGTCACTGCGAGATATTCGCCCAGATCCACCACAGGGTGGGCTGCCAGCTGTTACAGGACACATGGGTCAGAGAACCTCAGCAATGCAGGCACGCTTACCTGGGCTAATGTGGGCCCAACATGCACCATTTGATAAATTAGGCTCTACCCATCTCCATCATGGGCCAAGGGCTGTCAGGACCACAGTGCTGCAGGTGAAAATCCCAGAGCAGTCAATAGGGTGCCCGTTCCTCAATATCCCTTCCCACAAGATGGCCCCAGAACCCTTAAAGGGAACCAAGAGCAAAGGCAAAACCACAGTCTGTACACAAGCTTGTGCACAATGCCTGTCCCACAACCCAATGACACATAGTGCCAATGGGAAAAATGAACAGGAGGACAGAGAGGACAAACCAGTAAGTCAGCACACCTAGGAGCTTGGGGGCATGGCAGTTGTCCCATGTTATGCACAAGTCTTATCTGGTGCATCTATATCACCATGTTCATAGACATCCACCAGCACGGCTTCCCCAAGGATATTAGTGTGGGGAGCACAAAACCTAGCAGTGCTGAGATAAGGCCCTTGAGCCACCCACCAGAAGAGGGTTCCATAGAATGTGGAGGAGATGATGGCATTCATCAGACTCTGGGGGGAAGCAGAGGTCCAGGCCATGGCTGCCAAACAATGCAGTACATGGAACTCCTTGACCAGTTCCTGTGCATGGACAAGTCCATTGTGGTCCTTCAGATTGCTGGCACTGGGATCGTTGAGGGTCTCTGTTGGGTGGACACCCTCCCTCCTGCCAGTCCATGAAGCACCTGCTCATTCTGGAGGTGTTCTCCCCCCATCCAAGCAGGCTAGGCTCTCAGGGCCACAGCCCACCATGTCTGGCCATGCCCCTGGCCCCCAACCAGCCTCTGACTCCAAGGGATCAGACATCACCCTCGGAACCCACATCCCCTAGCCCCAGAGAGCCAGTAGTGAAGTGGACCGGTTGTGAAGTGGACCAGAACCAGAAAGCCAGTAGTGAAGTGGACTGGTTGCAAATTGGACCACAACCAGAGATCCAGTAGTGAAGTGGACCGAGAGTGCCAGAAAAGCCAGAGAGCCAGTAGTGAAATGGCCCAGTTGTGACATATAGTCTGGTTACTTACTTATGCCAGTGCAGTGTGGACAGCAAAGAAGGTTTTATTAGACTAAGTCCCACCCGGCTGAGCTATTCCTGGTAGTGAGGGGGCTGGTCAGTCTGGCCTCCCTCCTCCTGGACGTGGAACCATCAAATGCTCACTGTGATTTTTTTGTGGACTTTTTTGCGGATATAATTGCTCAAATTCACCATGCTGTTGATGCGACTTCTTTAGTAGAGAATGGGTCTGAAGCAGTGGAAGCCCTGTCTGGTCCTGTTTTGTGGGATGAGTTTCAGACAGTGTCGCCCTCAGATGCAGAGGATGATCTTGGGACTGTTTGAGCCACCAATTCTGAATTAGATCCGTGCCCATCCTGGCTGGTTAAGGCCAGCCGGGAGACATTGGGGCTGTTGCTTGTGGGGATAGTCAATGCCTCCCTTGGGGAGAGCAGGGTGCCAGTCTGTCTCAAGGAGGTGGTGGTGCAGCCCCTGCTCAAGAAGCCATATTTGGGCATTGATATCCTTGCCAGTTATCAGCCAGTCTCTAACCTTCCCTTTTTAGGGAAGGTTATTGAATGGGTTTTCATGTACCCCATATAATAAACATATATTTTTGGCCTTCTGTGTTTCAATGTATTGAAAATTAGAATTAGCCTTTGTATGGTGAACTGTTTGTATAATGACCTCTCAGTGAACTCTTGACTATATACTAGGAGAGAAATTTAAATTGTTAGAATGTCATTTGACTTGTTTTAGAAGTGGAATCTTATAAATCTGTGCCTCAGTGATTAATGACAGCATGGCACAAGTATCTCCTTTCTTCCAAGCTTCAAGGGAACCTCCCCATGAAATAAAGTTTTAGTCTTAAATTGGTCAGCAGCTGGATTCAACTAATTGGTCAGCAGTTAATTGTGAAGAAAACCTGAAACTCTGTAATCAGTTTCCTCTGTAACTGACATCATCTGACTGGGCTTCTCATGGAAGCATCTTAGTATAAGGATCAGAGCAGTTCTTGGATTCAAGAGAAAGGATTTTAAATTGCCATGAGAGTCTTTTCTCACCTTGATGGCAGAACTGGGCACAGAATTTGGTAATATGAAAGTATATTCTTTTGATACCTTTGAGTCAATGAATTAAGCATATGTTAGCTTTTAAGGCTGTTTCTTTAAAGAGAAATATTTATTTAGATCATGTACTTGTAATTTACTTCAATTCTCTTTTGTAACATATCGGTACTTTCTATTTGAATTTAAGTAAACTATGCTTTATATTTATAACATTCTTTGTCTCATGGCCTTATTTATAAATAATATTGTCTTTACAATACTTTGCTGAGCTGGTTGGCTTTTAGCACAGTGTAAACTAAGTTTGCACAATCTGGAAGATAGCCGCCCTATATCTAGTTCAAGATCATGTCTGGCTGGACCACTAAGCGCATTTTCCATTTGAGGAAACTGAGGCACAACGTGACAGGGTGGTGGCTCAGAAGCTCCAGGGGCATTTGGACTAGATTAATTTTCTCGATCCCTCACAGTCAGGCTTTCGTCCGGGAGTGGCACGGAGATTGTGCTTTTGGCCTTGTCTGACAACCTCTCCCATGAGTTAGACCAGGGTCGTTTGACCCTGTTGATCTTGTTGGATCGCTTGGCTGCATTTGATACTATTGATCATGAGTTGTTGGTGACTCGGTTGCAGGACCAGACAGGGATTGGCAGGACTGTTCTTGGATGGTACGACTCATTCCTGGCCGGGAGAACTCAGCGTGTGGTGCTGGGGGAGTTTTCATCTTCCCCCCCGGGGCTTCACGTGTGGAGTACAACAGGGTTCCATTCTATCCCCTCTTCTGTGATGAACAGGAGGGCAAAAGGGAGTTTCTATAGACAGGGGAAGAAGGCTATTCTTAAACAGGCGTGGAGCTATTAGCCTAACGATCAATCTATTGCTTGCTCAGAGTTTTGGGCAGTCATGGAGGGCTCATCTCAAAAGAGGGAGACTACCAGTTTTGGACTGCTCCATTGTTTACCCAGGAGCCTCCCTTGTTCCATTCTCTTATCCCTTCCGACCAGACTGGTTTTAATTGGGGCTTTTCTTACACTTTTTTGAGGGCAGCAATAGGACAGGAAAAAATCTAGCAAATATAGTAAAGGTAAACCAGAGAAGAACACATATAATGAAAATCATTAATACACAGGGAGTTACACTCAAAGAACCGGAAAGGATTCAGGAAGCTTTTCTGGAGTTCTACAAGAAAATATATTCTACGCAGAATCCAGTAGAAGATGAAATAAAGGCTTTTTTGCATAAAATAGAGACTCCAAAGTTGAATGAGGCACAGAGAGCCTTTTTGAATAACAACATTTCTGAACAGGAAGTGCAGGAAGCTATTATGGCCTCAAAGAAAAACAAGGCATGTTGACTGGACGGATTTCCCAATGAGTTTTACAAAACTTTTGCAAACATACTAACCCCACACTTAACTTTAGTATTTAATAATATTTTGGTAGCTGAAGAAATGCCTCAAGAATTTTATAAGGCAGCAATATCTTTAATTCTCAAATCAGGTAGACCGTCTGACCAGTGTGGCAGCTACAGACCAATCTCTCTCCTAAATTCAGATTTTAATATTTTTTTTGGCAAAATCCTCGCTAATAGGCTAAGGGCTATAATTAATGAAATTATCCATAAAAACCAACTGGATTCATCCCAGGGAGACAAGGAAAAGACAATATTAGAAAAACAGTGAACATAATTTATGGCATACAACAACAGAAGCTTCCAGCAATGGTCATCTCAGCTGATGCTGAGAAGGTCTTTGACTTTCTTGAATTCAAATGTCTTTTCCTGGCTCTGGAAAAAATGGGATTTCAAGGCACTTTTATGAAGTGGTTAAAGGCTATATATAAGGATCCACAATCTAGGCTGATTATTAATAATAACCTGACGAAAAGCTTTAAATTAGAGAGAGGAACCAGACAAGGGTGCCTGTTATCACCTTTATTACTTAATTTGACTTTGGAACTGTTGGCCAATGCAACAAGACAAAATGAACTTATAAAAGGGGGAAAGGTAGGGGGAAATGTGCAAAAAGTGTCATTATATGCTTATTTTATTTTATTTTATTTTATTTTATTTTATTTTATTAGGTACTGGTTTCCACCATGGCCACAAGAAAACAATACAGGAAAGTATCCATAAATACAAAACACACATAATACAAATGGTTCCAAATACAGACAGGATAAAATAAAATTAAAATTAAAATTAAAATTGGGAGCTAAGGTCCATATACTTCCTATAACAGTGGAGAGGAAGGTTCCAACTTAGAGCACCACTTACACCCCCGAAAACATCCAGTCAAACTTACGTTCAACAGTTAAGAAACTGGGCATGGATAGACTTCCGTTCCTTTGAAACTAGTATCAAGAAAGATGCCACAGCGATCAGGTCATTCCTGTCAGATAGAGTACACAGAAAGGAGAGCACTTGGGAGGGCTGCCCCTTCTCCCAGATAAAAGGGGAACTAACCAAACTTCTCTCAGGGAGGTATAGTATGGACATGCTAAGAGAATGTGTTCAAGGGTTTTGGCCTCCTGTGATGGGCATAAGCATCTCCTGTCCTCATAGGGAATATTTCGAAGCCTGCCCTCTACTACTGAAGTCTGGATTTGATGAAAGCGCATACGAGTGTAAGCTCTTCTCAAAAATTTATTTTCCAGAATATCCAGATAGGGTTCCCTATTAAAGAAGGTTTTGCTCAGACTCAACCCAGGAGCCACCCTCCAAGATTTCAGAATTGCCAAATCATCCTGGACAGCCACATCTCTAGATCTAGATTCTAGTTCTCGCCTAAAATCCAAAACCGACTTTCCACAAAAATATTGGAAAGTAAAGTCCAGTCGATGTACCGTCAGTGACAAATGGGCCAGCCATGGATAAGCCCTAGTATCCTCATGGGCAAGCTCCTCAACCAGACAAAGGGACTGTAGTGAATCCTGTGGAGAAGATACCATTTTTAGCCAAAACCTAAATAATGCCATTCTTGAATAATGTTCCATAGGAGGCATGTTGGTTTTGGCTCGAATGATCACCCCTGGGATACTATTTCCCACCCTGAGCACCCTGCATAGAAAATAATTTTGGACACACTCTATGATTAAGTAGTCAGGGAATGGAATTAGCTCCATGCCAAAGGTTAGCATAGGGTATACCTTAGTTTGAAAAACTTTCAAGATACTGCTAAGCGCTAGGCTATAAGAGACATTTGGGGCTTTCATAAGAGCTCGTGTAGTAGTTCGGGACAGGCAGGCCCTCCTTTTGAGATGGGTCACCCAGGAACCTCTTGCTGCAAAAAGAATGCCCAAGTATGGGAATTCATCCACTATCTCCAGGGAGAGATGAGAAATAGCCCATATATGGGCACGTGGTTTGCCACCTGCTACCATTATCTTAGATTTGGATCCATTAATAACAAGGTCGTTCTGAGAACAATATTCCGTAAGGGCCAAAATAGTCGACTTAAGCCCCTTTTTGGTTTGGGACAGCAGTATGAGGTCATCAGCATACTGCAGAACATGAAGATGGTAACTGCCAACCTTAGGGGGGTGAGGGTTCCTATCCTTAACAACAGGTATCATATCTGCCACATATAAATTAAAAAGCAGGGGGGCCAGGACACCCCCGCCGCACCCCTCTATCAATATGAATTGGTGCACTGGGAGTACTATAGAGACAGCTCCTCACCCTAGCTGTATTATTTGTATTAATTGCTATTAATACAGCTAGCAGATTATCGTTAAGACCCATTATTCTCAATTTCCCCCAAAGCTTGCCACACGAAATGGAGTCGAACGCCTTGGAAAAATCAATGAAGGCCATAAAGAGCTTCCCCTTCCTAATATTAGTGCATTTGGAGATTAAATGGGCCAGGATAAATGCACAATCCAGTCGACCTATTTGTCCAAAACCCAAAATGTTCAATTGGAATAAGGTTTCTTTGCTCTATCCATTCATGGAGATGACGTAAAATGACTGATGAAAAAAGCTTACCTACCACAGGCAGGAGACTTATCGGTCTATAGCTGCTGGGATCTCTGTGTGGCCCTTTTTTAAAGATAGGAATTATCCAGCTCGTGCCCCATGACTGAGGGAGATGTCCACCTCTCAATATAACTTTTAAAAGTTTGCAAAAAATCAGAGCCCACCATTGTGGGGTGGCCTGCAAAACCTCAGCAGTTACACAGTCTGGGCCAGGGGCTTATTGGGCTTTAAGGCCATAATCATGGATTCAATGTCCAATGCCCCAGGAGCAAAGTCCAATCAGAGGGGACCAAATGACGGATCCGCCACCTCTCCAAATCATTATATGCAGATGACCTTCTTTTATATGTTTCAGAGTCAGAAACATTGTTCCCAGAACTACTCAGATTAATAGATCAATTTTGGAAGGTGTCAGGTTATACCATCAATAAGGACAAATCATTTACAATGGTATTCGGAAAGGATCAGGTCCAAGAGAGATGTCTGAAAGAGATTTCTCCCTTTCCTGTAAGTGAGAGTGGAATCAAATATCTGGGGGTAATTATACCTAAACAGCTAAAAGACCTATATCTCACAAACTTCACTCCTTTGTTCAAAAAGCTAAAAGAAGAGGTTAGGCCCTGGCAAAAACTAATGGTGTCCTGGATGGGCAAAGTTAATTTATTTAAGATGATGGTTCTCCCAAAGATTTTATATAGGTTGATGGCTCTTCCAATATATCTGCCAGAGGTTTTCTTTAGAGATACAGATGCCCTAATCAAATATTTAATTTGGAATTGCAGGAAGCCAAGGTTTAAGAAATTAGCTATATTGAGGCCTTCTGACAGGGGAGGTATTAACTTCCCAGATATAAGGCTATATTACAGGGCTGCTTCATTCACTGCAATCCATGAATGGTTTCAGGAACATGATGCACCTGAGTGGGTGGACCTGGAGAGAGAAATGCTTTGGGTTCATTCGCTAAAGGATTTAATAGTAGATAAAGGCTCGATTAGTAAACAACAGAGGTTAGAGCACACATTTGTGGGAACCCTGTTAAAATTCTGGACAGCAGCACAGAAAAAAATGGGATCATGAACTGGGTACTCACCATATACACCCATTGACTCATTATATATGAAGGAAGGGAATTTGGCAAACACATTGAGAGCTAAGCTGAGAGCGAGTGGGTTACTTAGAATGCAACAACTTTATGTGATAGGAAAATTCGTATCACCACAAAGGCTAGAACAAATTACTAAAGATAAAGTAGACAGTTTCCAATATTTACAATTAAAGAGCGCCAGTGCTTCCATTGGTGAGGGAGACTTCAGCAGAGATCCCTTCAAATTAGAAGAATTATTATTTTAAAAAAGCAAGTCAGCTGGGAGATTAGGAAGAATTTATAAGGAACTGAAAAGACTGAGCTATGACAAAAAAGTCTCCTACATGGAGAAATGGAGGAAGGATCTAGCAATGCTTCTGCATGAGGGAGATGAGAAAAAGATTTGGAAACATATGCATGACTGCGCCTACGCCATAGAAGTCAAAGAAATACAAATTAAGCTCACGATTAGGTTTTACTTAAATCCTACGCGTGTTCAGTATTTGAATGCAGGGGGGAAAGGCCTCTGTTGGAAAGGATGTGGTGAGCAGGCAAATTACTTTCACTGTTGGTGGAAATGCAGTATTATTTTGGGGGTAGGTTTGGAAATGGGTGAATAAGATGACAGGGGTAATGATACCCTTTAGGCCAAAATATGTTTGTTGGGATTATTCCCTGAGGCCAAGAAGATAAAGGAGTATGAAAAATCTTGCAAGGTGCTATTCCTAGCGGCTCAAAACATAATAACCAGGCACTGGAAGGCAGAGGAAGAACTCCCAATGGGAGAATGGATACAAAGACTTTGGTATTTATTTAATTTGGAGAAACTACATGCGAAATTACAGAGCAAATATAAGCCCTTTAAAGAGACCTGGACACCAATTATGACTGCACTAGAAGATAAACATCAGGAAAGCAAGGACATTCAGAAGCTCTTTGAATATTGAAAGGTTAGTCAATGAGCATTGCCCAGCTGGTCGAAAGGTCAACAACTGAGATGGAAAACTGAAATGTAAGATGCATGGATGATAACTGACTTTATCTGTAATGTTGATTTTGGTTTGAAGAATGTAATGTATTCACAAATGAATATAGAAAATATAAACATGAGCTTGCAAAAAATTGTGAGGATATTGCAATGGTAATGGTTGTATGTCTAATTAAGAAAACAATAAAATTCATTTTAAAAAATGGAGTCCTATCCCTAATACCCACACCAAAACTATTTTTTGTTGATGATAAATTTGAGGAATTATCTGAAATAAACATCACACCAGAAGAGGTTTTATTAGTGATGAAATGAGAAGGGCATTAAGTATTTCCGAGAATTTCTACATAGTCAAGTAATGGGCTCGTGTTTCCAGCAGCTTCTTGACAATACTGATGAATACTCAGTAATGCTCAGTACTTAGTAAAATACTTATCACTCAATAATATACTTGGAAGCAGGAACGTTTCCAGGGGGGATGCAGCTGGCAGGAAGAGGGGAAGCAGAAAAATTTCTAGGGAGACGTGGCAGGCAGGACTGGGCAGCAGGAAAATTTCTAGCAGGTTCGCGGCAGGCAGGAAGGGGGCAGTAGGAAAATTTCAAAGGTTGGCGTGGCAGACAGAAAAGGGGCAGCAAACTCATTGTGGATGCGGCTCGTGGAGTCCAAGCAGAGGGAACCAGTGCACCACTGTGGAGTGCAGCCTCTGCGCAAGCTTTCTGGGAGTATTCTGGACTACAGCTTCCAAAGAGCCTTAGAGCAGCAGCCACTGCTGGCTCTCTGGAGCATACTGGGCTACATTTCCAAGCATGATCCCAAAGCAAAAATGGCTGCCCGCAGCGCAGGATCAGGTAAGCAGGCTAGACTGTGCAGCGCAGGATCGGGTAAGCAGGCTAGACTGAGAAGTTACTGAGTACCATGCCAATTCCTCAGTTTCTTGGTACTCGGTAAAACCAAGTTGAGTAACGTAATCCTCTGTAAAAACTGAGGAAAACCTAGTCCCGAGTTTCAGCCCTATTGCACATTGATAATTTTAAAAGTAACAACTCATGTGAGTCTGATGGTATGGAAAAGATCAGCCAGTTCTGAGCATGTGAAGAGCAGCTGCTCTTTTCCAAAATGGCACCAATGTGGCTCCTCTCAACATCTTGGGAAAGGTCTACACATGTGCAGAAAGGTTGGTGCAGTCATTTTGCACATGTGCAAAGTGTTTTTTAAGAAAAATTGAAAATCCCAAGAAATCTCAATCCATTATCGAGATCTTGTCGAGATCTCTGTAAAAGTTTTCGAATCATTTTGATTCTCATTTCAGTCTTACTTATTGCTAAACTCCTCCTCTGTGCCAGAGGACTGGAGGTTAGCAAATGTAACCCCAGTTTTCAACAAGGGCTCCAGAGGTGACCCTGGAAACTACAGAGCAATAAGCCTGACATCAGTACCGGGGAAACTGGTGGAGATGATTGTTAAAAACAGAATTACGAGGCATATTGACAAGCATCATTTGATGGGTAAAAACAGTGTGGTTTAGCAAAGGGAAATCATGCCTCACTAACCTATTAGAATTATATGAGTGTTAATAAGCATGTGGTTAAGGGTGATCTAGTTGATATTATATTTGGATTTTCAAAAAGCTTTTCACAAAGTCCCTCAGCAGACACTCCTGAGTAAACTAAGTAGTTATGGGATTAGAGGAAGAGTCTTGTCATGAATCGGTAGCTGGATAAAAGATAGAAAATTGATAGGAATAAATGGTCATTTTTCAAGTTGGAGAGAGGTAAACAGCGCGGTGCCTAAGGGGTCAGTACTGGGACCAGTATTGTTTAACATATTCATAATCTGGAAAAAGGAATAAAGAGAGAGGAAACTAAATTTGCTGATGACACCAAATTATTCAAGATAGTTAAGACCCAGGCAGACTGTGAGGAACTACAGAGGGATCCTATATGACTAGGTAAAATAGGCAGTAAAAGGACAAATGAAATTCAGTGTTGATAAATGGAAGGAAATATACACAGGGAAAAACAGTCCTCACTTTACACACACAATGCTAGGTTCTTATCTGGGTGTAACCACTCAGGGGAAGGATCTTGGAGTCATTGTGGATAGTTCTTTGACGACATTGGCTCAGTGTGCAGCAGCAGTCAAAAAGGTAAACTGAATGCTAGACATCATTGCAAAAGGAATAAAAAATAGAAGGGAAAATATCATAATGCCACTGTATAAACCTTTGGTATGACCCTACTTTGAATAATGTGTGCAGTTCTGGTTGATCCATCTCAGGAAAGATTAATATATAATAGAACTGGAAAAGATTCAGAGAAAGGCAACAAGGATGACAGAAGGGATGGACTGACTTTCATATAAGAAGAGGCTCAACAGGTTGGGGCTGTTTAACTCGGAGAAGATGAGATTGAAGGGGGATATGGTAGTTGTTTATAAAGTCATGAGTAATGTGGAAAAAGTAAATAGGGAACTGTTGTTTCCCCTTCCTCAGTATAAGAGAACAAGGAGACACTCTGAAGTTAAATGGCAGCAGATTTAAAATGAACAAAAGGAAGTACTTTTTAACACAGCAGATAATACAGCTGTGAAACTTATTCTCAGAGAAGGCAGTAAAAGCCAGCACTATAACTAGCTTCAAATGGAAACTAGATAAATGCTTAGAGGATAGAGCTATAGGCCCTTTTCACACAGACACTCTAACATTGATAAAATTGGTGTTACATTTTATTATACATGTTGCAGGGCTGTAGGTGTGCTCTATGGGTGCCCTGCAACATGTATAATAAAATATAACATCCATTTTATCAGTGTTAGAGTGTCTGTGTGAAAAGGGCCATATATGCCTACTAGCTGGGGCTTAAATCCCTGGTTACTAGTAATTGGGAGTGGTTAGCAGGAGATGGGTCACACCTCCACAACCTGTAGACCTGTACCGTAGCTTGCCACTGTCAGAGACAGGATGTTGGGCTCAACTGACCATGCGTCTGACCCAGCATGGCACTTCTTATGTTAAAGTTCTAACGGGGTCCTGGTAGCTGGTGGTGGGGTGGGGAAGCCCCTTCCCTCCACAGATCACTCACACTGACATTCCACAGTCATGCTCCCTGTGAATACAACCCCCTTTGATGCATGTCCCTTCGGTAGCCCGTCTCCAGCCTATGGTACACCACCATATAATGAGGGTCAGAGGCATCCCCGTGTGTCATGGCAAGTTTCACCTCCTGCCATGCCCAGACCTTCATACAGGATACAAAACTTGTCTGCAGTTGTTTCCTCCTCCCAGTAGTCAGCCCTCCCTGGCCCATCCAGGAGGTCCAGCTCCGATCAAGGCACTTGCACCAACCCTTCAGCAGGGCAGTGGCAGAGAAGGTCCAGCCACAAGGCACAGGTGAAATTCTGGAAAATCATACATTTTCTGCAAAGCCATGCTCTTGTTCCATCCCATGGGGGGCAGGGGGCACACCAGCAGGCTACAGCACCTGGAAACTCAGATCGGGAACCCAGTACTTCATCCTGCACACATGTTGCCCCAGGAGTTGCATGATCAGTCTCACAAATCCATTGCCAGAAGTTGTGGCGGATGGGTCAGCCAGCAGTCCCTGAACATCCCCCCACAGCCAAACATCAGACAGAGCCAAGGTGTCACGTTTCAGACACATGTTTCAGACACCTCCCAATTTCTACGTGCCCCATTCCTGAGCACTAGCAGCAGGAACAGGCTCAAATGCTGGCATGGAAGGGCGGTCCATGGTGAAGTACACAGAGGGTGTTTTTAGATGAACTCCTCCCCACATATTACCCATCAATCACCCACCCATCATGCATGTTGCAGGGCCATAGTGGCACTCTTTGCAGCCCTGTAACATGCATGATGGGTGGGTAATGGGTTGAGAGTGTAGATAATTTGGTCCTGGGAAAATCTGGACCTAAAAACAGATTTTTTTTAACTTTGATTCTCTTGCATACAAATGCTACACTAGGAGAGAGACTTCCTATCTGTCCAAACTAAAATAAATTCTGAAACTCAAATTCAGGTTACTAAGCTTTACTTAAGAAGACAAAGATATAAAGTACATAACAGTAAAGAAGAATATTTCTTTACCAAATCAAACTTAAAACAGAGTTACAGAAGAAACGAAGTGCTAGATGGAAGTAAAAGAGTTCCTAGTCCCAAAAACTTAAGTTTTGATCTCTTCAGAGACAAACCATGGTACAGCATCCAGCCAGAGGCTGAAAACATGGAACAGTTTGCTCAAGCTTTGGCAGTACCTGGAACTTACAGCACTTCTCCCGGTGCTTAGCTGACAAGTTTTCATCTCCACAGACTCTGGGGGTGCACGTGGGGCACATATGGGGCTTCAGACCAGCCCTTGGCTGGCAACCCTGTTCAACTTGCAAAAAACAATGGAAAATGGCAAAAACAGTGGGAAAGCTGGTAAGTTTCCATGTCACGCAAATCTTGGTGAATGCCCTGATTCCGATGGAAGCAGCACTCACCAAGATTTTTTATTTCAGGTCTACCTGCGTGTGGTGGATTGGTTGCTCTCATTGCCAAATCTCCGTCTGGCATTCCCTGAAGGTATCAGAGGTGAAGTACCTGTTCGGAACAGATTCCAACAATAAAATGATAGTTGGAAAAGATCCAACGTAGCACGTTCCAGTTATATTCCAGTTCATAAGACAGTTACATTCCATGAATCAAGATTAACTTCTGTGTAACTAAAATACCTTTACTCAATTCCTCCTAGTTAGGAAGAGACTCATGCTACACAGATTACAAAATAGGACAAGAATATACTCAAGCATTCTAAAAATTTTACATAAAACAACTACTACAGAAAGAGAAACTCTGATGAGAAAAATTAAAATGTTAATAGTTCAGAGTTATTTTGAGTATTACCCAAGTTTCCAAGGCTCTAGTTTCTCCAAAACATCATGCAAGGGTTTCTTTTTCAGACCTAGCATTCCTGAGCACCTCTAGGATCCTGTTTATGCAAGAAGTGCCTTCGGTATCCCTTTTTGTGCAAGAAGTGCCTTTGGGACCCTTGCCCTGCCTCTAAGGACCCTATAACTGCCCTTGCTCCCATGAGAAAATTGGGTTATTCTTGAACGCAGAAACAAGCAGATTATTCTGTGTGTGCTTGCCTCAAGGATCTCTCCCAGACCACCACTCCCTAGTCTGTCCAGCTTCTCCCCCTCCCCCCCCCCACACAAATGCCACTGGATCTACAGGGTCACCTGTCCGTTTTCAACAGGACTGAATAGGTAATAATGTTTATTTCCCCCCCTTTCCCCTCCCTCACTCTCACAATGTTCACTTACACCAGGGTAACAAGACCGGAGGGTTTCTCTATGTGAATTATTGTGTACTTATATCAACTGCGCATGGGGAGAGTATAGAAAATTACTTGTAGCATCCTAATTGGCCCGTGGGTGAACTGGTTATGTAATGTACTTAGTTCTGTGTCAATAAATCTCCCTCATTTTTATAGAGTATCCCCTTTTGTGTTGGGGTGTGGGAGGGAAAATCCCAGTCAGCTGGTGTCCTCTGACTGATCCCAGTGGACACGTGCAGACCCTTTGAATAAATTCAGTGAATTCCCCCTAAATTTAAGAGGTTGTTTGTATATTGGTGTACCGGCCACCAATATTCACTCGTGGAGTGGGTCCGTGTCCTAACAGAAGCTTTTATGAGTGTTTACAAGGACGATTGACAGAGCTGGATTTCGCAGCTCAGTCAATCACCTTTGAACTTTGCGCTATGGACTGCCTGTGTGAGTGATATGTGGAGGGAGAGGATGTCCGTCCCCTCCCCACCCCCCAGCTGCCAGGACTCCAGTTTAGCAATGGACTGCCAGTGTGACTGATCTATGACCTGTGGTGTTGATGGTGGCTGGGAGAGACTGGACTGGCAGTGTGTTCAGCACCTCCATTCTACCCATGGTGTGGGGATGGGGGAAAGATCTCTTTCAGCCCAGGTTTGACTGCATATTTGTTCTGCACTGTCTGCTGACCCCAGGAGTGGAGGCTACAATGTAATAAAATTCACCAAATGGTACAACAAACACTAGCTTCTTTTTTCAATAGTAAGTATATTTCTCACCCGACATTTTGATAGTGGGTCTGAATAAATCTGAACTAAAATCTGCATTAACTGATGAGCACTTCCAAAACATCTCATGATGTTGTCATTTTGTTACAGCAAAACAGTCCTGTCTGTTGTGTGTGCAGGGGGGGGAGAGGGGGGCAGACTATGTGTGCATTGAGTTCATCAATGGCATAAAACTATTTATAGCTTAAATTAAGTCTCTGGAGGTGAAGAATTGGAAGAACTGTCACAAATAAATGCGACTCTGGAGGAGTTTCTAGAAAAAAATGGACAAACTAAATAGTAACAAATCACAAGGACCAGATGGTATTCATCCCAGAGTTTATTTTATTTATTTATTTTGTTAGATTTCTAGGCCATCCCCTCCTGCTACTGAAGTTCAGGGCGGCTCACAACATACCATAAAACATCAAAATAAAACATTGATAAAACATAGTACAAATACAGTATAAAAATGGCACTAAAATAAAATGTACATGGCAGAGATAAAAATCCTCCCTATCTCCTTCCCAACACCCCTATCCATCACCCGTCTCCCTTGACAAAAGCCTTGCAAAATAGCCAGGGAAAGAGGGAAGGTCTCAGGCCAGGTGGACCTCTGGCAGGAGGGAGTTACACAGTCTCAGTGCATTCACTGAGAACGCCCTCCTCATCGTCACCACCTGAGATACCCAGGGTTCCCTGAGGAGGGCGTCCCCAGCTGAACTCAGGGGCCGATCCAGGACGCGGGGGTGAGGCAATTCTGTAGGTATGCAGGGCCCAGGCCATATAGGGCTTTAAAGGTCAAAACTAGGGCTGAAACAAAGTCTTCTGAATTATTCGGAGATCACCAAAATGTGGGGTCTTCAACCCAGAAACTGTGGTTTCTGAAGTTTGGGAAAGTGCAGCCATTCTTCAGAAAATGTCGGAAACTTTGGAAAATTTCAGAAGCACCTGTACACATGGACCTGGTTGGAGAAGCTCCCAGAAGCTTCTAGAAACAGTGCCATGTTTGGTAGGCAGGGGGGATGGAAAGGGACAGCTGAGCCATGCAGTAAGGCAGATTGACTGGCCAATCCAGATGGCTAGTTTGATTGATACAAAACTGAAATCAATAGAAAAAGAAGTGCCAAAAACAAAACTGGCACACACCTCCCAGTCATCCCATTCTCTGGTGAGTTTGGCTGTGTGTTGCTACACTGCTAACTGTGAGTAATTAGCTGGGCTGGGCTGGACTGGGCTAGGGGGGCTCCTATCATAGCATGGCACGGTTTAGCCTGGTGTGGCCTGCCTGTGCATAGGGCCAATGCTGGGGCATGGGGGGTTTGCATGCCATGCTTTTTTTTTTTCTTCTAAAAATTGGGCTCCACTGAGGACACATTGCTTGCTGGCTAGTGCTGCTTGGTTGGCTTGCCAGTCAGAGGCTCTCTCATCCTGGCTCCAGGAGTTCCCCAGTATCCCTGGTCTCCCCAAGTTACCAGTGCAACACCAATCCATGCCAAGTGGTTGCCAGCAATTGCCCCCTCTCCTTTGGGGGGAGGTTCTGAATGTTTTGTCTTCTTGAGTGAATGTCCGAACTCTTGCTAGTCTGTTTTTCTGTGCACTGCTTGATTGACAATAAAATGATGATTTACTGTAAAAGTGGGTGCCCTCACTGTTGATGGTGGGCCATGCATGTTGTGGGTACACAGTACTACTGTTTGGATTATTATTATTATTATTATTATTATTATTATTTCTGCACATTCACAGTTGCACTTTTGCGGGGTTGTTTGCATCTTGTGTGATTATTTATTTTCCACTATTGGTAGCCTGCTTTTCTGGGTAGTGCATTGGCTGTGGGTTCAAGAAATTCATCAAGATGTGTTCACCAACTAGGGCACTGGCGGTATACTTTTCCAGGTTTTTTTCTGATATATGGTGTATGTGTGTGTGTGGGGGGGTTAATAAAACTGGAAATTAAATTTAAAATTCACTCATGTTTCCTCTATTGCTAATTGCAAAAGTGTGTCACTCTGGCTCTGGTGCCCCATTTCAGAGGAGGGAGGGAGAGAAATATAACAGCAGATCATCCACTGCCCCTGTCTGCCCAGAGTGGCATTGCAAGCTTCATTATCATCACCAGTTCAATCTTGGCTGGCTGCTCCAAGCCTGATGGTGCCCCATGGTGAGGTGACTGATAGAGGGGGGAGGAATAAATGAGTACTTTCCAAAAGGTCACCCACTGCCCCTGCCTGGCATGGCAGTAGACAGTAGTACTTAACTGCATGCATTTCTCCTCCTACCTCTCTGACCACCCCTTCAATGTGTCTCTTGCCAATTCCACCTCCTCCTCCCTTCCCATCTCGGTTGGTGTTCCCTAAGGCTCTGTCCTTGGCCCTCTCCTCTTCTCTATCTATACCCTGTACCCAGGGAAACTCATTGCCTCCCATGGTTACCAATATCACCCCTACACTGATGACACTCAACTCTATCTCTATACTCCCTCTCTCTCTCCATCTATTCAAGCTCACCTCACCAGCTGTCTCTTTGACATCTCTACCTGAATGTCTCAACATCAACTCAAACTCAACATGACTAAAACTGAACTCCTTATCTTCCCCCCTCATCCTTCCTCTCCCTCTGCCTTATAAATTCTCATCGACGGGGTCACCATCCTTCCCATTCCCCAATCCAATAGCATTGACCTCATCTTTGACTCACCCCTTTCTTTTAAACCCTACATTGACTCTGTTGCCAAATCCTGTCACTTCTCCCTCCATAACATTGCTAAGATTCACACTTTTCTCACTGGCTTTCCCTACTCTCCCCTCTCTCCCTTTATCTCAAGCCAAAACTCTGCTGCAAGGGTCATCCACCTCACCCGTTGCTACAACCACCTGCAGCCCCTCCTCTCCTCTCTTCACTGGCTCCTCCTTCCTGAAAGAATCCTGCACAAGCTACTAGTCTTCACCTATAAAACTCTTCACAACTTTGCTTCCCCCTACCTCTCTGCGCTAATTTCCCTCTGTACTCCAGTCCGTGAATTCCGCTCCTCCTCTGTCCCCTCTCTCGCCCTCCCATGCCTCCCCTGCTCCACTAACCACCTTCGTCCCTTCTCCCTAGCTGCCCCACACACACCTGGAACTTCCTCCATGCCCACATCCACCTCACCCTCTCCCTTCATACATTCAAATTCATCCTCAAGGCTCACCTCTTCTGCTCTGCCCTCCCCAACTCCTCAGTCCCCTCACCTAACTCCTGCTGATACCCTCCATTCAGTACAATCTGTTACCTGAGGTCTGTGTAGTGTAGGAATGTGAGAACGCGGTTAGGAAGTTCGGAGTTCGGACTGAACTTGGTCTGTTCGGATGACCAAACCAAACTCCCGAACCGAACCCAAACCAAACAAACTGAACTCTAACCGAACGACAAACTGACCAAACAGTTCGTTCATGTTCGGCCACGTTCAGTTGAGTTCAGGCGGGAAAAACGTGACTGAAGGCCCAGGGAGAGGGAAGCAGCTGTGGAGCAGACTTCCTGGTACCGAGGGTGGGGGGTGGAGTGGCTTGGAGTAGCAGCCAGCCTACCCAATCACCTTTCCTTTTCGACTGAACACTGGCTTCACAGTCTGTGATTGGCCAGAGGCTAGGCTGCACAGAGCCAATCAGACCTTGCGGTAAGGCGGAAGCAGAAAGTAACAAAACTCTTTGCCCTGCCCCCCTTCCAACACCTTCTGAGCCAGCCACTGATCCTGTCAGCTGCATTTTCAGAAGGCTCCCTGACTCCCAGAAGTTTGCTTCCCTCATCCACTCCCAATCCTCCTCCCATTTCACCCATCAAACAGATTTACCTCCTTATTATAATTTAGTTAGATTATATTAGATAGATTTAGCAGTTATTTTTATTTTTTACGCCTCCATGTGTTCTATCTATTCTCCCTACCCTCCATTGAATCCATTCCTTTCCCTCTCCCTCCATATTCCATCCCTCATTCCCTTCCCCTGGTTTTTGATTTATTAGAGTAGAATTAGATTGATTTCAGTTTTATTTAAGTTTTTGTACCCCTCCCTGTGTTGTTTTGAGCTGTCTGTATTCCCTCCCCCCATCCTTGTGTAATATTGTGTATTACATATATATATATGTATATATATAAATGTATATATATATATATATATATATATATAGAGAGAGAGAGAGAGAGAGAGAGAGAGATTATAGTAGTTGTTAGGTAGGATTATAGTTAGCTATTACAGTTAAGTTAGCTTAGTTTATAGCGATATAGTGATCTAGTTTTAGAGTGTGTTTTTTATATTCCATTATTTAGTTCCATAGGTTTTATAATAGTTATTAGATAGTTAAATAGCAGTTAAATTTAGTGTAGTGTGTGTGTGTTGTATGTATATACATACAATATAATGCATATAATATTTGATTAAAAACTGTAAAATAATATATTTAATATAATTGTGGGTGGTTTGTAGAAATGTAGAAGGGAGTGATGAGAGGGTGATGGTGCAGGTGGATGATCCCAGGGAGGTGCAGTGCACTTTGTGCAGCAAGGTGGTGAAGCAAGGGCAGGTTACACCAACCTAGGGACATCCACCATGTCCAGGTATCTAAAAACGTGCCACAGTGCCACTCTGATAAGCGGGCAGGCTGGGTCAGTGGACACAAGTGGGTTCCCAATCCACACACCCACTCGTCCTCCATCGGGCAACTGTCCCACTGCAGCAGCTGCCTCTAGCAGCAGGAGCAGTATTTCTGCTAGGGGGGAGCAGCAGGAGCAGTAGCAGCAGCGTCATCCCACAATGGAGGAGCTGGGGTGGGGGCAGCTTGCAAGGCCATTGGCAACTGGAGGGCAGCATGGCTTTGAAGAGAAAGCCATGCACCTGTTGGGCGAGATGATCGCAGTTGATGGCCAACCCTTCTCCATTGTTGGGGACACAGGGTTTAAGCAGCTGATGGGGTTCCTGGCCCCCCAATTTAAAATGCCATGCCGCACCACCCTCAGCCGTATGGTGGTGCCAGGCCTGTACAGGACATTGAAGGGGAGGGTGAAGCTTGCACTGGTAGGGACTGGGGGTGCCACTTTCCATTTTACAACTGACCTGTGGTCCTCCAGGAACACCTGACACACTTACCTGGCAGTGGGAGGACCCAGAGTTGGAATTGGACAGTGACAGGAGGGGTCCTGAAGCAGGGTATAGGTGGACCCTACTTCAGGTGGAAGTCATGGACTGCCCCCACACCTCTAAGAACCTTGAGGCAGCCCTGAATGCCGTGGTGGGGGAGTGGGTTACGCCTGGTGCACCATTTACCCCGGGGTGTGTGGTGACTGATAACACATCAAGTATAGTGAGGGCTGTACGCGATGCAAAATTTATCAGCATCCCTTGCGCCACACACACCCTCCACCTGGTGGTCATGGACGCTCTGGGCTTGGGGGAGAAGGGGATTGGGTCAGGCACCCTTAGCTCCCTGATAGAGTGGGGGAGGAAGCTGGTGGCCTTCTTTAACAGGAGCGTGAAGGGCAGCGAAATGCTCCAGGCCAAGCAGGCTGAGAAAGGCTCCAGGGCATCTGCTGGTTCAGGACGTATCCACGAGGTGGAATTCCACCTTCCTGATGCTTGAGTGGCTTGTGGAGCAGAAAGTCACCTTGCATCAGGTGGAATTGGACATGGACAGCGGGACACCTCCAGGATTCAATGGGCCAGAATGGGAGATCCTGGCACAGATGGTAATAGTTCTCAGACCGTTCCATGAGGTGAAAGAGACCATCAGCTCCTCCACAGTCACCATAATTCAGGTTACCCCTCCTATCCAGAGTCTCCACGCGAGTCTGGAGATCATGGTGCAGGGGCAGGATTGTGGCCCTAGAGGCAAGAAGCTGGGGACTGAGGCAGTTGGACTGGTGCAGAAACTTAAGACAGGCCTGACAGAGAGGTTTGACAAGCTTCTGCAGCAGGGGGGAATATGTTGTGGGAACAATGCTGGACCCCAGGGTCAATGGCAGCGTGGCATGCAAGTCATCCTTCTATGGCCTCTGGAAGGATGATCTTGTGGGGAGGGTCCAGAAGGCAGACCGGACTCTTGAGCATGCGCAGCAGCAGCAGCAGCAGTAGCAGGATGCCCCAGGGGTTAGTGGGATTGGGAGCAGCCACCCCTCTCAGCCAGCGGGGTCTATCCCTGCCCCTAGCCCAAGAAGTAGCAGCAGCACAAGCAGCAGCAGGATTAGCAGCAGCAGCACCCCTACTGCCAGTAGCTCCTCCTCTGCATGGCCCACAAAAGGGCAGGGACTGACAGCGTGGCTGAGGGCAGTGGGGGTGGTGGTGCCCAGGGACAGCTATGAGAGGGTGTATGATGACGCCTCAGCTGAAGTTGATACCTACCTGGACGAGGAGCCATGCATTGATCCCAGCAGTGATCCCTTGACCTACTGGGCCGGCAAGATCAATGTGTGGCCGGCCCTGTCCAAAGTGGTCAGGGGATTATTGTCATGCCCATCAACCAGTGTCCCCAGTGAGTGGCTGTTCTCTGTGGCAGGGGACATTTGCTCCCTGCACCGCCTGAGACTGGGGGCCAAATTGGTGGAGTAGTTGATCTTCTTGAGGGTCAACCTTCCACTTCTGGGATTCCCTGAGATGCCTCTGGACAAGTGTGATGGTGCAGTAGCACACATCATCCCATGCCAGGGGCAGTCTTGGGAAGGGGCTCGTTGTCAATAAGGGTTGCTGCTGCTGAGCTGGGGTGCTGTCCCTCCTCCCACTGCTTCAGTGGCACCCTACCTGCCCCCACCCCACCCCTCTCTCTCTCTCTCTCTCTCTCTTTCATACTACATGGCCTCAGCTGACCTATCTGACTGACTGCAGTGTGGCATTGGTAAACTGTAAGTCTGCAAGCTGGCCTCTGGCTAGTGGCTAGAGGATCTGAGCCAGCCTTTCTGACTGGCTCTCTCTCACACATGCTGCAGTCTTTGCCAGCCTATCTGAGTGCCATACCAACTTGGTGTCAAGGTCCCAGCCTGCCTTCCCTACTGCCTCTCATACCATGCTGCCTGCCTGCCCGTCCGACCAGGTTGCAAAGCTTGAACCCTGCCTCAGTCTGCCTGTGTTCTGCTCATGCCACGCTGCCTGCCTGCCTGCCCAGGTTGCTAAGCTCAAAGCCTGCCTCAGTCTGCCTGTGAGTACCTTCCGCTCATTCCATGCTGTCCGCCCGCCCAGGCGGCCCTAGATCAAAGCCTGCCTCAGTCTGCCTGCCTTCTGCTCATCCCACTCTGCCTGTCTACCTACCCTGGCAACCCTGGGTGATGTGCACCACTGGTCTGGTAATCCCGCTGCTGCTGTCTGCTGGTCCATGGGTACTCTGCCCTGGCCAATCCAAATGTGCCCACGCAATCCTGCTGCTGATGTCTGTTGCTGTATGGGAGCTATTCCCATGCAAATCCAACCATCCTGGTTCCATGGGTGCTGTTTATAGGCAAATCCTGCTGCTGCTGTCTCTGCTGTTCCACAGGTTCTGTGACCGGTCAATCAAAGGTCTGCTGCTGCTACTGCCAATGCTGCTTCTGCTGTCTTTGCCATTGGTTCTGTGCCTGAGTAATCCAATGTCTGCTGCTGCTTCCAATGCTGCCTCTGCTCTCTGTGGGAATGGAGTCAAGAGAGCCCAGTTCTAATTCCAACCAGTGATTGATTGAAGTATGTCCAACCATGTGCTAATTCTAGGGACATATATCATTAAACTCATATAGGCTGTTATTCCATTGTACCTGAATCAGTCATGCCTTCCCATCCCAGAAACCATCAATGAGATTCTGGGACCATCATTCCAGTCACTGGGGGTTGCATTCAATTCAACTGCATCCAGAAGCCCGGTGCCCGCACGCCAGCCTGCCCCCTCCCCCCCAACAGCCTACTCCTCTGCACCTACCAGTGCATGCCCGCTGAAGCTGCTGGATATAAAAGCCCTCCGACCACCAACTCCCTCTGCCTTCTGCCCACTGCCATGGATCCTTTCTCTCTTTCTCTCTGTCACACCCACCCACACAAACACAAGCCCTGCACCTCCTAGGGGGCTGTCTGCAAGTTGAGACCTTGCTGCTGCATGGTACATCTTTGGGTTAATAACTACACTACTTGGGGTGGCAGGTGCTGCTGGTAGGGATTGACAAGCTGTATGCAATTCTGCCACCTCCCAGCCAGAACTTAAACTCAGAGGTATAAAAGATTGGACAGGTCAACTCATAACAACAACAACAAATATAACTTGAATTAATAAAACAACAAATTTATAAAACCAAAACCAAACATTTTTAAATAGAAAAGAAACTTATGCATTAACAAACTTATTAGTCTTTTGGCCTGCCCCCTGGAATTTGGGGGAAAGGCATAAGTGGTGCAGGAAACCTAGGGGCAGGGGCCGCACCTGCCAGCATTTCTGTGTTCCACGGCGTATTCTATGGCCCCTGCCATGGCCGCCTTCCAGTTGCAGACCGACTGGCGGAAGAGGTCCAGGTCGGCCGTCTCAGTGAAAACGTACTTGGAGACGTACTCCGAGTAAGCCTCCACCTTCTTCTCCCTCAACTCGACCACCTGGAACTGTTCCAGCAATTCGTCTTAAATTACCTGGAGGCTGGAAACAAAGTCCCAGCTGGTCCCCTGCACCTGGCTATGAAAGGCCCTTGCCGCTGTGGACTCCTTCTGCTCCTGGGGGGGCTCCATATCTGAATTGGAGGGGGGTAAGGCCTTCACACGTGGTGCCGCTTCTGGCTTGCCTTCCCCCCTTTCTTCTGCTGCTCCACAGCCACGCCTTCACACTCCTGCGCCTGAGCCAAGTTTTGTTTGTGGGCCCTCTCAATATGGCTAATTAGGCCCGATGTTGTCCCCTATCTCTGCCTCCTGAATCTTTTCCAGAAGATCTAAAGAGCATAAAAAGATAGGAACATAAGAAGTACCATACTGTATCAGACCAATAGTATGTGTCAAGCCCTGCCTGCATTCTGTCTTCAACGTGGGTGGGCGGCAATCTCTCTCTGCAAGGGACTTCCATTCATAACAGGTCATAGAGGGCAATGCATGCATGCATAATCTGTTGTTCCAGCCCCCATGTCTTACCTTGCAGACGGCGAACCCGTTCTCCTTATCATAAAAATTCCAAACATTGGACCTTGTCCGTCCAATGTCTGAGTGTGGCACTGCTGACCTCCGCCTGCGTGTCCTCCATGATGTGGCAAGAGCACCGGCATCCAATTCCTCTCTGAAACAGGAACACATAAACAGCACCTAAGTTTGCTCCTGCCAACCTCTGCCTGTGTGTCCTGCACTTTACCGGGTTTGAGTGACTCAGTTTCCCTCACGCACAGCCCACTTAAACTAGTTTCTCTCTCTGACTAATTCAAGTCTGCCACAGGGACAACTCCTTTGTTACTCAAGGACCCGATACTTCCCGTTTACAGACTCTTTACTCTCTGGGTTCGCAAGAGCTTGAGGGCTTTGTTGCTCACTTGTGTTCCAATGTTAGACACAGACACTTCTTCATAAAGATAAGAAGTAAGTTTATTGATTACATAAGCAAGATAGTTGATACAGAGTGGTTACTAAAAATCAAAGGTAAATATAACACATTCCTGACCTATACTGGTTGAGTTTCTAAATAAACATCTTACCCTATAAAGGTCTATAAGTTTCTCTCAGTCCTTTGGTGTAAGCGACTGGGTCTCCAGACTTAGAGTTGCTAGAGAACAAAATCCTGTCTCTCAGCTCATGTCTTTTCAGCCTTGCTGACTGGCAGCTTTTGGATGCAGATGAGAGTGCTCAAGGTGGCTCTGGGCAAGTGATAGAGAAGCTGGCTTAATGGCCCTTGCTTAAGTATCCTGCCTTGTCCCTTTGGCTTGGTTTTCCCACCTTGGGGAAATGGAAATGTGTGACCTCTCACGTAGGCAACCCAGGCAAAGATGAAGGTCGTTTTGCATCTCCGCAGGTCTGTCTGGTTAGGGTTCTCAAATACACATTCTTTGTATCTCTTTGCATTCCCTGTAGCTTGGTCATGTGTCACAGCCCTAATTTGAGTTTTACAGTTCTCAATTCTAACATTACATACATGTGGAACCTTTTGCATTACATATTTACCAGACTTGTAGTCTACATATAGGCCCGTGTTACACGTGTGTGACCCTATGTTCCTCCGTGACACATACCCTGTTGTTCCAGGCCCCATGACTTACCTTGAAGACGGTGAACCCGTTCTCCTTATCATAAAAATTCCAGACATTGGACCACGTCCGTCCAATGTCTGGGTGTGGCACTGCTGACCTCCGCCTGCATGTCCTGCATGATGTGGCAACAGCACTGGCATCCAATTCCTCTTTGAAACAGGAACACATAAACAACACCTAAGTAATGTCATGTATTTAAGATGATGCCTCTAGTCCTCCCTCCTTGGATTCTAGGGATTTCAACTAGAAAGCCCTGGCTGGCACATGCAAATCCTGCCCTCCCTGGGGTGCTTCGGATGGTAATAGAGAGACCCTGGCTGGCACGTGCAAATCATGCACCCCCTGGGGTGCAAGGGGATGCTAGGGGTTGCAACTAGGAATGCCCTGGTTGGCACGTGCAAATTATGCACTCCCTCGGGTGCTAGGGGATGCTAGGGGTTGCAACTAGGAAGGCCCTGGCTGGCACATGAAAATCATGCACTCCCTGGGGTGCTAAGGATGGCAATGGAGAGACCCTGGCTGGCACATGAAAATCCTGCCCTTCTTTTGGTGCTGCGGAGGGGGGAGATCCTGGCTGGCACGTGCAAAATCTGCCCTTCTTTGGGTGCTGGGGAGGGATGGCAATGGGGGGACCCTGGTTACCCGCTGATGTCCACTGTTTGTGTCTGACTGATGCCCGTTGCCCACCACCCACACACCCACACACACACCAGTGAGCTCACTCTAACAGATATAGCCTTTCTTGTCCTCAAAGTAAAAAAAAAAGTTTACAAATCTGGCAGCTGTGCCCGCCGCTTGCTCCTCATCTGAGAATCCAGCCACCACTCCAGTCACCATCACCGAAGGTCCAGGGGCAGCAACCTCCTCCTCCTCGACCACCAAGTTGGACCCCAGCCAGGGAATCATCCCTGAAGCCTTTTTCATTTATTTTTTTAAATCACGCAGCACACAGCACACCCAACACACACACTCACCCACCCACCACACACCAACACTCACCAACCAGCCAAACACAAACAAACAGCCAAAGCACACAACCAAACAGCCACCCAGCCAAACACACACTCTCTGGCCACACAGCTCTGCACGCACTCGAATTTCCTGTTTTCAGTGCGATCACACGCTCTCACGATAGTTTTCTGAATACTGAACCAAACATGACTGAACTGGATGACCGAACGGAAACCTGACAACTGAACTGAACTCCCGAACTGAACGCACGAACTGAACCGAACCGAACTGAACAGCCCAACCCGAACCGCAACCTGTTTGCACTTCCCTAGTGTAGTGTACTCATATCCTCACCACACGGACCATCCATCCATCATTCTCGATGTAACCAAGCCAAGCACATGCACCTGGGACCTCACATATTTGTGAATGTTACACCCCTTGTCTCTCCCTCTATTCCCCTTCCTTCGTCTCCCGCACCACCCCCATCTCTCAGTTTGTAAGCCCTAGGGCAGGGACTGTGTCTATTCTATTACTTTCTAAAGTGCCAGGTACATTTCTTGCGCTATATAAATGCTTGCAAATATATAATAATAATAATTTCTCTGTTGAATGCTGCTTCTGGGTGGGTGCCCCATTACAGAGGAGAAGGGAATTTTAAGTAGCATATCTCTCATCAAATTAGGTTCATAAACTAACTCTATGCTGCAGGGACTGCAAGACCATCTCCGACACCAGCTCGGCTAGAGCTTACAGAGATGTTGCCATACAGGTGGGTACACAGTATATCAGCAGCAGCCCTAATCTGTCTCCAGTCAAATCAGTCACAGATGAAGGTCCTCTATTCCTACCATAGTCTGCACATGATACTTCCACACAGTCTAAGGAAACAATGGCTACACCCCCACTCCCATCCCTCTGGCTGTGGTTGATGCTTGACCCAACTGGAACAAGGTCAGCCAAAATACACCCAGTGTCCAGCCAGGTCTCTGTAATGCACACAAGGTCGGCTGCCTGGACCAGGATTACTTCCTGGACCATTGTTGACTTATTTACAACCGACCTCACATTTAACAGCATCAGACCCAGGCCAGGAGCCCTCCAGTCATTGACCACCTCTCTGGTTGCCCAGGGGTCAGTGAGAGGGACAGGCACCAGGTACCTATCCCATCTCATAGACCTAATCAATCTCCCAGAAGGATCATAATTTCCCCATCCCAACATGACCCCAATGGCTGCAGACTTCCCCCCCCCAACCTGCATCCCCTGGGCCTCCTCTTGGTGGCCTCCCACCCAGCAGGCAAGGAATACTCCCTCCTAGGGATATGCAAACAGAACAGGGTTTGGATGTACAGCCATTTGGCCCAAAAACTTAGTTCAGGTTCATGAGTTCAGTCCTGCGGAGTTCAGTCCCGCCAAACATTCAGCAGAGCTCAGACCTGCTGGGAGGCTTGCGGTGCTCCAGGGACCCCCAGGGGGCCCCAGAGTGGCATGGTAGGCTATCGGAGACACAGCAGCTACAACAGCAGAGACCAGGAAGGCTTGGCGCTTGGCACCCCGGATTGCCTGGGCAGGCAGGCTCAGTCCTTGGCCCCTGGGGGTGCCCGCGGAACCAGGGCTGACCATCGGAGACCCAGGAGCAGCAGCAGCAGCAGCATCAGAAATCAGGAAGGCTTGGTGCTTAGCACTACGGGTTGCCCAGGCAGGCAGGCTCGGTGCTTGACCTCTGGGGGTGCCCTTGGCACCAGGTCTGGTCATCTGAGATCCAGCAGAAGCATCAGCAACATAGGCCAGGAAGGCTTGGGGCTCGGTGGCAGGCCTGGCACCCCTACTTGGCTGGGAATTGCAGGTTTCCAGGCATTGGTGGAGCAGCGACAGACATTGGATGACAGAACCCATGGCAGCAGCGGTGGCAGACAGACACCTTGATGAAAAGCAACTGCTCCACCAACTTGGCCCCCAATCTCAGGAGTTGCGGCAGGAAAATGTCCCCCTCTATAGAGAACACCCACTCACTGGGGACACTAGTTGGTGCAGGACAACAGACCCTTGGCCACTTTGTACAGGGCCGGCCATATGTCCCTCCAAGAGCTGTGTCGCCACCATGTTCTGCCCCTCACATCAGCGCTGTCAGTGGTGCAGCAGCAGCAGAAATGGAGAAGGGAAGCAGGAGAGGCCAGTCTGATGCCCGTAAGGTAAGCAATGGGGCACGTGGCAGATGTGGCAGGGGTTGTGCCAGTGGAGTGGAAGGCAGCAGCAGCAGCCCAAGTTCATCACCATGCCCCATACTGCACAGGCCTTATTTTGGGAGACAGGCTTCAGAGGCTTCAAGCAGTGGCACTAGGGGTGTGGTTCGGCAGCACCTCCTGCCAGCATCCTCCACTGCCATGCAGGGCACTGGAAGGCCTGAAGTCCAGGAGGCTGTGGCTGTCTCTGCTGCAGGAGCAGGTGCGGGTGCTTCCATGTCAGATGATCATCATGGGCCACCATTGTCCCCCATTATTGATGTGATCCCCAGCAGTCCAGGGCTGGTGAACCCCACCCTGGCTTCTAGAGGCAGGGTCTGATCCCTGGACAATGGCAGCAAGGAGAGCAGCAGCAGCAGCAGCAGCAGCAGCAAAAGCAAAAGCTATAGGGGGCACAGGGAGAGTGGTAGCAGCATGGGCAGTCGATCAACCTCAGGGTCCCAGTACTCCCCTTCTCAGGACATATCTCAGATTGGGGACAGCGAGGCAGATACAAGTCCTGTGGAGATGTCTGGTGCTGAGGCAATGGCTGTCCCTCTGAGAGCTGTGTCACCACCATGTTCTGCCCCTCCCACCAGCTCTGTCAGTGGTGCAGCAGCAGCAAGTTGAGGCCCAGAAGCGTCAGTGCACCATGGAGGAGCTGGGGTGGGGACAGCTGCCAAGGTCATCAACACATAAGCATGGGGGCAGAAGCTGTCTTTCAACTGAAAACCACGCACATGTTGGGGAAAAGGATTGTGCTCAATGGGCAGCCTTTCTTGGCGGTCGGGGACATGGGTTTTAGGTGCCTGATTGGCTTCCTTGCCCCCCAGTTTAAGCTACCCTTACACACCACCCTGAGTCAGGCTGCCACCGATCCCTGGCAGCCAGCAACGCCCAGCCAAGCAGGGGTGGCAGCCACTGAGTCCTGACCAGGCCTCTTCTGTTGCTACATCAATGCCTGGCAGCCTGCAATGTCCAGCCTTGATGGTGACTATAACTGGAGAACCCAGCACAGCATAAAGCGAGCAGAACTGGAGGCCTGCCACCACCACCCTGAGTCAGCAGGGGCAGTGGATGCCAGTGGGTTACTGACTACAGCAGCCAGTTGTCCGCCTCCATCAGTGGGCAAGCGACCTGCTCTAACAGCTGCCTCTAGTGGTATTACTGCTAGGGGGGAGCTGCTGCAGCAGCAGCAGCAGCAGCAGTACACCATGGATGAGCTGGAGTGTGTGGATGAACTGCCCTCCCCCTCCAGTTTAAGTTGCCCTCGCACACCACCCTGAGTCAGCAGGTGGTGCCAGCCCTGTACTGGGCTTTAAAGGAGTGGGTGAGGAAGCAGATGGCAGGGGCTGGGGGTGCCACCATCCACTTCACCACAGACCTGTGGTTGAGTAGGAATGCACAGCATGCCTAACTGGCAGTGACTGATGACACACTGGTGTCAGGACCCAGAGGCAGCATTTGGCAGTGGCAGGAGGGGTCCCAAAGCAGGTTATAGGTGGGCCCTGCTTCAGGTGGAAGTCATAGATGCCACATCCCCCCACTTCTCGAAACATTGAGGCACCCCTGACCACCATGGTGAGGGACTGGGTCACACCAGGTGCATCCTTCAGCAGGGGGTGCGTGGTCACACACAATGCGGCCAACATATTGAGGGCAGTCCATGAGGGGGGTTCACCAACATGCCTTCACCTGGTGGTCGGGGATGCTCTGGGTTTGGGGGAGAAGGGGATTGGGGCAGGCACCCTCAGCTCCCTGATCAAGCGGGGGAGGAAGCTGGCTGGTTTCTTTAACTGCAGCATGATGGGCAGTGACCTCCTCCAGGCAAAACAAGTCGAGCAAGGCTCCCCAATGCACCAGCTGATGCAGGATGTGTCCACCCAGTGGAATTCCTCCACATTCCTGATGCTCGAGTAGCTTCTTGAGCAGAAAGCCGCCTTGCATCAAGTTCAATTGGTGATGGACAGCGGGGTACTATGGGGCGGAATGGGAGATCCTGGCCTTCTATGGGCATTGGAAGGGTGATCTGGTAGAGAGGGTCCAGCAGGCAGTGTGCAGCAGCAGCAGCAGGATGCCCCTGGGAATGAGCAGCAACCCCTTTCAGCCGGCAGACTTTCCTTTTCCTTTTTGCTCAGTTTTTTTTTTGGCTTGTTTATAGTCAGGGGTGCGGAGCTCGCGCTTCTCCTACCTCTCAATCCTTGCACATGCCCAGTCCCATCTCCCATCCTAGACTCTTGAGGAAATTAGAGTCATGGGATAAAAGGCAGTTTCTTCTGGTGGACCAGCAACTGGTTAAAAGATAGGAAGCAAAGAGTAGGACTAAATTGTCAGTGGTGAGAAACTTAGTGGAGTGCACCAAAGATCTGTACTGGGACTGGTGTTGTTTAATATAATATTCATTAACGATCTGGAGAAGGGACTAAAAAGTGAGGTGATCAAATCTACAGATGACACAACATTATTCAAGCTAGTTAAAATACAAGGGGACTGTGAAGAACTACAGGAGGATTTTGTGAGACTAGGTAACTGGACATCCAAATGGCAGATGACATTTAATGTGGACAAGTGAAAAGTATTGTACATAGGTAGAATAGCTCAAACTATGGACACAGTCCTATGCCATGTGTGTGCCACCCACCTGTGCAACCCACTCTGCATGCACATGCAATGCACACACGCACAACATGCTCACACACAGGACAGTTGTGTGTGGTAAATACTAGGGCTGGGAATACCGGTAAATCCAGAATCCAATAATGCCGGTACTGGGCATACCGGCATTATCAGATTCAACCCGGTAATCAGGTCCGGTTACCGGATTCCTGGTACCGGTTTTTTTTACATTGCAGCCATTTAAATGAATGGCTGCAATGTAAGAAAGCCCCACCAAAAAGTAAAAAAAAAAAAAACCTCCCCGAGTCCAGGCTGCGCGGGTGGAAGGGGGGACACCCCCCACCCACCCTGCCCAGCCTGGATTTTTGTTTTAAAAAAGAGCCCACCCCCCAGCACCAGCGGCCGCGGCGTCCCCGCAGCCGCCGGTAAGTATAGACCCGATCCCTGGGGGGGTGTTTAACACCCCCCCAACCCCCCAGGGATCACCCCTACTAAAGTTGAGTGCTTTGCTTACCTTTGCGG
>QEPC01001188.1:1237010-1275415 GCA_003113815.1 Sphenodon punctatus
GGGGAGGGGGGAGGAATTAATTGTATTTATTTCATTGATTTCAATGGGGACACAGTGCCCCATTGAACTCAATGAAATAAAACCGGTACTGGTATACCGGATTTAATCCGGGAATCCGGTTCTTTGAGAACCGGAAACCGGTAAATCCGGTATCTGGTATTTACCCCGGGGTCCCAACTCTAGTAAATACACAACCTAGGCTGACCTGAACCCCGCGGCATGGGCATAGGGGTTCAGATTGGCCTGGGTTATGTACACACATACTATGTGTGTGTGGATTGTGCACACATCCTGCGTGCATTGCACAGGATTGTGGTGCATTGCACGGCATAGGATTGTGCCATATATAGAGATACAATCCTGGGTTCTAAATTAGGAGTTACCACACAGGCAAAGAAACTTGGAGTTATCGTGGACAATACATTGAAATCCTCAGATCAGTGTGCAGTGGCGACAAAAAAGCAAATAGAATGGTAGAAATAATTTGGAAATGTATGGAGAATAAAGCTGAAAATATCATAATTCCTCTATATAGATCTATGATTCAACCACACCTGGAATATTGTGTGCAGGTCTGGTCATGTCACCTCAAAAAAGGCATAGTAGAACTAGAAAAGGTACAGAGAAGGGGCGGGGGGATGATCAAGGGTATGGAATGGCTCCCATATGACGAGAGTCTTTATAGGTTGGGGTTCTTCAGCTTGGAGATAGCTGAGAGGGGATATGATAGAAGTTTATGTAATCATGAGTGATGTGGAACACATAAATAGGGAGCGGTTATTTATCCTCTCTAACAGTAGTGGAACAAGTGGACAGTCCGTGAAATTAACTGGCAGCAGATTTAAAACAAATAAGAGAAAGTATTTTTTCACTCAGAACACAATTAGCTTGTGGAATTTGCTGCCAGAGAAAGTGGTCACAGCCAGTAGTGTAGCTAGTTTTAAAAAGCGATTGGATAAGTTCTTGGAGGATACGTCCATCAATGGCTATAAGCTAAGCAGGTTTTGGGAACATAACCTCTTACTGTTGGGGGCTGGAATAACAGGGAATGGCTTGCCCATTGTGACCTGTTGAATACTTCTCCTAAGAGACAGAGATTGACCACTGTCAGAGACAGGATGTTGGGCTTGATGGACCATTGGTCTGACTCAGTATGGTACTAGTTATGTTTTTAAGAACATAAGAACATAAGTAGTGCCATACTGGGTCAGAACAATGGCCCATCAAGCCCAGCACCTTTCTCCGACAGTGGCCAACCATGGTCTCTTGGGAGAAGTACTCAAAGGGTCACAGTGGGATGATCTGTTCCCTGTTGTTCACTCCCAGCTCCCAACAGTAAGAGGTTATGTTTCCCCAAACCTACCCGATTAATAGCTGCTAATGGACCTGTCCTCCAGAAACTTGTCTAATCCTTTTTAAAACTCATCTATCCTTCTGGCTTTCCTCACAGATTCTAATTTAAAAACTGTTCTATCTCCTTTTTAATTTTTAGTGCCAGCAGTAAAGTTTTGTTCTGGTTAATGTGGAGCCTATCCCTTTGGGATAGGCTCCCCCCTTCTCCTGAAGGTTCCCCCATTCCTAATGAATGTAAAGCTCTCCTCCATGCACCATCGTCTCATCCATGCTTTGAGATTCTGGAGCTCAGACTGCCTCTGGTTTCCTGCATGTGAAATTAGGATCATTTCCAAGAATACTAATCTGGAAGTTCTCAACTCCAGTCTCCCACCTAGAAGCCTGAATTTGGCTTCCAGAACCTTCCTCTTTCATCTTCCTACATCATTTTTACCCACATGTACTATGACAGCCACCTCCACCCCAGCACTCCTTAAAATTCTGTCTATGTGACATATGAGGTCTGCTACCTTCACAAGCAATTTACCATGCAGTCCCCACAGCCACCAGGAACCCAGTTATCTACATCTGTCTATCTACAGGTTTCATCAAAATCCACTAAAAGAAGAAAAATTAACAAGTAACATATTCAAGTATGTTCCAAACACAAGTTAGAATAAAAGAGAAGGCACCTAGACCAAAAGGAGAAGATGGACAACTAATATATATTTAGGGCTGAAACAAATAGTAGAAAAAATATTTGCGAGTATTTCTGAGTTTCCGAAGACTGGCTCAGAGTGTTTGGTCAGTCCTCGGAAACTCAGAGGAATACTCAATATTCAGTAAACTAAAACTGAGTACCAAGTATTTTCTGGGTACTGAGTTCCAAGTCACCTTATATAGGAGCAGGGAAAGGCCAGTAGGTTGGTCTGACTACTGGACTGCATACTGAATACCAGGTTGGTTACTGGGTACTCGGTAAATCTGAGTCAAATATTGAGATACTTGGTAAAAAAATGAGTAATAGCAAATACCGAGTTTCTCTATCCTTCTGCTTCTTGGCTTGTTTCTTAAAGCCTCCATCCAACTGTGGTGTGTGGAAGAAAAAAAGATGACAATTACAAAATAATTATTTTATTTTTATAGCCACCCCCAGCTAAATGGCACTCGGAGTGCTTCACATGTCATAAAATAGAACAAAACAACGTAAAATCCATTTGAAAACATTTAAAACGGTAGATGGAGGGAAAAACTCATTAAGGATGAGAATAAATGTCTACAGTTACTTTTTAAAGGTGAGGAGGGAGGAACTAAAATGAACATCTGGAGGGAGTTAATTCCTTACTGAAGGGCCCACCACAGCTGTGGTATAAGGTTATATGCTGGATATTTCACCCTACTCTTGATAGTCATTTCATTTCTCCTTTCAGTTTCAACTCCTGGGCTATTTTTTTTAATTATTATTATTATTATTATTATTATTATTATTATAAACATTTATGTAGCGCCAGCCATGTGTCTGGCGCTGTACAGAACATAGAAATAGACGCGTTCCCTGCCTGTGACTTACAATCTAAAAGACAAGGAGGGGGAGAAAGTGAGAGGGAACAGTGGGAGAGACAGGGGAGAAGACAAACAAATATTCAGGCGGATGCGAAGTCTCAGGTGTGTGTGCTTGGCTTGGTTATATATATATATATATATATATATATAGTAATTGTATATAATTAAACTGTAGATTGTAAGCCACAAGCAGGGACTGCATCTATTTTTATGTTCTGTATAACACCAGGTCACACTACTGGCGCTAGTTTATTATAATAATAATAATAATAATAATAATAATAATAATAATAAAAACATAAACCAAGGTTGGTGAGCCATGTGAAAAGCTCAGAAACAAATGGAAGATTTGAGGCTGCAACACACACTACCATAATTAATTATAAGTAAGTAACCTAAGAAGTTTGGGAGATAGCTAGAAACTGAACCTAGATGTCCTGAGTCCAAAAGTGGTTCTTTATCAAGGCTGTTATTTTCCTGCTTCTAGCATTTTATTTTATTTTCCATTTCTCACTATTTTATTTCCAGCTTCTTTTCTCTGAGTGACATTTAATACTGACATCTTCTCACTGAATTTTCCATCAGACTCATTGCTTCTTTATGTGGGCAACATGGCTGTCATGTCTCTTCAACCATTTCATCTGCCAGCTGTTTCGGTTACATTTAATCATTCTAACTTTGCATATCACTAGACCTTACATATGCTTCCTAAAAAGTGAATCCTGTGTTGTACAAGATAAACACTGCTGCATTTTTTCATATAAATCTTTGCTGATTTCCAATAAACTCTTTTCTTTCTACATCTGGACAGCTACAGCAACAGAAGCTTTAATGGTTCATGTTCATACACTTTTATCATGACGATGCAAATCTATCCATACTAAGCACTTGTAAAATATTTTACATCTACTACCAATTCTGTCCTGATTATGATGGATGAATCCAGCTCTCTTAATATTATATTCATTGCCTCTGCTAGTGAAGAAAACAAGGATTACTTAAAATTATATTAACCTTTGCAGATAGTTTCCCTTCTTCAAAGCTAATCTGCTAATTCTTATGACAAAATAATATATTATTTTGAGTCAAGGTCAACATTCTAAGGGCAGCCCGGATAGACTAAGGAACAGTTAGATACCTCTCTTCAGAAACAGAAGTGGAATATAAACTGAAGTCTTGATTAATAGGTGTTATTAGACATTAGCCTCTGGTGCTAGATTATGAGCTGGAACAATGCAGAGTTCTTAAGCCCTAGCTTCACCATGTGTTTCCTTAAAATAACTTTAAATAGTTTGTAATCCACGGGAGGGTGGGGGGGAATACTCTAATATGCCATCATATGTAAGCATTCTTTATAGCAGGACTGTCCAACTTGGTGGCCACCTCCTCGAGTTTCTCTCCTAGGTCTGGCATATAGGTCACCAGTTTGCATAGTCTACCATACAACACTGAATAGAAACTCTGGCCCTTTTCAATGGGTGCAGGTGCATGGGGGGATGGATGGGTGGCGTGGTGGGTGGGTATGTTCCCACGAACCCCCACCCACCTCCACCCATCTCTGCACAGAGAGCATTCAGCATTGGCGCCCATTGCTCCATGCGTGGGTGATGGGTTGAGGTGGGTGGAGCGTGGGAGCATGCATGCACCCGCACCCACAGCCATCTGCTGCGGCGTTCTCACAGATGCCCACCGATCCCCTGCACCCGCTGTGGCATTAATGTGGATGCCTCCCCCACCCACACACATGGGTGAAAGGGCCTCTGTCTTACAAAGAGAAACATAAGCCCATTGTCCCAAGTTACTGAAATTTCCTGTTGGCCTTGACAAATCCAGGTAGTTTGATACTTTTTCTGTTGACTTCAAAAGGAACAAGGATACTTTAAGTGGACTAATAATTCAAGAGAAGAGAAGAATCCTTCTTCCCTGACCCCTGGCCCCCAAAGGAAGATAAAGAAAGCTATGAGAGAAATACCTCGGGGGGGGGGGGGAATATGCAACAGCAGCAGCAATGCTTATCTGATGTCTATTTTTGTCCATTACTTCTGCTTGTGAGCTGCACATTATTAATTTGCACATTTTTAATAAAGTAATGTTTCAAAAATATTGAATGATGACTACAAATAATTTTTCCTCAGGCCAGCTTGTTGTAAGAATGCACTACAGTGTTACTCCCGTTATTTTGGCCTCCCGTATCTAAATAGCCATGGCCACAGAATTTTTGTTTTTGTTGTTCCTTTCATTTTCATTATTAAAATGTCATTAATTTTAATTTCTATTTTCATATCTATCTTTTGTTTTTGTTTTTACTTTCATCTTTGTTTTGCATTGGTTTTAGTGAGAAATGCATTTCTGGATTAACATCTTCATTTTCCATCTGATTTGCATGAAATTGGACAGATTGTATCCCTCACCAAAGGGATCATCCCTGCCAAATTTCGTAAGGATTGCTAAAATGTCCTGATTTTATAAGCAATCAATATTTTATGGTTTGCACACACTTTTCCAGCTGCAACAGCTTTGTTTCCCATTTAAGACCCTTTTCACACAGACCTGTAACACTGATAAAATGGGAGTTACATTTTATTATGCATGCTGCAGGGCACCCATAGAGCACACCTGCAGCCCTGCCACATGTATAATAAAATGTAACATCCATTTTATCAGTGGGCATTTTCAGACGTTACGAGATCACAGTCAACCACAGTCAATTCCCTGTGGTGGTTGTGACCGCGTAACATCTGATGGGAGGAACGGATGTCCCCCCCCAGATGTTCACCATGGTCAATCGTGGCAGGGAATCACATTCACCATGCGATCGGCTGAACTGGCGGGGCCGGCGGTGATCGCGTGGTGAAGACGATTCCCTGCCGCGATGAACCGAGTCGTCACGTCAGGATGGCGTCCATGGCCCGGAATCCCCACAGGGATTCCGGCCCGTGGTCAATTCGGGCGGGCACTGCGGCCGCATTGGCCGTGGCGCCCGCCCGTCTCCCTGGAGGGCGGGTGGCAGGGGAGTGTGGGGGGGCAGGGCCGTGCAGCCGCACGTTGCGCCGCGGGGCCCCGCCCCCTCCCCGATTCCCCACCGGGAGCCCCCGGCACATCTGTTAGGCCGTGACGCTGCACGGTGGCCCCGGCGGGGGATCAGATTGGTTCCGTGACGGTGTCAATTGGCCCCGTCACGTCTGAAAATACCCAGTGTTAGAGCTTCTGTGTGAAAAGGGCCTAATTTGGATGAAATCAGGAATTAAATTCCCTCATGAAAGTGATCATCCCTTCCAAATTTCAGAAAGATTAGATAAGGGGTTCTGATTTTATAAGCAATTTAATTGGTTCATGGTCTGGACACATAGTTCCAGCAATAAAGTCTTTTTTCCCTATCAATTTGTATGAAATTTGGGTAGTTTGTTCCCCTCATCCAAGGAAGCAATCCTGCCAAAAATCATAAAGGTTGGATAAAGGGTCCCAGTTTTATAAGCAATATATATTTTGTGATTTTAACATAAGTTACAAATTTCCTTAAATCACTTGCAGGTGTTGCCTCTGTTTAAATTATAGTGGGCTTACGAGATTCAGAGAACTGATTTTTGGAGCACTGGTAGAGAGGGTGAAGATGACAGGAGGAGGTGGGCAGAGCAGAGGAGGAGCAAGTACCAGAGGCACTGGCACAGGCTTCAATCACTGGCACCCCAACATCTGTGGGGAATCAGTGGGGGAGAGTAGATGAAAAGTTCTGCTTTTATGAGCACTTGCAGTAAGGCTTAAGACTTCAGCACACACAGTGACACACAGAGCACTGAGCCAGCCTATGAGTCACACAAGATCTGACCATGGTGGGGACTGTGCAGCTTGCCAGTATATACCCCGAAGCTTCCCTGATTGCAGCAATTGAGTACTGGCAAATTAGAAGCCTGGACAGCATCTCCAGCGAATGAGCCTAATCCAGGGATTCTCTTATGTTTGTCACAGTAGTACAAGATGGGTTTTGTGATGCCAGTTATCCAGAAGAAATGTCAATCATGTATCCTCATTCTGTTATTTGTCCACCCCATCCTACTTGTTATTGTGAAGTTGGAAGCATCTGCTTAGGAAGGAGTCAATAAGGAATTTTCTTATGTCCTCTGTCACAGTGCTGCAGGATATGTTTGGGATGCCAACTGTCCATCCTGGATGTGTCAGTCATGTCTTTTGATTGCTGGACTACTTAAAAGAAACAGCCACTCCAGACCCAGAACCCACCATCAGGGTTCTGGGGCCAAGTTATAGGCAGGGAGGGCTGTGGCCAATATCTTTAAGCTGCAACTATAGTCCCAGAACCCACCATCATGGTTCTGGGGCCATCACTTCTTGCACAGAGAGCCTTTTTCTGAATGCCCGAATCGAACCGAACACCGAACCCGAATGCGGTGAACAGACCAAATGGCCGAACGGAACGACTGAACCGAATCGGACCGAACCAACAGCTGAACCCAAACTGCGACCTGTTCACCCATCCCTAGATGTCTGAGACATACGACCTAAGCCAACGCACCAGATGTAATTGGCGAAGAGAGCTCCTCACCATAGCTGCCCTGAGAATCAAGGTGGAGCTGGAAATCGAGGAGCACCCCCAGACTCCGAACCTGGGAGAACAGAGGGAGGAAAGCCCTATCAATGATAAGGCAGTTTAGAGGAGTACATGGGCAGCTATTTCATTCCAAGAAAGACTCTGTAAATGACATTGAAAGGAGGTGAAGGATAACTTACATGTTCTTTTTTCTTGTCCATTTTATGACAATCCTAGGAAAAGATATCTTGAACCCCTTGTGGTAAATCTAAAATATTTTTCACTGATTAAAAAATCCATCTGGCTTTTACGAATTGATGATCTGTCTGTCTTACATGCACTAGGCAGTTTTTAAACTGCGGAGAAATAATGGCTAAAAGCTCTTCCTAGTAAGTAAATAATGCTGCTATCTAATATATCGGCTAGTGTGTTTTAGTATATGTTGTGTAATTGTTTTAAAATTTTTATGGGTTTAGTTTTTTAAATATTTTGAAAATATTGTTTAATCTATTTATGTTTAACTTGCGGCTTAATTTATCTTAAATTCTGTTTAACTTATCTTTATCTTAAGATACTTTTTTCTTTGAATTACTGAATATTTTATTTATTAGTAGAGGTGTGACTATCAGTATCGGATTAATCCAATACCTATAATTATTGATATCAGATTAATCCAAAAATACCAATAATTGTCGGTATCAGTATATTGGATTTTTAACATTGCCAGTTTCTCTCAGATTTTTAACATCAATGCCATTTAACAATGGCCGTAAGGCTAAAGATCAGAGAAAATCTGCAAAGTTAATAAACCAATATATCTATAAACACCGATAAAATGGGTGTTACATTTTATTATACATTGTACATGGGCTTGGCCTAACAGATGGGAGGGCACACATTAGCCCCGATTAGCACAGCTGGCTGAGCCTGAGCCCGCGTTATGTCATCAAATTTGGGTGAAAACAGACATGACACTAACCACCCTTTAATCACCCTTGGTGGTCATTTATGCATGTTTCAGGGCTGCATAGGGCACCAATACAGCCCTGCGACATGCATAAATAACCACCAAGGGTGGTTAACGGGTGGTTAACGTCATGTCTGTTTTCACACTTTCTCTCGATGACACATCTGATAGCAGCCACCCGCCCACCTGTCCTGTGGTGAAGGTGAGCAAATATCCGGCATCCACTGAACTGATGAGCAGGTGACTCATGCGCTACTGCAAGCTACTAAGGGATACTGTCTTGTTTCTAACCCATAGTGGAGTAACACTCTAAATTGAGAGAGGGACGAGTTATTTCCCCCACCCCTTCTCTCTTCTACAAAGCCCTGCCATAATTTTAAAAAGCAAACTTTAAAATAACAAAATGAGCGACAGAAATTTCCTAATACTGCAGGAGAACTGTGTCTGGAGTGGGTCTCTCTGGTGCACCTTAGCGGAAAGAGTGTCAAACAGTGGCGGTGGGGAGATGTCTTATTCCTTAATTTGCAGGAGATATTTCAACACACAGAAACCCATTTTTTAAATGGATGCAAGACTGAGAAGGAGAACTGGTCAAAACTTTTTAATTTAAATAGACAAAAAAGATTAACGTTTATCACAACTTTAATGAATTTCTCTCCACCGTTTTATCAAGCTTTTGGCTGTTCAAAACTTCAAAGTCTTGAAACTTTGTTAAAAATCAATATTGAAATTGCAAATTTTGAAAGGAAAGATTTTTATTTATAAACAATTATTATTTTTAAAAATTACTTATAGACTTCAATGGTAAGTCACAACCACCACTAGTCCCCTTCGCCGCCGCATGTCGGCGACGGGGTTATTGTCCCACCCCCTCCATGAGAGGGAAGAGACAGGACGGAGCTTGTTGCCGGCGGAGCGCGTTAGAGCGCTCTGGCCGGAGAGTCTGTTGCCAGGCAGACTGCGCGCGGCGGGAAAGACGCCGCGCCGAAATCGAGGACAAGCCCCGCCCCCTTTAGAAGGGGCGGAGCAGTTCCTGGCCGCGTGGCGGCAGATCGTCGGGGGAGAGCAACGCAGCCCCACCCACCTCACCTCTGGCACTGTGGTAGTTACTGGTTGCCCTTAGGGAACCGAAGGGGAATTTTAACGACTAACCTGATTTAGGGTCGTTTGTTTCGCCCCTTCAACAGTGCAGATTAGGCTAAATAGGTTGTGATTGGCAATTGGTAATTGGCTAATATTAATTATAAAATACCGATCTGGAAATGATATTCATACTAATTTGACAACACATACAGATATATATGTGAATTGGAACAATAACACTAAGAGAATTTTACTTTTCAAGGGGTACGATTGTCGCACTCAGCGGGGGTCCAGTATGGTTTGGTAGGTTAAATAGGATAGGAATTGATTAAACGAGTCATCTCCTTAAGAGATGGGGAGGTGACACCCAGTGCTAGGCGCAGGCAGCACGCACTGGGGTTATTCCCCGGGGAGGGGTACTGCAGTTCGGTCAGTAAGTACCTGCACGGTCTGCTGGCTGAGCGGGTACTCACCTCCTTACTCAAGCCCACTGTTGGGACGCTCCCCCTTTCGGCCAGAGCCAGGGTGCTGTCGAAGGGGAGCCTTGTTGGTGTTGGAACTGGCACGGGAAGGCACATCCCGGCCAGCGCCCAGTTTATAAGAATCAGTTAGCTAATCATACTGGACCCATATTGCTTGTGCAATCACCCACCGTCTTTGAATTGGTTGAATAAAGAGTGCGGCCTGATTTAATCCAGCACTTGGTCTCTGTGTCTTATTGGGGGGTGCGGCGACAAGTCCCCTTCGCCGCCGCATGTCGGCGACGGGGTTATTGTCCCGCCCCCTCCATGAGAGGGAAGAGACAGGACGGAGCTTGTTGCCGGCGGAGCGCGTTAGAGCGCTCTGGCCGGAGAGTCTGTTGCCGGGCAGACTGCGCGCGGCGGGAAAGACGCCGCGCCGAAATCGAGGACAAGCCCCGCCCCCTTTAGAAGGGGCGGAGCAGTTCCTGGCCGCGTGGCGGCAGATCGTCGGGGGAAAGGAACGCAGCCCCACCCACCTCACCTCTGGCACTGTGGTAATTACTGGTTGCCCTTAGGGAACCGAAGGGGAATTTTAACGACTAACCTGATTTAGGGTCGTTTGTTTCGCCCCTTCAACAGTGCAGATTAGGCTAAATAGGTTGTGATTGGCAATTGGTAATTGGCTAATATTAATTATAAAATACCGATCTGGAAATGATATTCATACTAATTTGACAACACATACAGATATATATGTGAATTGGAACAATAACACTAAGAGAATTTTGCTTTTCAAGGGGTACGATTGTCGCACTCAGCGGGGGTCCAGTATGGTTTGGTAGGTTAAATAGGATAGGAATTGATTAAACGAGTCATCTCCTTAAGAGATGGGGAGGTGACACCCAGTGCTAGGCGCAGGCAGCACGCACTGGGGTTATTCCCCGGGGAGGGGTACTGCAGTTCGGTCAGTAAGTACCTGCACGGTCTGCTGGCTGAGCGGGTACTCACCTCCTTACTCAAGCCCACTGTTGGGACGCTCCCCCTTTCGGCCAGAGCCAGGGTGCTGTCGAAGGGGAGCCTTGTTGGTGTTGGAACTGGCACGGGAAGGCACATCCCGGCCAGCGCCCAGTTTATAAGAATCAGTTAGCTAATCATACTGGACCCATATTGCTTGTGCAATCACCCACCGTCTTTGAATTGGTTGAATAAAGAGTGCGGCCTGATTTAATCCAGCACTTGGTCTCTGTGTCTTATTGGGGGGTGCGGCGACAAGTCCCCTTCGCCGCCGCATGTCGGCGACGGGGTTATTGTCCCGCCCCCTCCATGAGAGGGAAGAGACAGGACTGAGCTTGTTGCCGGCGGAGCGCGTTAGAGCGCTCTGGCCGGAGAGTCTGTTGCCGGGCAGACTGCGCGCGGCGGGAAAGACGCCGCGCCGAAATCGAGGACAAGCCCCGCCCCCTTTAGAAGGGGCGGAGCAGTTCCTGGCCGCGTGGCGGCAGATCGTCGGGGGAGAGCAACGCAGCCCCACCCACCTCACCTCTAGCACTGTGGTAGTTACTGGTTGCCCTTAGGGAACCGAAGGGGAATTTTAACGACTAACCTGATTTAGGGTCGTTTGTTTCGCCCCTTCAACAGTGCAGATTAGGCTAAATAGGTTGTGATTGGCAATTGGTAATTGGCTAATATTAATTATAAAATACCGATCTGGAAATGATATTCATACTAATTTGACAACACATACAGATATATATGTGAATTGGAACAATAACACTAAGAGAATTTTGCTTTTCAAGGGGTACGATTGTCGCACTCAGCGGGGGTCCAGTATGGTTTGGTAGGTTAAATAGGATAGGAATTGATTAAACGAGTCATCTCCTTAAGAGATGGGGAGGTGACACCCAGTGCTAGGCGCAGGCAGCACGCACTGGGGTTATTCCCCGGGGAGGGGTACTGCAGTTCGGTCAGTAAGTACCTGCACGGTCTGCTGGCTGAGCGGGTACTCACCTCCTTACTCAAGCCCACTGTTGGGACGCTCCCCCTTTCGGCCAGAGCCAGGGTGCTGTCGAAGGGGAGCCTTGTTGGTGTTGGAACTGGCACGGGAAGGCACATCCCGGCCAGCGCCCAGTTTATAAGAATCAGTTAGCTAATCATACTGGACCCATATTGCTTGTGCAATCACCCACCGTCTTTGAATTGGTTGAATAAAGAGTGCGGCCTGATTTAATCCAGCACTTGGTCTCTGTGTCTTATTGGGGGGTGCGGCGACAAGTCCCCTTCGCCGCCGCATGTCGGCGACGGGGTTATTGTCCCGCCCCCTCCATGAGAGGGAAGAGACAGGACTGAGCTTGTTGCCGGCGGAGCGCGTTAGAGCGCTCTGGCCGGAGAGTCTGTTGCCGGGCAGACTGCGCGCGGCGGGAAAGACGCCGCGCCGAAATCGAGGACAAGCCCCGCCCCCTTTAGAAGGGGCGGAGCAGTTCCTGGCCGCGTGGCGGCAGATCGTCGGGGGAGAGCAACGCAGCCCCACCCACCTCACCTCTAGCACTGTGGTAGTTACTGGTTGCCCTTAGGGAACCGAAGGGGAATTTTAACGACTAACCTGATTTAGGGTCGTTTGTTTCGCCCCTTCAACAGTGCAGATTAGGCTAAATAGGTTGTGATTGGCAATTGGTAATTGGCTAATATTAATTATAAAATACCGATCTGGAAATGATATTCATACTAATTTGACAACACATACAGATATATATGTGAATTGGAACAATAACACTAAGAGAATTTTGCTTTTCAAGGGGTACGATTGTCGCACTCAGCGGGGGTCCAGTATGGTTTGGTAGGTTAAATAGGATAGGAATTGATTAAACGAGTCATCTCCTTAAGAGATGGGGAGGTGACACCCAGTGCTAGGCGCAGGCAGCACGCACTGGGGTTATTCCCCGGGGAGGGGTACTGCAGTTCGGTCAGTAAGTACCTGCACGGTCTGCTGGCTGAGCGGGTACTCACCTCCTTACTCAAGCCCACTGTTGGGACGCTCCCCCTTTCGGCCAGAGCCAGGGTGCTGTCGAAGGGGAGCCTTGTTGGTGTTGGAACTGGCACGGGAAGGCACATCCCGGCCAGCGCCCAGTTTATAAGAATCAGTTAGCTAATCATACTGGACCCATATTGCTTGTGCAATCACCCACCGTCTTTGAATTGGTTGAATAAAGAGTGCGGCCTGATTTAATCCAGCACTTGGTCTCTGTGTCTTATTGGGGGGTGCGGCGACAATCTGCAGGTGTTCCCTATTATCTTGCAAATAAATATATTTCAGCTGAGTTCTTCCTGCAAGAAGTCTATGGGACATGCTGTTAGGAAGGGGGGGGGGGCTGTAGGATTTTTAGGTAAGAGGAGCAAGCCTTACTCTGTGGGCTGGGTTGTGACACATGTGAGATCTCTAAGGAAACACTGGGTCATGACTACAGAAACGCTGTTAAGGAGTTGACACTGGACCCTTCCTCATCCCAAACCCTAGCGTAATGCTGATGGAGCATCAGTTATACTGTATGTGTTGCCTGGCATGGCCAATTGTCTTCTTCTCATCTAAACAACCTGGAAAGTTGAACCTCTCATCTTCCCAGCAGAGGACTGTGGGTAATTTCAAACTTGACAGGCCCAGAGTCCTGCCACGCTGAACCACGCAGGAATCAGGTTTTCCGTCCTTTAGACGTGCTGGCCTGATTCCTACCGGGGATCGGGGAGGGGCAGGGCTGCATGGTGCAACGTGTGGCCACACAGCCCCGCCCCCCATGCTCCCCCAACCACTCGCCCTCCAGGAGATGGGCAGGTGCAGTGGCCAATCGGGCCGCTGAACCCAATCCTGTCCCACGGTCTGGGCCATGATCCAGAATGGGTCAAGGTAACAGACATTACTTTTGGCCCATCCCGGATCATGGCCAATCTAACCACGGTTCAGGACTTGCAGCCAACCAGAGGTTGAGAACCATGGTCAAACCTGATCCCCAGCAGTGATTCACTATGGTGAACATCTGGTGGGGATCGTTCAGCAGTTACGGCAATCACGGCCACCACATGGGAGTCACTGTGGTTGACCGTGATCTCATAATGTCTGAAATTACTGAGGGAGAAATGTATCTTACCACCCAGCTTCAGGGAGCAATCTCTGAAGTTATCAGTTCACTGAGGCAGCACTGCCCAATGACAGCTTTATCCTTATGGAGAGCTCCACTATGGATGTGCGAATAGATCGCGGTTTGGGTGTTGGGTTGTTTGGTTCGGGAGTCGAGTTTGGGTTCGGTCATTCGGTTCGGTGGCGTTTGGTTCGGTTCGGCTGTTTGGAATCGGTATTGGTCTAGGTATCGCATGTGTGTGGTCCTGTGATCACGTCAGAAACTGGAAATTCGAGTGTGTGCTGAGCTTGTGTGGAGAGAGAGCATGTGTGTTGTGGCTGTCTGTCTGTTTGGGCTGTGTTGGACTGTGTGTTGGTTTGGTTTGGCTGTGTTGTTTTGGCTGGTTGTGGTTGGTAACTTGGTGGGTGTGTTTTGTTTGACTGTGTGTGTGTTTGAAAAAAAAATGAAGAGGGTGAAACTGAACAGGGGGGATTGGAGGAAGGCCTAGGTGGAAGAGCCGGTGGAGGAGGAAGAGGTTGCCGCTGGACTTTCGGTGTTGGAGGTTGACTCCTCATCAGAGAAGCAAGAGCCGGGCACAGGAGGTGCTGCCAGGTTTATAAACTTTTACTTTGAGGACAAAAAGAACACTATCCTTTAGAGCGAGCTCACTGGCATGCAGGTGGGTGGGTGGTGGACACTCAGGCACAAACAGTGGGCATCAGCGGGTAGCAGCGGATGTCTGCCACAGAGAGAGAGGATGTGGGGAGCTCTTCCAGCAGTCAGAAATGAGCCAAAGGAAGCACCCATCCAAACACGTGCCAGCCCATCCCTAGCAAGGGTCTCCCATTGCCATCCCTAGCACCCCAAGAAGGGCAGGATTTGCACGTGCCAGCCAGGGTCTCTCCATTTACCATCCCCCTAGCACCCCAAGGAGGGCAGGATTTTCACGTGTCAGCAAGGGTCTCTCCTCCATTTGCCATCCCATTCCCTAGCATCCCCTAGCACCCCAGGAGGGAGGACTAGAGGGGCATCAATATTAATGCATGATATTATTTAGGTGTTGTTTATGTGTTCCTGTTTCAGAGAGGGTGATGATGATGCCACCCCCACCGCTGGTGCCTGGACCACCAGAACCCCAGCAAGGTGGAGGTCACTGGAGCCACTGCCAGAAAGCAGGCAGATGAGGTCTGCAGTCTGGCAGCACTATGAGAGACCGAAAGACAGTTTTGCTGTCTGCAAGGTAAGGCACGGGGGCTGGAACAACAGGGAATGGATTGGATTGTTGACCTATGACCTGTTAGGAAGTCCCCTGCAGAGAGAGATTGGCCACCCCATCCAACCACTTGTGGAGACAGAATGCAGGCAGGGCTTGACCGACCATTGGTCTGACACAGTATGGCACTTCTTATGTTCCTATCTTTTTATGTTCTTTAGATCTTCACCAAAAGAATAAGAAGAGGCAGCCAGGGGACCACATCAGGGCTCATCGCCCACATCAAGAACCTGCACAGCATCGAGGTGGCATGGCGGGATGCCTCTAGCTCCGGGTGCAGGAACTCTGGTGAGAAGGAGCATTGCCGGAAGCAAGGGGGGAAAGCCTGGCAGAAGTGCCACCACCAGAGGCCTTCCCCCTCCAGCTCTGATGAGGAGCCTCCAGCCCCCCCAGGAGGAGGAGTCTTCAGTGGCAAGGGCCTTTCAGGCCCAAGTGGAGAGGCCTACCCAGGAGTTTATGGAGACTCAGAAAAAATACGCAGATGGGCTAAGGGTCCAAGCCCTTACAATGGAGAACCAGCTGGTGGAACAGTTCAGGGACCGGGAGGCACAGCAGTAGAAGGTGGAGGCTTACTCCAAGTACCTCTGCTCAGAGGTGGCTGATGTGGAACTCTACTACCAGTTGGTCTCCAAATGGCAGAAGTCCTTGGCGGAGGCCCTGGACTATGCCCGGCGACACGGCTTTCATCCAAAGGAGGACTTGATGCCTTCCCCTTTCCCCCATGCCCCCATTTCCCCTTTCCCCCATGTTCCCCCACATTCCCAACCAGACCCCTAAGTTAGTTTCCCCTTTGTTTGTACTGTATGCTTTCTGTTTGATAAAGTTGAACGTTTGATTGTTTGTTTGTAGTTAGTTTTTAAAGTTTTTAATATAAAAGTTAAATTTGTTACCTGACCAACTTTGTTTGACCTGTTCAATCTTTTATCCCTCTGTTGCTGCTTCTGGCAGGTGGCAGAATCTCATTACATATACAGCTTGTCAGAACCCTAAATGACAGCAGCAGCACATGTAGCATATTATAAGTTATTATTAGCCCCAAGATATGCCAGCAGGGTCTAACTTGCATCCAGGAGGGGCAGGGCTTGTGTCTGTGTGGGTGTGCCACTGTGCCAGAGAGAAAGAGAGAGAGGCTCTTTGGCAGCAGGCACCGGGCACAGGTGGTGGGTGCTGGTGGTTGGAGGGGCTCTTTCAGCAGCTTTAGTGGGCATCCGTGGGTGGGTGTGGAGGAGTGGGGGGGGCAGGCTTGTGGGTGGGCCCCGGTGTCCACTGGCCAGTGGCCAGCCAGGCATGAACACTGCAGTGGCAGCACCCAGATGATGGATCTTAGGAGTGGAGTGACTGTTGCTTCTAGATGCAGTGGAATGGAATGACACAGCCCCCAATGACTGGAATGATGGTCCTAGAATCTCGATGGTGGTTCATGAGACTGGCATGGTTGCTTCAGGTACAGTGGAATGACAGCCTATGGGAGTTGAATGATGTCCCTAGAATTAGTGCTTCATTGGGCACACTTCATTCAATCATGCAATAGGTGGTAGCAGGTATAGGAATGCACACAAGGAGGCGGACACATATAATACGTTGTGTTATATTTCCATCTCATTCTGGTAGGTTTGCTGCTGGGTGTGGGCATTGGGCATGAGCACAGATAAGAGATCTTCCTGGTTCTGGCAGGTGGCAGCTTGAGCTGGATACACCTCTCCCCGGCCTCCACCCCCTTCTCTCTCATTCTAATGGGGAACCTCTCTATCTCTGGCCATATAGTGCATGTGACAGCATGGGTGGGATTGTGTCTGTCTCTCCTTCTAGCAGTGGGGAGATTTCCTCTCTCTTATTTCTCTCTCTGTCTCTTGGCAGCAACCTGGGCAGGCAGACAACATGGCATGAGAGGCAGGGAGGTGGGCTGAGGAAGACTTTGAGCTGGCAGCAACCTGGGTGGGCAGACATGCAGCATGGCATGAGATGCAGGCAGGCAGGCAGGCTGGGGCAGGCTTAGAGCTTAAGTTTACCAACTTCCAGAAAGTTTGGATAAAGGAATCTGATTTTATAAGCAGTTGAATTATGATATTATGTAAACATCTGCATATACACTCCTGGCTGTAACTTCTTTGCCTCCAATCTAATGTAGATGAAACTTGGCATATTTATACCCCTCCCCATGTTTACTATCTATGGGTAATTTCAGACATGATGGGCTTTTTGGCCCGCCATGCTGAACCCTGGATCAGACCGGCCATCTTTAGATGTGCCAGCCTGATTTCTACTGGGGTTCGGGGAGGGGGTGGGGCTGTGTGGCATGACATGAGGCTGCTCATCCATACACCCCTGTGCTCCCTCAGCAGCCCTCCCATGTAGAGACAGGTGAGCGTAGTGGCCACTGAGGCCCCTGCGCCCGATCTCATCCCGTGGTTGGGACCTGATTCCGGTATGGGGCTGGCAAGCAGATGTGCATCACCACCATTGCCAGCCCCATCAAAGATCATGGTGAACATAACCACAGTTCTGGAGGTGAGGATGGCCTCACCTACAGAACCGTGGTTAGCTTTGAACTCCGCTAGAAATTCACTGTGGTGAACATCTGGCAGGACTCAAATAGATGTTACAGCACTCACAGCCACCACCCTGAATCCACTGTGATTCAGGGTGGTTGACTGTGATCACATAATGTCTCAAATTACTCTATTCCATCTTTAAGAAGGATTGGATGACGGGTTCTGGTGGTATAAGCAATTAACTTATAAACGCATGTCTGACTGTAACATCGTTGTAGTCCAAACAGTGTACATGAAATTTGGCATGACTCTATATCACACTTTCACAATCATCTCTACCAAATATCAGAAAGATGTGATAATTGGTTCCAATTTTATATGCTTGCACAGCATATGTAGAGAAGGAACCTATGCCAGGGATTCTCTGATGTGTCACTGTGGTATAAGATTGGTTTGTGATGCCAATTGGCCAGCAAAATGTCAACCAAATATCCTCATTTTGTGCTGTGACCATCCCAAATTTTTTCCATCACTTGTTACTGGGAAATTGGAAGCATCTGTTTATGAAAGAGCCAATAGATATTCTCTTATGTCCTCTGTCACAGTGCTGCAGGATGTGTTTGTGATGGTAATTGGACAGCCTGGATGTGTAAACCATGTCTCCTTATTGCTGGGATGCTATCCCCAAAGTACCACTTATGTCCTATGCCCGCTTGAGGGACGCCTCCTAGGCTTGCCTCAAAGCCACCACTGATTGGTCCTGTAAAGCTGGAAGCATGCAATAACTGGCCAGTGAATGTGTCTGGCAGTCTGTTGGGTTGCTCCCCATCCTCCCTCCTACAGCCTCCCTCCCCCTGCCATGCCAAGTGCCTGCTTCTGACTGGCACTGCATGTACTGCTATTTATCTGAATAATGGTCTTCAAGGGGACAACTTCAATTGCTTATAAAATTGGGTCCCTTCATCAAATTGTCCTATAGGTTGGCAGAGATGATAGGGAAGGTGTGTGGTACATTTCTGCCACATTACTTGTAAACAGGATGGAAGATATAAATGTTACAGCCAGAAATGTATTTTCAAGTGAGTATCTTATAAAATAAAATCAGGAAACCTTATCCAAGCCTTCTGAAATGTGGCAGGATTGGTATTCTAGCGGAGGGACATTGGGTGTTTTAAGACATGACGCTAATCCCCGTTTAACCACACTTAAGCATTTCTTATGCATGTTTCAGGGCTGCATAGGGCACCAATACAGTCCTGAAACATGTATAAGAAATGTTCAAGTGTGGTTAAACTGGGGTTAGCATCATGTCTGAAAACACCCATATTCTTCCCAGGTTTCATAGAAATTGGATGGAAGGTCAAAAAGGTGTAACCAGAAATGTGTATGGAGTTTTTCTTAAAAACATAACGTTCACTTGCTTCTACAATTTGACCCCTTTATCCAATCCTTTCAAACATTGGTATATTTTCATGTTCTATGGTGGGGATACAATCTCCCCAAGTTTTATCCACACTGAGTAAGAAACAAAAAAGTTATAGCTGGAAATACATTTTCAATGTTTTCCCATTATTTCCAAAACAAAATTTGTTTTAGTTTTTGTTTTCATTATTATTATTTGTTATTTTCATTATTACAAAAACAAAAATAAAATCAAAATGTTAATGTTTGTTATCATAATAACAAAAACGAAATGCACACTCCTGCCAGGGGGTGGGGGATGTTTACCCCGGACAATGCCATAGAGCTGGAAGCGGCAGCCTAGAGTAGTGGATAATCTGTCTTCAGCTGTATGGTGTGGGGGAGGTGGTGCCATGCAGGCAGACTGTGGGCTACAGCAGCTGCCAGGTCTGTATAAACCTGGCACAGATGGGCCTGTATGTGGGGGACATGTGTCTGACCACCCCTTGAGCATGTCAAGCAGGATGGCCAACCCTGGGTCCATCTAGAGACACCCATTATGAGTTAGCATTTCCCACTCAGATACCTGGAGAGCATTCAGGTTCCAAGCATGAATGGCTGCATGCTTTCAACTGTGCCACCACCCCATCGTCTATCATCTGACAGATCTCAGAATCTACTGATACATGTAGCCTACTCTTACACTTCTGAATTTAACCCAAGGCACAGATATTATATTGTCCACAAAGAGAACCAACTAATAGTACTTGCACACTGTATTAATATAGTCAGGTGAGATTTAAACATTCTTTCCATCTAGCTGGTCAACAGTATATATATTTGAATACTAATGCAGGCATTTTCCTTGTTTTAATCTCAACAAAATAAAAGTCTGGTCATCAGTACTGGAGAAGCCCCAATCATTTCAGTTCCAGAGTAGTGTCTTCAGGATTGGAACCAAAGGTAGTGATTAAGGTGGGACAGAAAATAAATATAATTAGCATTGCAGAAGGAAAGCTCACAGACAGAAATGAAAACAATTCAATCATAGTGAGACTAGTGGAGAAATTTTCGATCCATAGGATGACTCAAAAACAGTTCGCAATCCACAAACCTTGTCCTTCTTACATTTATGCTTACAACACAAATGTTTGATCAGATACCTGATTCCACCAATTTTTTATTTTACAAGGTTGCCACACCCCCCCCCATTCTGCACACCAGTGGTTTCCTAGGTGATTGCTACACTCTGTATAAGCAGCACAATGTTGTAATGATAATTTCAATTATCTGCAGATGCAGCCCCATGGGTTCAGTTAGATAATTTGTCTATATAATGTGACAAGATTGTGTTATATACTTATGACCTAGATTTAGACAGTTACAGTTATGTAGCATGACCTTGAATATACTTCAAGCCATACATATTTCTCTTTTCAAGCTGCACGTATTTAATGATCAAATTCAAGAAGTTCTGAGCCAAAATCCTTGAGAAAGTGATAATAATAGTGAGATGCAGCTATTCTTTTGAATGTGCACCGGGGGGGGGGGGGAGGAGGGGCTGCATTTACATGCCTGCATGATAAAGGCTTCCATTTATTGCAATCTAATTCTGTGGCTTTTTTTCTTCACTGTGTTCACAGGTGGCCAGCGGTGCACTGGTAAGCAGTGGGATACTCCCTGGGACACAGAAGCACCAGGCATGAATGGTAAGCACTAGGACTGCACAAATAGCAAAAAAGTAATAATTCATATTTCTGAGTTTCCAGGGATCAGCTCTGAGTGTTCAGCCAGTGTTACTCAGCTGAATACTTGATACTCAGTACTAGGTAAAATATTCAGAAGAATAAAACAGAGTACTGAGTATTTTCCAAGTACCGAGTACGAGTACCAAGTTCCCTTGTATAGGGCCAGGAAAAGCCCCATGTATTGCAGGAAATGCCCTGCATGTTGCCCATCCAAGGATTTACCTGAGTACTGAATACTTAACTGAGTACCAGGCTGATTCCTCAGTTACTCAGTATTTGGTAAAACTGAGTCGAATACCAAGATACTTGGTAAAAACTGAGTAATTTTGAATACAGAGTTTCAGTACTAGTAAGCATGGGGAGTGGGGAAAGGTACGATGGCATGATGGCAGGTTGGGAGTGGAGAGAGAGGCACCACTGTTGGCATCTCGCTTGGCCAGGAAGGGCAGCTGTTAGATTGAGCAGGGGAGGCTGGCAGGGATGGGCAGAAGGGAACCACCCTGCCTCCTATTCCATGCCTCACTCTCTCCAACTCTGGGATGCTGCCGTTCCTCATAACCAGCCTGACCCCAACACAGCTTTCCTCATCCTCTCATACTGTGGCTCACTCTCCTCATCTCTGGGCTGCTGCAGGAAGTAGGAATGGACGAACAGAACCAAGTTCGGAAATTCGGTTTGGTTTGGTTCGGTTCGGTTCGGTCAACCAAACTATTTGAGTTCAGTCCAAACTCTGAACTTCTGAACAGAGTGCGGAAATTCAAACCCCATTGAACTAAATGGAATATTATCTTTTAGGGATGAGCAAACAGAACCAAGTTTGGAAATTAGGTTCGGTTCAAAAATTGAGTTTGGTTCGGAAGTTCGGTTTGGTCGACCGAACTGGTCAAGTTCGGTCCAAACTCCAAACTTCTGAACCATGTTTTCCCATCCCTAGCAGGAAGGTTGAAGGGGCAGGGAATGGAGGGGGGTGTCTTGAACTAATCGCTTTCCTTGTTGCCTTGCTACAGGACTGCCACTGCAACAGGTGCAGACTAGTCCCCCAGCAACAAGTGCCCAGTACCTGCACCTTCCTATATTTTATAATTAAAAATATAATTTATTTTATAATAATATTTATTTTATAATAAAAGAGAAGTTTGAACAAATGAATCCAATGTTAAGCTGCTTTGGAGGCTGGAGGTAGAAAGGGAAGGGGGGGACTGAAAGGGGTGTGTAGAGAATGGCAATCTGGCATACCAACAAGCCGAGGGAGAAAAGGGAAGGGAATGGTGTGGGAAGCAGTGGTGCAGGGAAGGGGGAAGGCAATGGACCCCATGGAGCATGGTGGTTTAGCATAACAATACACTGCTTTGGGGGCTCGGAGTGGGAAGCACTTGCACTTGAAGGGCAGTGGGGACAGGCTGGCTAGGAGCTGAAAGTAGCCAGCTGTCCCAGGTACATTGTGGTGGTCCTGGGTCTGCTTCCAGGTTGGAGAGGGGTCAAGAAGAAGCATGGGATGCATTATACCCCAGGAGAAAAAGAGGCCAGTGCTTCTCCAGCCCAGGGAACCAATCCCCTCCACTTTTGCAACGTCCCCTATCCCAGACCTAAGGCAGCAGCAGACAATGCTGCAGCCCAGCACTTGGGGCAAGCTGAGCAGAGAGCCTCATGTGCTGAAAGCAAGGCTCAAGCTGCTCTGGCTGCCCCTAGCACCAAACTGACCCAAGTGGACACCCAACGTCTTTCCCAGGCACAGAAGCAAACATGGGAGACTCAGGGACTGGCCCAGGCCAGATCAGTAGTTGGGGGACCCAGACATCTGCTCCACTTCTGGGATGACTCAGCTCTGCTCTCCTTCCCCACGCTTGGTGTGGGGAGCTCCATGAGGCACTGTGAGCATCCCAGCCATTTGGGCTCCAACAAAAATACTTGTGCCAACCCTGCTTTCCATACATTGCTATGAGGCAGAAACTGGTGACAGTATGCAAAGACTGATTGTTTCACTTTGAATTTTTACTTTTCCCTTCAATATTTACTATATTAAACACTCAATAAAGTATGCCATTTGCTCCATAAGCTCAGCATTGTATGCATAGCAAAAAGTTACTTCATGTGTGCCTGGGTGTTGGTTACATTGTGTAAATAGCCATTAGTACTAAATAGCTTTTAGTAAGAGACTGCTAGGGGCTATATTCCCTTGAGTTTAATGGGCCATTTTCAGCTCATTAACAGCCCAGGGAACGTGTACCATCTTGTTTTTTGTACCACAACCATCTTTATGATTCTATTCTAGCTGCCAATCATTTTTATTTATATATTTATTGGTTTAGACATTCCACAATATCCCTTAGGCTACTGGTGGCTTACAATTACAAGTAACGTGTTTGTACTGTGATTGGTTAAATTTTAAACTAATAGAGATCTAATAAACTCAGCATTCTGTGCATACCAAAAGGTTACTTCCAGCTGCAAAGTGCAGACAGGTATGAACTCCTGTGGGTGGGCAGGGGTAGTAGGCATTGAACCATTTGGTAGGGTGATAATAGCCCTGAAGAAAGCAACAGCTGGCGTGCTTCTTCTTCCTGTAGTTTGCCATGGCTGTACAGAATATGAGGTCAGGGCCAGTGGGTGTAGCATGATGCCTGCCTATATATTAGGCCCTTTTCATACAAGACAGTCTCCACCCACCATACACCCACTATACATGTTACAGGGCACCCATTGACCCTTTTCACACAGACACTCTAACATTGATAAAATGGGTGTTACATTTTATTATACACATTGCAGGGCACCCATAGAGCACACCTGTAGCCCTGCAACATGTATAATAAAATGTAACACCCATTTTATCAATGTTAGTGTGTCTGTGTGAAATGGGTCATAGTGAAACACTGCGGCCCTGCAACATGTATAGTGGGTGGGCGGTGGATGTGCTGTGGGTGGAGAGTATCTTGTGTGAAAAGGGCCTTACATTAGTCATGCTAAACCTGTGATTGAGGGCTGAGTTTATGCACATGAATACAAGCAGTGGGCTGCCTGTTTATTAGCTCTACACACTAAAACATGTGAGTGGGGACTGCATGGACCAAACACGGACTCCAACGAGCTATTGTCTCATTTGAAACACACACACACCCCATGTGTGTGCATGTTATTTGTTGTGTGTACACTGCACATTTCACAGACCCTTGGATTGGGGCCCTAGTGTTTAAGATCATTATGCTACTACTACATGTGCCAAAGCCTTTAAAAAGGTAGTAGGCACCAAGTTATTCCTGATATAAATCAAATGTACTTCAAAATATTGTTTCCTTGAAAAAACATTAACATTGGGCTCCTTTATATTAATTCCAGTGCCCACAGTTACATCTTAGGGCCTAGTTCTGTATTTCTGACTCATGTACCTAATTCTATTAATAATGAAATCAACATTATTAAGTGGATAGAGGAAGAATTGGCCTCCTAGTGATATTTTAAAGCTCTTCCCTGATATTTTATATTACATCAGCATGTAAAGAGACAGAAGAACCTTCCATGAACTACGGTTTAGGTTCTTCACAGCACTTTTCTCCCATAAATCAAAAATGAAACCAATGTTCTCTGGAAGCTGTGACTATCATTAAGGTTCTGCATGGATGAAGCATCCTATAATGCAGCTTACTGCTGAACTGCAAAATTAGAAATGGGTGAAGTGGCTATTTCAATCCCCCACTGTATTGCACGTGAGCTTCAGTAATGTTAAATGGGCCAGATTCAGGACGCACCCACATTAAAATCAATGAAGATTATGTCTGAGAATAGATGTGACCTGGATTGCATTTGCCTTTGTTTGCAGTCATGAGTCTTTTTACCCTCTATAGTATTATTTGTATTGCCTTTTATTAGGAAAGATAAAAAGAGCAGTTAAAAATATCCTCAATTAGTTACTATAAAATAGAAAAACAGAGAAAGATCTAACCCGACTTCTGTTTTTCTCTGTCTGCACTTTTTATTCTTCTTTTAATCTCCCCTTGCCCCTTTCTTTAAACTCACTCAACCATTTTCCAGCCAGTATCTTGGCTATTATGGTTTACAAGATTATGTGTGGGTGTGGAGTGGGTAGGACATACAAAACAACATTGAATTCAGTAATAAACTGTGCTGTCACTTATATTCCTTAACTTATGGCCACATTTGTGGCATGACAGCTTAAATACTTTGCTGCCCACCTGATAGGGTCTTTTATTACAAAATATTCTTAGTTTCTGTTTCATTCACCCCATTTTAAACGTTCATTTCATTTTGGGGGTTGGTTTCTCTTGTTATTTCAGTCATTTTGTTTTGGATATTTCAGTCAAATAACCAAGCTGAAATAACCAGAATGATAGGAATATTTGTAGTATTCGAAGACTTAAGGAGCGTGAATATTTATTTGAATATTTAGATAACTATCTGAAAATGCAAATAGCATACACAAATGAGAAATCTACTATTCATTTCATCTCAAGTTGCTAGAATATAATTTTCTGGGCCTGATTCAAGGTGTTGGTTTTGGCCTAAAAAACCCTAAATGGCCTAGGCCCTGCCTATCTGTGGGCCCCCCTCAGCCCCCAGGTTCAGGATAGGCCCCTGCAGTCATCTGGGGGTGCCCTGCTCGAGGTCCCCTGAGTCTGCCGGGGGACCACCCAGGGGAGGGCATTCTTGGAGGCTGCACTGCGGCTGTGGAGCTCCCTTCTGGTTGAGGCCCAGTTGGCCCTGGATCTCCCCACCTTTAGAAGAAGTTGTAAAAACTGGCTGTTCTGCCAGGCATTTAGTGGGGGAGAAGGGTTATGGGGTGGGGGGAGTGGGTTAAAGTGGGGTCGGATGGGTTATCTGGTCTCCTCCTTTTATGTTATGTTTTATAGTTTTATTATTGCTATTTTATTGAATGTAAGCTGCCCCGAGTTGCCTGTGGCAGGAGGGACAGGGAACCAAAAAGTTTAATTAATTAATAAATAAATAAATAAATAAATAAATAAATAAATAACATATTTTGTCCAGTTCTTAATTATTGGATATCTACACTGTTAACAACTCAGAATCCAGTCCCTGACACTCCAGACACTTCAGAATTTCAAACACTGAGTGTGTTTCCAGTTAGTGTGATGTGCTGGGGAGACTTCCAAAATGACTTGCAGAGTCTAGACGCTCCCTTGGGCTGGCCTTGTGGCGGTTATGGGTGGATGACTAAGAGGTAGCAACATCAGCAGGGGGCATTAACTAGGTAGAAATGGACCCTGGTGGAGAAGATGGAATGGGAACTCTGCAGGAGTACTCCACTCCAGTGTGCATATGCATCCTACGTGTGTTTGGCCCCGACCAAACTCAGGAGCCCCTGCACCTTTTATAGCTATGCCTCTGACCCTGAACTCTTGCCCCAGCCAGTAAGAGACTGCATCTCAAGAGAGCCATAAGCTGTAGCATCTGGTGTTACTGTCTCTGAAAACAGGACCCCTCACCTCTTCATGGCAGTGTTGGCCCTGGCTTTTGAAGGACACCCAGAATTCTCAACATTGAGTGTTCGCATCCAAGGTATCTGGAATTGCAGTTCTCTCCTTTAGTGTAAAATGATAGACAAATTAATCATTGCTTTCACTGGACCCGCAAGGTGGGAAAATGAAGCATGGACAAGTAACTCCACAGTGAGTTTCAGCTGACGATAAGTAACCGCTTCAAGGGAAGGAAGAAACTGAATCTAACAGCTTATGAACTTTTATGGGCTGAAGTTCAGTGTTGCAGAAATCAATGGGAAGCTTTTGCTATCGGATAAACTGTCACAAAAATGTTTGCAGCATCCTGGTTTACTACAGGAATCCAGGAGTGTGTCAGGGTCTGTAGAATTAAAAAACTGTCTGCGACAATTCAACAGTGGTGACGATCTCTGCTATACTCTGAAACGATGACGTTAGCAGTGAGTACTTGAGCCAAATCTCAGAAATTCAGCGGTCATAGCTACTTCTGACTCATTCCCTTTCGAACTCCCTCTGGTACTCATGGTTATTGTATCTGATAACTATCAGCTATGTACTGTCATAATCATAGGATAAGCTGGATCAATCTCTGGAGCAGAGACTGGAATTCCAGCATTTTAGAGTGAAAACAGACAAAAAGCTAATTCCACTTTAACATCACTTGAATATTTCTTATGCATGTTGCAGGGTTGCATAGGGCACAAATCCAGCCCTGCAACATGCATAAGAAATGTTAATGCAGTGTTAAAGTAGAGTTAGCGTTATGCCTGTATTCATCCTTAGTAAATGAAAATCCTATAGAAGCCTTTTCATTTCCCACTTAGGGTAAAGGGAGATGTCCAAAAGCCCCAGATCCTTATCTTCTCTCTAACTTGCAGCAAAAATTCAATTTTAAATAGTTTTAAACAAGCCTGTTTCTTTGAGTATATTGTAAGTCAGTATCCTATGTTTCCAGTAGGGCTAGTTAAAAAACATAATTTCTGTCCCTCAGGTAATTCAAAAGTTGCAAGATGATTTTAAATTAAAAAAAACACAACCCTCACACTATTGAAAATTGTGCTTCACGTCAGTAAAAATATAAGTGTTTCCATCCAGACTCTGAATCTATACATTTTCATCTAGATGCCCTATGTAGCTGCCCCACAGTGCATTATGTGAGTTATAGTTCTATTTCTATCCAGCTCATGGACCTATCTTAAGAGCATAATGCTCTACTGTAAAGAACAGTAAATGAGCTCCAAATTAAGGGCCAGTACTACACCTTTTACCATGTACTAAGGGTTATCCACATGGTGCAGTCAAGTGAACATGTTTGTAGGGCTGTGCGAATGCAGTTTGGATGTTCAGAGTTCGGACCGTACTCGGTCTGTTTGGACATCTGAACCGAACGCCCAAACTGAACTCAAAAATGGCTGAACAGTTCGGTCATCTTTGGGTGAGTTCGGATGAGTTCGGGGGCAGGAAAAATGTGACTTCGGGTGGTAAAAACATGACTTGAAGGGGAGGCAGCTGAGGAGTAGACTTCCTGGCACCAGGAGTGGAGACCAGGGGTTGTTTCAGGGCCAAATGATACCGATACAGAAAAAAAATCTTTGAATTCGGTATTGGTATCAGTATCGATAGCGCTATTTTCTAATGTACAGACAAGTTCAGCCAAACCGAACTCCGCCAAACTGAACAACCGAAGCCAAACTCGGGTTTCAAACTGAACAACCTAATGTCCGAACATTCGAACCGCATTCTGTTCGCACATCCCTACATATTTGGTATGTGACCAGAAGTGAAGTGTTTTGTTTTGGTTGCTTCACATGGAAACAAAGACTCCGATCTCCACAGCCTTATGCCAATACAAGCTCAGTCACTTCAGTTGAATTTGTGCCAGAACATCACTTTAAGGAGAAAAACCAAAGGTTTTGTTTCAGTTTAATTATTATTTATTATTAGCAAGCATTAGTTTAGGGACAATCTGAAGAGCAAATAAATGCAACCAAATCAACAACACATTTCCGGGGGGAGGGAGGGGGTTCAATTTCAACAGCATCATTTTCTGTGAGGAAATGGCTTCATGTGAAATTTTCTGACCAGTCCTAACTTTCAGAGCAAACCCAACAATTTTCAGACTAGATTAATTCTCCTAACTAAAGTTATGCAGGGTTTAAAGACAAACAAACAACTTTGACTAGAGTCTTGGTTGCACAGCCCGTATCTCAGCATATTGAACAACTCCAACAAAAATGTTCTATAAGTGGCCTAAAGACGCCCCACCTGACTAGTTTTACACTTTTTAGGAGAAGGATGTCCATTTTTGTTTCCCCTTCAATCGGTAATTCTTCCTTCATTTCCCATTAGCCCAAAGGGTGACTTTGTTATCTCTTCACAAATTACAAGAGTGTTTAAATTCTGCTGTTAATATGCACCTGCTTTTTTATTTGTGTTAATCTTTTTCATAGAAACCCCATAGTAAAAAACCTGGAGTGCATAAGTATCAGTGTGTGCTGCTCCTGCCACACAATTATTTTTTGATTCTTTGAAAGATACATTGTCTAGAAACAGAGACTAGTGGCTATGTTGGTCCCAGATGTAAGAGATGGAGATAAAGCTGTTCAGATAATATGATCTGAATTCTGAATTAATTTGGGTGCATCCATAGGAGCAGTGGGGGACAAGCATGAGAGCTGGGCAGATGGTCCCCTTCTCCCCCCCCCACAAGAGGGCTTCTGTCAGATCTCCCACCATGGCTAGGATGGGCCAAGGCGCCAGCCACACAAGTGGGTGCCCAGCCCTGCCTCGCCTCCCCCCCCTGACCAGACCAAAATCCTGCTCTTGACCATGACATGGCCACACGCAATGGGCCAGAGCACCTGCAGCTCAAAACCCTGCCATGGAGCTTTCTGCGTGGCAGGGCAGAAGGGACATTGGCACATGGGCTACCATGGGTGAGGCCATACCGGCGGCGAATGCCGATCCCTGCATGGCCCCATGGTGGGGAATTGTTGCTGCCACACTGCAGGGCAAGTTTAGGGAGTGAGCCACACAGTTTTGGAGAATCTGGGTGGTTTGGCCCCTGCTGGAGCCACTGCTACAGCTGGAGATGGAGGCTCCAACTCCTGCTGAGGTGCAGGATTGGGTGCACTGCTGATAGGCAGCTGTTGGGGAGGCAGAGAAGGGTGAACACACACACACCCCACCATCGCTGACAGCTGATGAGTAAGGGGAGCTTTGGAACAGCATGCACCCTTTCCCCAGGTACCTCTTCCCCATGATCAGCTGTCAGTCAGGTGGACCAGGGCCAGGTGAGAGGGGACCCTGAGAAGAGTGCATGCTCCACTCCCCCTGATATACCCAACAAACAGCTGATCAGAGCAGGAAGGACCCACAGAAATGCCCACTCATGGTCTTCTGCCCCCCATCCTAATCAGGTGTTTGCTGGGGTGGAAAGATGGGTGTGCACATGTTTTTCTCAGCTCCCCGTCAGCCCAGCCAGACTGAAAGCTCACCTCTGGCTGTGACATGACCGTGCATGACAGGCACCAGCACCTGTCACTCACAGCCCTGCCATGAACCTCACCTTGTGGTGGGCAGAAGGGTCCTTGCCACATGGGTTGCCCCACCTTGGGCAGCCTTACCCCATATAGGGTAAGGCTGCTTCGCAATGCATCCTCAGAATTTTTCCAAGGACACATTGTGTAGCCCTGGGGTGGGGGAACATCTGGCTACTGCCAACCACATGATACGCTGCCTCATATGGCCCAGATGCCCAGGGTGGGGTAAGGCTACTCAAGATATGGTAGCCTCCCCTCCCTGTCTTGTGAAGAGTTGCCCCAACTTGGGTATGGCTGCTATGTGATGTGTCCTCAGCCTTTTCCAAAGGATTCATTGCATAGCAGTCAACTGATCACCCCACCCCACAGCAGGGGAACATCTGGTGACTGATGACCAGACAATACGCTGCATGATATGGTTGTTCAGGGTAGGTTAAGGCTGCCCCAGGCATGGTAGCCTGCCCAAGATGTCTTGTATGGCTTCAAACTTTGCCTCCATCTCTAGGAAGACATGCAATCTTTTCAAACATTAGCTATATGAAATAGCATTATATAGCTGTGCCCAAAAGAAATAAAATAAGTATTTGTAAAAGGGAAGAGGTTCTGTGGGTCATGGACTCTTTAAGAATAATGAGAGACAGCCAGGGATTGTCTAGGCTGTACTCTAGACATGACTATGCAATAGCCGCTGGGCAATGCCAATGCTGTGAGAGTTAAATGTCAAAGCTATTAGATAGGGAGGCTGAAAGGACACTGGCCCTTTAAGGTTGGACACTCTAGAGGATGGGCCATGCCCTCTCTGAAAATATAGAGGAGACATTTTGCAGGAGAAAGTGAGGGCGCTTGTCCATTATACTTACTGTACATGATTTGCCTCCAGGAAAGAATTCAGGAGGCAAAATACCTGCAGGGTTTGTAACGTGGGACCACCCCTGTGTATTTTTGCTGGAGATCCTGTGGAGGATTACTGAGTAGGGAAATCCAGCTCTGCAATCCCACATAGAATCACCGACAAAAATGCATGGAGGGTGAGTGGTCCCACGTTACAAACCCCATTCATGTGTTGCCTCCCATTCTATCATGGGAAAGCACCCTCAGTCTCTGCCTGGCGGTGATCAGAGAAGCATCTTACTGTGAGCCCAACAGGACTACTAGCCAGGGTGCTGAATCCCAAACTGGAGAGTCAGGAGAACACTGGAGTCTAAATTGAAAGGGACCTAACCATTGCTGCTATCCAGTGTCCTGAATAAGACTTGTGGTGAGTGTTTGGAGAAGCCTATGGACTGTGTAGAGACTCTGTGAATAAGTGACTGTCTCTCTGTCATTTTTAGGGATGGGCGAACGCGGTTCGGACGTTCAGAGTTTGGACCGAACTCGGTCTGTTCGGACGTTCGAACTGAACNCGGTCGCCGAACAGACATGCAGGCCGCTTTGACCCCGCCGCGGAATTGACCGTGGTTCACTGTGGTTGAGAGTGATCTTGTAATGTCTGAAATCACCCATAGTCTCTCTTTTGTAATATGCCCCCACCCTCTGTATTCAAGCAGTTGTCTGTGTATCCGGGATGGGATAGTCCATCCGGGAAGTGGGTGGGATAGTCCATCTGACCAGGAGCACACTCCATACCTCTGACAGATCCTTGTGGCACATGGGGACCCCCAGTTCAACTAATTCAGCTAATTCCCCTAAATTTAAGAATCGGGCATATATTGGGGTACCTACCCCCCAATAGTCACACGTGGAAGGGGGTCTCCTGCTAACAGTGTGTTATAACTTTGGACAATATGGAAATTTGTGGTGGCATACCAAGAAATGAGAGACAATGAACTCTGGGTATCCAGAGTAATTCCACTAGAACATGTCCATATTTGACCTGGGTTTACATCAAGATGTATATGTACTTTATTTATGGATGTTTGGGCAAAGAGCTTTGAAAATTCTGTTGCTGAAACAATCAAAGGAATGGGCAAATATATAGTATACTGTTACGCCTAACCAGGCAGGTTGAAGGTGACAGAGCTGGCCTGGGCTTAAGAAGTTATTAGGGGGGAAAAGTCCCTAAACAGGAGACTGTGGGGTTAGAGTTCCCTTGAGGTTCATACTGAGACAAAGATCCAAAGTCTGGGCAGGGGAGGCCTGCCAGACTCCACACCAAGGCACAGGGGTTGGGGGTGATGTGTGTGCTAGGCTCTGCAGACTATATGCCTGGGTTGGGGATATGCCAGTCTGGTGGGCAGCCCACCAGACTGAAAAAATTCTAAAGTATAATACCCCGTGGAATGGGTCAGCTGTAAGGGGTGGTAGGACGCCATATAGGGTGTTAAAGCCCAAAGTGGGCTTGAATCCATGAACAGATTTTGAGCTGACAGTTATAATGTGTTTCATGCTTGATTGAAATTGTATTCTGTTAATGAACTGGATTTGGAGTGAATTCAATTGGATTATATTGTGTGGCAAAACCATGATCTCTGCTCTGTATATAATTTGGGTGTTAGACGAGAGGGGTCTACTTGCAGTATCCCCATCTCTGAAAAAGGAGGAGGTAATACATAACAGGGAAGAGCCCCTGTGGACCAAGGGCCCTTTAAGAAGTAATGAGAGACAGCCATGGATTCAATAGGCTGTACTCTAGACATGACTGTACAATAGTGACTGGACAATGCTAATGATGTAGGAGTTAAAAGCCAAAGCTATTAGAAAGTGTGGCTGGAAGTACAGTGACCCTTTAAGGCTGGGCACTCTAGAGGAGAGGCCATGTCCTCTCTGGAGATCTAAGAGGAGGCAGCTATCAGGAGAACATCAGTCTCTGCCTGGCTTTGGTCAGAGCAGCATCTCTGCTGTGAGCTGAAGCCTCAGCAAGATTGCTGGTCAGAGTACTGAATCCCAGCCTGGAGAGTTAGGAGTACCCTAGAGCCTAAAGTAGAAGCAACTTAGCATAACAAGTCACAGACAAGTCACAGGCAAGTCTTGCCCTGTGACAGTATTGACCACAGAAAGCCTTTGCTTCAGAAGCCATGAATACATAGAGAAAAGATAGTTAAATAAAATATTTGCTACCATTAACAACCTTTCAAAATAATTTTAGGATTATGTTGACATGGATTACCTAATAGATTACAATTTAGATCTCATTCATTCTGTGAATATTGACAAAGATATCTTCAGTAGATGAGCACCCTTTCAAGAGTAAAATTACATACAGCTGCTGCCAGAATTATTGTGAGAAATCACAAAAGTAGTTTCTCTTGGCAGCCACAAAACAGACGGGATTCATTTTTGGAAGTTAGAGCATGAGGTCTTAAAACTTTTTTCCCTAGAACTCTATGCTACTTGTCTGTGTCATGGAGAAAATATTCCGTGGATAAGTACACACACAAAAGGACATGGAAAAATATCTCTTATAAATATCATCTTTCTTCTCTACGGATTTTGTTCCTAGCTGTCCAGTGTCAGGTATTTCTTATTTCAAAAGTGTCCAACCACTTTGGCAATATGAGAGACTTTTAAATTTCAATTAAGATTTGAGCCACCATAATTGGTTTTATTCTGAGGCCTATATCGTAACCATACCCTTATATAGTCATATTTTGGTAAAACAATAGTGCAGTCAATTGTTAACATATTTCTATAATTTTAAGCTACCCATAATACTATAAAAACAAAAATATGCAATTATAGCCATAGACACAAAATTATGCCATCACTACCCCTGTTACATAAACAAATAATCCAAAAAGTTGTAGCATGGCACTGGATATGCTGAGCCAACTATTTGTAGCCCAACACTTCACAGTTCTTTCACGCAGTCATTAGGTTTGTTAACTTTATTTTTTCTTCTTCCTCTATAAAACAGGCACTAACCTCTACATGGCAGCCCTCTCGTGGCTACTCAGGAGAGCAGCTCTATTCACATCAGCAGATATCACAATACCAGATCACATGTATAAGCAGAACACAGGCTGAGTTGACGTGTTGTGCATTTTATGATAACTGTGTAATTATCAATGGCAAGCTAAGTGCCCATGTCTTTAGTGGACTGTAAACAAACCACAGATGTCTCAGAAGCTAAGAGTTGATAACCCCTGTGCTGTGTATTGATTTTCTTGAAATTTATATTGTTAATATAATCAATTTAAAAATATAAATAAATAAATTTTAGAAGTACAATTTTCTGAAAATAAAGCATCCACGCTGATTAACTACAGACTCTGTGCAGAAAGAACGCTTTGCCCTGTTGTAAGGAGGTATGGAAACAATTAAAGAGCTTATATCTTTATTTCATTAGTTGACATTTGCTTTGAGCACATAAAATTAGAAATGGGTGCACTTAGATGAGGAAAGCATCTTGGTTTTCCTAGTACTGAGTAACCAGGAAATTGGTCCAGTAGTCAGTCCAGTATTCGTTACTTAGGTAAATCCTCGGATGGGCAACATACAGGGCGTTTCCTGCAATATACAGGACTTTTCCTGGTCCCTTATAAGGCAACTTGGTACTTGGTAAATACTTGGTACTTGGTTTTATTTTACCGATGTATGACTGGCTCTAAGTCTTCACCCAGTCCTTGGAAACTCAAATTCCTTGGAAACTCAGTCCTTGGAAACTCGCTACTCTGTAAAATACTTGGTAAAATAAAACCAAGTACCGAGCATTTTCTGAGTTCTGAGTCACCTTATAAAGGGGCATGAAAAGCCCTGAATGTTGGTTTGAGTACTGGACTAAGTAGCAAATACCAAGCCAATTCCTCAGTTACAGAGTTGAATATCGAGATACTCAGTAAAAACTGAATCTGGGTGCACACTAGGTGTGTGTGTCATACACACATGTAATGCACATGTGCATGGTGTGTGAGCATGCAGGAGAGCCTTGTGTAGCAACCATGCAGCCTGTCCCGACCCCAAACCCCCACATCCCACACCCTACACCCTGTCTGCTCCACACAGCATACCTATTGGGCACAGGCTTCAGGTTGGGCCAGGTTGCATGCTTGCCACACGCAGCTCTCCTGCGAGCGCGCACAATGCACGCACGTGCATTATGCATATGTACTGCACACGCACCCAGTGCACACAGGGCATAGGATTATGTCCATTAAATATATAATGGACATAATCCAGTACTTGGATCTCGCACAAAGGAGGTTTGGGATTGCAGCCACTGGTCATATTTTTCATCCAACTAGTTAATTATTCAACATTTTGACTCACTAGTATAATAATAATCTTTATTTTCATATAGCGATCTCCCTGCCATGGCACTCTGAGTGCTTTACATATAACCTATAAACACTTTTAATCATCACAATAACCCTGTGAGATAGGTTAGGCTGAAAGAATATTATGACTGGTCCAAGGTCACCCAGTGAGTTTCTAGCTCAGGTGAGAATTGAACCAGGGTCCCCCCACCTCCCAGTCCAAGTACCACACAGCTCTTTGCTTATGCAGTTGCATGTTTCTTTAATGTGTTTTTGTATTGTACTTCTGAGTTTCTATATTGTTGTTGTTGTCACACTCTATATTCTATATTGTTGAACCTTACATGCATCAAACAAGAGGAAGTCTAAGAATGAAAGCTATAAAATAAACATTACAACTGATAGGTCTGAGTAAAGGGGATGAGAAAGGGAACTCCATGTAAACCAGGAAGCCAAACTATACAATTGATTTACCCAGGATCGTTAAACAATAAATTGGCACAGTACTCCACTAAGTAGGGGTGTTCACCAGGCCCTCATGTCGTTTTAGTTTTTAGTTGACATTTTTAAATACTGAAAATGATATTTTCATTATCATTATTAACGACAATGTCTTTTTCATCATTGTCATTGTTTTTTTTGTTTTTTTGTTTAATATATTTTTTATTTTTAGTATCAACAAACATATACAATACTTTCCTTTTACATCATATTCGTTCTTTTGCCATCACATTTCAATTTTGTACCTAGACGGCTGCGATATCTTACATTGTTATATCAATACTNGGAAAACTCAGAGGTATATTCCCCCCCCCTCTCTCTCTCTAGATATAGATATAGATATAGATATAGATATAGATATAGATATAGATATATGCATGTGTGTGTGTGTACAGGGGGAGACAAGCAACGGAAGGAAAAGGGTAAAAGGTAAGGGTAAGGAATAAGGATTGGAAAGGTAAGGTGGTAGGGATATATATGGAATGATTTTTAGTGCAAGCACCAGCAGATTCTGTAAATGCACCCCAACAGAGAAATAGCTAACACAGAACCAGAGTCAAGCAGCCCAGTATAAAGGTTTGCAGTGCCCTCCCTCCAGAGCTCCCCTGATTGCTTCTGGGAGGCAGAAAGCATTGAGCAATCACAGGGTGTCATTCAACTTCCTGGGACCTGCTTGCGCTGCTCATTGGCCAGCGACTACATCCATCAAGTCCTTCCCCTTCCATCACAGGCCCAGTTGAAGAGTTCAACACTGTTTCTGGCTCCGAGATGTCTGCTCCCTCTCCTTCTGACCACATATCCCCCCCAAAAAAAACATCTGCCAAACTGCTACGCAATAACAAAATCAGTAATGACTATCATTATGGTTATTAATTTTGTTATTTTTTGTCATTTTTGTTATTGCAATAATGATAATGAAAATGACAAATTTTATTTCTGTTATTAATATAACAAAAAACTTCATGAACACTCCTATTTTTTTAAATTAGGAGAGTCTCTAGATTCTCATTAAAATCTTGTGAGAATGCCCAATTCTTCCAAAATTCTTCCAAAATTCTTGAGACAATAAAATATCATTGATAAACCTATTCTCAATGAGATTTTGTGAAAGGAGAAATCCAACCGTAATGTTTATAGACTGATGTTGTTGGGTAATAAGTATTTTCCCAGAGAATGTTACCCTCCCCTTTGGGTGAAACATCACTCCATAAGGAATACAGATTCCAGGGTGCCCAAGCGACAAGGGTCAGAGAAGGATGTGAGAACCAGGAGAGTCATAGAAATTGAAAAGCCCCTTTGGTAAAGCACGAGACCTGAAAAAAACCTCCGCCAGTAATCATGGGAGCACAGGAAATGGAGGCCGCTCCCCGGTTTCGAACAAAGACCCTAGCTTAGAATTCCAGATTAGCAAAAGTGAGCACAATGATGGGCCTGTCTGTGCACACCTGGATGGAGCCAATTCCTCCCCCCGGTTTCCCTATAAGAAAGTTCCTTATCTCCTGTAAAGATTTGTTTTCCCCACATCATCCTGACAAGATTTCCCTATTGACTCACCCTGTCTTCCTAAAGACACCCAACCATTCATTGAATTCCATTGTCACGCTCAGGCCTCTTTTGTTCCCCTTAGAATTTGGTCACCAGTGGAGCTAGGACTTTCTAGAGTTTAGTCCTAAGCATGGGTAGACAGAAAGGTGACACCCCCCCAGACCCCCATTCCGTCCTAAGAGACCCCCAAGGGTCCCTCCTCCTGAGCACATGGACATCATCCTATAATAATCCAAACCCTGGCTCCCAAGAGCATAATAGTTCCTGACCCCACTGAAGGACACCTCTCCCAGACTTTGGTCTGTGTTCCTCACCCTCCCTCACCTCTTTAACCTTCTGTTGTCTGAGGGTTGCATGTCTCTCCCTCTACCTACAGGCTCAGCAAGGTAACCTTTCATACCCCTCTCTCCCTCGGTTCCCTTTTTCTTCTTCCTCCCCCAATGCAGTGTGCACCAGCCCCAAAGAATACCAGGGTAGGAGTGGGTGGGTGGTATATCTGTGTACGGGAGGGTGAGCATTTCAAACTGTATAGCGCCTAAGAATTGGCCCATGGGTGTGTATTTGTGCAAGGGAGGGTAGGTGTGTGTATCTATGGGTGTTTTCAGATGTGACGGGGCTGGTTGGCCCCATCACGAAATCAATGTATGCATCCCCCACCGGGACGACCCTGTCATGCCCTAACAGATGTGCTGGGAGTTCCCGGCGGGGAATCGGGGAGGGGGCAGAGCTGCTCAGTGCAACGTGTGGCCGCACAGCTCCGCCCCCTCCACACACCCCACCGCCCGCCCTCTGGGGAGACAGGCAGGCGGCGTGGCCAATGCCGACACAGCGTCTGGCCGAGTTCACCATGGCCCGGAGTCCCGCTGGGGATTCCAGGCCGTGATAGCTGACCAGATGTTACTTTTTTTTTATGCCCGCCTGGAATCACTTTCACCACACGTCAGCCGATCTTCGCGCCGGTAGCCCGGGAAGTGTGGTTGAAATTGACCCCATGTGGGTATTCAGTGTGGCGAACATCTGGCACCCGCCAAACAGACGTGCAGGGCACAGTGACCACATGTAGGTATTCAGCGTGGTTCACTGTGATCTCGTCACGTCTGAAAACACCCTTTGGGTGATTTCAGACATTACGCGGTCCCGATTCACCACAGTGGATTCCCGGTGGGGGTGAACAGATTAACCACCCCC
>QEPC01001188.1:1281086-1297656 GCA_003113815.1 Sphenodon punctatus
TATATTATATTATATTATATTATATTATATTATATTATATTATATTATATTATAAAACAGACTAGCCTAAATACCTATATAATATCTAATATTTCTATATATGTACACAACTAATATCTATCTAAATCAAAGGGAGACAGGGGAAGGGAAAAGGAAATCTATTATCTAATCAATTATCTATACAACTATTCTAATCTAATCGATATGTCTATAATATATATCTATATCCAATCTATACTACCTATCTATATATACAGGGGGAGAAGGGCAGAGAAAGGGAGAAGGTAAAATGTAGAGTATGAGGAAGGAAAGGTATTGGTAATACAATGAGGACTAGGAAGGATTTTTTGTATGCACAAGCCCCACAATTCTGTAAACGCAACCTGACAAGCAGAGCTCTCACAGAACGGAGAGAAAAAACCTGACCCTCCCATTATAAAGGGTTGCAGTGCCCTCCCCCAGAGCCCCCCTGATTGGTTGTGGGAGACAACAGGCATTGACCAATCACAGAGTGCCATGAGACTGATGGGGCCTGTTTGTGCTGCTCATTGGCCAGTGATACATCCATGCTGAGATGATCATCCCATCCAGCACAGGCACAGTTCAAGAGTTCGACCATGTTTAGGGCTCTGAGACGTCTGCTACCTCCTTCCCTCTCCACATTTCCCCTCCAAAACCCAACTGCCACAGCACTAATAATAATGACAATGATAACGATAACGATATTGTCACTTTTGTTATCGTTGCAGTTATTATCAATTGTCTTTTCATTATTGCAATAACAAAAATGACAATTTTAGTTAATATTATTGTAATAACGAAAATGACATGCACACCCCTACATGACTTGCTGTAGCACCAGTTTTAATGAATGTTTTCTTAAGAGGAAAACAAGAATTAGATAGATATTAGGACCTGCATAACATTCATTATTATTTCACTTACCTGGAATTATTCTTAGTTCACTATATACACATTCTACGTTCACTCTCACTCAGACATACACTCACACAAAAGTCTCTGTGCTGTAGCAAGACATAAATACTATCATTTATATATATCTATCTGTTACAGGAAATCAACCTCTTTTGGAAATATGTTCAATATTGTCTTAAAATACTCCTTGGAAATGGTCTGACTGTTAGAGCAACCTATCTTTTACTGCAGTGACATCCAGGCTCCTATGATGTCAGCTTTAAATTTTGAAAGCATATCTCCTAATTGGTGAATGCATGGAGGCTTTGTGCCAATATTCAGTTACCTGTCCCAAAACTACCTTGCAGCACAATCTAGGAAAGCATACAGTACAGCCACAATAGAATCTAGCAGTGATATACGTTCTGCATTTGGCTAGTGGAAGGTTTCAGTCTTTCATCAAAATACCAGATAAAGAGAGAACATGAACAAAAGTTGATAAGAGAAATATAGTGTCAGATTCTCCAGTAGTGCAAAGGGAACTAAGATGATTTCTCAAGGGGCAGGAAAAGGATCCTTACATTTTGGCAGAATCCCCAGGGGATAGAGTTAGCATAGCCAGCCCCTCATAAAATCCTCTTGCTTTTCCTCTGATCCAGAGAAGTGGAAGTTAAGGGCAGGGGTGGGGGAGGATGTATCTCGGGGATAAGAAGAGGTGCTAATACAAATCCACAGATCTGCTCTGGGAAAGCTAGAGGGAAATTTAAAAATGGTGGTGACCTTTTCTACTTCTGTAGTATGCTTTCTGTAGTATGCAGTCACCAATCTAAATTTGTATTACAAAGGTGAGCAAACTCGTGGTATTCTGAAAAACTCTCCATCTCAAGAGGAGTTACAATATCAGCAATAGCAATAGGGGACAAAGGACAAGGAAGTGGAGGGGAAGGAGGCAGTGGTGGCCCCTCCCCCAGGGAATTGGGGCAGATGCCCCCTAAACCCCTCAGGAGTCTCCCCATGCTTGCTGGGGAGCCAGAAGCTGCTCCTCAGCTGATCCAGTGGCAGCGCTGACAGCTTCCCTGCTTGTCCCAAGGCTTTGTTTACATTTTAACTCTCCTCTTACAGAGCATGAGCCATATGTAAACAAACCCTGAAGGGAAAGAACTCTGCAAGGGGAGGAATAGGAGGAGACAAACATCCTCCTCCTGCTGCTGCTCCCCCTTCCCTCTAGCTTTCCACTCACTGGCCAGAGAGCTAAAGGGAGGTGGGGACTTAGAGGATCTCCCCCAAGCCCTCAGAAAGCATGTGCTGGGTGTCAGGCCAGAAAAGAAGTGCTTTGTGGGGGATTGGGAGGGAGGTGCCATGTGCTCCTTGGCTGGGTTCCTATGGAGAAACCCAGCCAATCAGCAAGTCCTATGGGGTGTGTCATGGCGCCTTTTCAAAATGCTCTGACCATCTCATAGCTCCCTTTTCTCCCCCTGGCCCCTCCTCTACCAGAGTGGGAGGAGGGAGGGAAAGAGCTCACTCTTCCATGCTCCTTCCTCTAGGTTCACTGGAGGGGAGGGGAAAGAGAGAGACAGTGCTCCCTCTCCTTTTTTTTTTTTTTTTTACAAGAAGGGAGATGCTGGGGACTTGTTTGGAGTCCCTGTCCTCCTAGTTTGGAGGGAAGAACAACAGAAGGTGGTTATCAGAGTCAGACTAGAGCCATCAGGAGTTTTCATCCTTTCAGAAACCTTGTATGTTTTGAAAAAACAAATTCCCTGCCCTGATCTCCTGTATATTGTTTGTTTGCTTGTGCTTTCTTTTGTCCTCTTCATTCCCTCCCCACTGCCATGCATTACAGGCAGGGGTAATTACTAATTTTGTGAGCCCAGTTGGAAGGGCTGTGTTGCCTCGATTCCTATGCTTTCAAATATTTTCTTGGCACTTGCTCTCTTAGTTTTTCCCCCTGTGTGAAACCCTGTCACCCTAATTGTCTGCTTTCTGTTTGTTTTGGGGGGGTTGGGGGTTGGAGGGGGATGGATGCAGATGGAAGGGTTTCTAATCTTTGCTGGAATGTTCACTTCATTTAAAATGGTCCCTTTTTCAGTACCAGTTTCAAGGCTTTTCTGCTGCAAGAAGGCCACCATGCCACATATTGGTTCACTAATGACTAGTCTTTGCATGAATACATGGGTATTTTCAGATGTGATGGGGCCAGTATTGGCCCCATCACAGAATCACCAATTGATCCCCACTGGGATCAAATGATCACAGGCGGGAATCTCATTGACCAGGCAAACAGCCATAGTCTGGGCAGGAGGGCTGTTTGAATGGTCAATGAGATTCCCACCTGTGATTCATGGGGGTGAACATCTGGCAGGAATCACCTGTTGGACCAACAGATGTTATGGTCCCTTGCTCACCATGTGGGTATTCACCGTGGTTGAGCGTGGGATTGTAAAGTCTGAAAATACCCCATGTTTGTTTGCTGTCTGATAAGTTTAGTTTGCAACAGAACTGTGTAGCATGTTCTGAGGGACAAGTGGAACTTCATGCTGCTGCTTTTGTGGTGTGCTAAAGACTTAACATAATATTGTTGACAGCTTGAGATGGTTTACTTTGCTTGCTCTGTGTCTGCATGTGCACTGCTGGGGTGCCCCCTCCTCTCCCTCTGCCTGCAGTAGGATCTGATCAGATTGGGAGATAAAGATGTTTATAAATCTGTTTTATATTTATATAAAAATTGGTGGCCCATCTTGGCCAGGCACCCATTTCACCCTAGCTACACCCCTACTAATGGCTAGTCTTTGCATGAATGTTCCCTCTATGGTTGCAGCAGATGCCTTTTACATTACAAGTTTAATTTGCAACAGAACAACGTAGCATGTTCTGGGGGACAAGTGGACCTTCATGCTGCTGCTTTTGTGGTGTGCTAAAGACTTAACAGAATATTGTTGGCGGCTTGAGATGGTTTGCTTTGCTTGCTCTGTGTCTGAATGTGCAGAAGGGCTGTGCTGCCTCCTCCTATTCTTTAAAATATTTTCNGGGGGGGGGGGGTTTGGTCGGGGGATGGATGGAAGGGTTTCTAATCTTTGCTGGAATGTTTGCTGCACTTAAAATTACCCCTTTGCAGTGTCAATTTCAAGACTTTTCTGCTGCAAGAAGGCCACCATGCCACATGTTGGTTCACTAATGGCTAGTCTCTGCATGAATGTTCCTTCTTTGGTTGCAGCAGATGCCTTTTACATTGCAACAAAATTGTGTAGAATGTTTTGGGGACAAGTGGAACTCCATGCTGATGCTTTTGTGGTGTGCTAAAGACTTCACATAATATTGTTGGCTTAAGAAGGTTTGCTTTGCTCTCTCTGTGTTTGCATGGGCACTCCTGGCCCCGCCTACCATTGGCCAGGCCCAGCCTACCATTTGACCCCTCCCCATCTGGCCATGTCCTTCACCCCACCAGCTTTGAAACCCACCAGTTACCACTGGAAGGTGGGGAAGGAGATAGGCAGGGCCCAAGCTGTTTGATGACCATCATATGGCAGGGTCATCAAGTAAAAATGCAAAAGAACAAGGGGGAAAAGTAGCCACAAAGGGAAATCAAATCAAAAGAGGGGGGTCACTGTCCCTATAAAAGACTTTACTCAAAATATGCAATGTAACAACAATAAATGTCAAAATGGCAATATAATATTTATATTTATTTATTTATATTTAAAATTTTATGTCACCCTCTCCTGCCTCAGGCATCTTGGGGTGGCTCACAGCATATTAAAAACATTTCAAAACATTAAAATAAACAATAATAGTTCAATTAAAAAACAATATAAAACCCCATCCCCCCCAGTACCCTACCCTAACCCACCCCACGCACCCCATCTCCCTCAGGAAAGGCCTGGTGGAACAACCAGGTCTTACATTGTCTGAAGAAATAGGGGAGGCCAGCAGTCAAGTGGATCTCTGATGGGAGGGAGTTCCACAGCTGTGGCACAGCCATGGAGAATGCCCTCCTCATAGTGGATGCTCGGGAAACCCAGGGGATCTCAAGGAGGGTGCCCCCAACTGACTGCAGGGGCTGCTGCAGGACCCAGAGGGTGAGGCAGTCCTGCAGATAGGCAGGGCCCAAACTGCTTACGGCTTTAAATGTCAGCATCAACACCTTGAATTGGGCCTGGAAGCCTATCATCAGCCAGTGCAGAAAGCGAAGCACCAGTGTGATATGCTCACATTGGCCTGTTCCCATCAAGAGATGGGCCACCACATTCTGCACCAGCTGCAGCTTCTGAACCAACACCAGGGGTAGCACCACATAGAGCGTGTTGCAGTAATCCAGTCTCAAGGTAATAAAAGCATGGATGACTGTGGCCAGATCCGAGTCAGAGACATTCAGCCTAAGCCAATGCACCAGGTGTAACTGGCAAAATGCTCCCTTCACCACAGCTGCCACCTGAGCATCCAGGCAGATCTGTGGGTCCAGGAGCACCCCCAGACTCTGGCCCTGAGAAACCAAGGGAGGGAAGACCCCCATCAACTATGGTAGCCAACCACTCCCTCAGTCCTCCCCACAACATCACCTCCGTCTTGTCAGGATTAAGCCTCAGGCGGCTCGCTCCCATCCAATCCCCCACAGCGGACAAACACCGGGTAAGCATGGAGACTGCCAGGCCTAAGTCAGAGGAAAATGAGAGATATAGCTGGGTGTCATCAGCATATTGATGACATCTCACTCCATACTCCCTAACAACCTCTCCCAGAGGCTGCATATAGACATTGAATAAGAGAGGGGATAAGATGGAATCCTGTGGTACTCCACACGTGAGGCCCCGGGGGGAAGATGAAATCTCCCCCAGCACCACAGGATGGGTTCTCCCAACCATGAAAGAGTGGAACCATTCAAGAACAGTCCTGCCAATCCCTGCCCGGTCCCGCAGCCGAGTCACCAACAACTCATGATCAATGGTATCAAATGCAGTTGAGAGATCTAATAGGATCAGCAGGGTCAAACTACCCCCATCCAACTCATGAGAGAGGTCATTGGTCAAGGCCACAAGCACAGTCTCCATAACATAACCCAGACGAAAGCCCGACTGTGAGAGATCGAGAAACTTAACCCTGTCCAAATGCCCCTGAAGCTGCTGAAAAGGGAAGGTAAGACACTGGTCGATAACTGGCAAGGGTGTCAATGTCCAAAGATGTTTTTTTAATCAGGGGCTGCACCACCGCCTCCTTGAGACAGCCCTGCACCCCGCCCTCCCCAAGAGAGGCATTCACTATCCCCACCAGCAAAGACCCCAATGTTTCCTGGTTAGCCTTAACCACCCAGGACGGGCATGGATCTAGCTCACAATAGGTGGCTCAAACAGTCCCAAGAGCATCCCCTGCATCTGAGGGCAACACTGCCCAAAACACATTCCATAAAACAGGACAAGAAGGGGCTTCTACTGCCTCTGACCCATTCTCTGCTGAAAAAGTTGCATCAGAACTGTGGTGAATTTGAGAGATTTTATTCGCAAAAAGGTCTGCAAAAAAATCACAGCAAGCATTTGATGGTTCTATGTCGAGGTGGAGGGAGGCCAGACTGACCAGCCTCCTCATCACTCGGAACAGCTCAGTCAGACGGGACTTAGCAGACGCAATGAGGGCAGCAAAGAAAGCCTTCTTTGCTGTCCGCACTGCAACAGCATAGGCAGGGTCTGAAATACAATGATAATTGTAAAAACTAGAATATAAATATATATACAATATAAAACTAGAAATACAATATGCAATGTACAATGCATTCAACCCTAACCCAACGTGTTTCAGGTGAAATCGCTTCGTATGGGATACAGGATCTGAATTAGTGCATTATTTTTTTATTTTATATTTTTAGGAGGTGATATTTACACCTCTCCAAGATTCCAGATTGTTAGAACAAGTTATAAAAAGAAAAAAAATCCTTCCCTAAATACCTGATTCTTGGGTCATCAGTAAGTCTCCATTCAGAATTGTATATTTATCTTATTTCAGGAACAATAATTGCACAAACCTCTTTTTAAAGTGTTTTAATTTTGTATTGATTTATTACTGTTTTGCATAATGTGATTTGATCATTTATTTTGTCATTGTATTTCAGATCCTTGTACCCTGACACAGGAGTTTCACCCAAAATGTGTTGGATTAGGGTTGAATGTACTGTACATTGCACATTGCATTTCTAGCTTTATATTATGTTGTCATTTTTGGCATTTTTAACATTTATTGTTGTCACACCGTATATTTTTGTAAAATATTTTATAATTACAATGCCCACCCACCTTCTTTTGGTTAGGGTCATCAAGTATTACAGACAAGGTGGGCAGGGTTCATTCTAAAGAATTGAAGAGCTCCTGGTCTAGAGAGCTTGTACAGGAGTGGCAAAGCAGCATTATATTGTGGTATAATGGCTTCTACCTGGCTGGCAAAATGTAGTGCAGCCTTGAGGATGTTTTACAAACCTGAATTAGGATCCAAACTAGCTGCCATCAGCTCTAAGAATAGTCATGGCCAGGGCAGGGAGGTGACCGAATGCCAAACCTGCCAAGCCACAATTTCTTCTTCAGGACTGCTAAACACTGCTCTAAATCTACAAGTATATCAGATCAGTGCTATCCCCCATAGTCATTGCAGTAATAGGACTTAACCACAGACACATTTGAATAAGCCATGTTGAAGAATTAAAAGGAATCCTGGCATATTGACGTCCCATTTTATTCATGCTTTAAAACTAGAACAGATTACTGTGGAAAGCATACTTCCAGCCGATAGTGGTCAATACATTTCTAATATATTCTGCCACATTTTAATTAAATCACCTTATGGTAAATAAACTCAGACCTCCATTCTGAGAGAGCATTTCTTTTTCGATTTTCCTACTCTGAATTCCTATGAAAAGTAAGCTTGCAAAACAGTGCCATCTAATGCCAGAGAGCACAGGAATTGCACATTGTGATTTTACGTAACAAGCTTATTACGGTAAATTTGTTTTACACTGCTGGATTTTCCATAAAATGCTCTAATGCTTTATAATAGTTTAAATAAAAATGCGTTTAATAAGATGTCATTGTCAAATGACAGGAATGAAAGGCTGACGAACAGTGTAGCAAGATCAAAATGAATTCCATCATCATGAGAAAATCTACTTCAGTTTGTTGTAGAATAAGCATAAAACAATCAGTGTGAATACAAACTGTTTTCAGCATTCTGTGGGACACAGCCGTAGTTTAAAAGGGATCTAATGAACTTGATTACATGGAAATATGAGAGGTAGATTGAATGATTAGAAGATAGATTGCTTCATGTGATACGTGCTTTTCCCAAACATTAGGTTTCACTGCAGCCACGGAAATAGCTTTCACTCTATTGTGAATGAGAGAAAAATCATTTAATATAGCAGACATGCAAACCACTCTCCCCAAACTGACACTTGATCAGTTAGCTCTTTATTATTATCTACATTAAGTGCTCTTTTGGGAACGCTTGCCAGATACAAGAGTGGCACAAGTGACCCCTTCAACTAAAAACAGGTCCACGTTTTAATGACTGTTTCTTTAGGTATTTGCCATCCTTGCAGTTCCTATGCTATGAAGTCTTCAATCTCTATTTATTATGTCAGTTTTCTGAAATCCATCTAGAGTCAGAGTTGCAATGAACAAGGCTTCTTGAAGTTGCAAATCAAATTTGCATGTTCATTCCCTTTAGCAAGTGCTTGAACTGGAATTTGCACGATTTGAGAGCCTGGGTGAACTTTCAACTGCATTTAACTTGCTAGTTTGCATTTTGAATACAAACCTTAACTTCTATTAGTTCATTTAAAAGTGAATTAACTACAGATGAAGTTTGATATAAAGCAAATTGCAAATTAAAGCAAATATATTAAGGAAAAGCAAACCTCCCATCATATTGAATGGGCTCAGGGTTTCAGAAATTGAGCCATTTAATCTACAGCCCTTTTTACACAGACACTCTAACACCCATAAAATGGGTGTTACATTTTATTATACATGTTGCAGGGGACCACTTCAGCCAATCACCATGGGCCCTGTGCACACATGATGCCTCCACCCAGTTCCTCTGGGTGAAGATGGGTGTTGGCCGGTGGGTGGGAAGCATTTCCCTGGGTGGAGATGGGTGGGGGCGTCTGTGTAAATGCCAGTTTCGGCGGGTGTTGGTGAGTGTTTGCTCCTGGTCAACACCCATCTCCACCCACACCCACCCACGGAGCAATGGACGCCACTGCCAGTAGTGTAGCTGGGTTTAAGAAAGGGTTGGACAAGTGCAGGCTGGTACATGTGTGCGGAGTGACTGGGAGCTTCCTGGGTGGAGTTCCCAACCACACAGTGGGGCTAATCCCATGCTCTGTAGACTGGTGTGTGCCACACATGCAGTGCTCATGCATGTATGCACATGCAAACCGTGCACCCTGACAGCTTGGGGCCTGCAGCATGCATGCAGACTGCATGGTTGCACATATGTGCACATGGTTCCATACGCAGGGCATGAGATCAATCCCACCAAAGAGAGGAGAACCTAATCAGGAGTGACAAGAAGACAGATCCTGTCTCTAATGCCAGTACTGAGGTGAAACAAATATTCAAGTCAAATCCAATATTTGTTGCATTTCATCGATTTGCACTTGTGAATTCAATCTTCATAGTAAGTTTGTAAATTTCACATCAAAGTTTTCAAGGTTTCTCATTGAGGCTTGCATATTGAGAACATGCATTGTCACTCATTGTGTGTTCACACATCACTATTTATTATTTTGAAATTTGTAGGTTGTGATGAGTTGGCTTTTGTCATCAGGAGGCAGGTGATGAGGGGTGGTGAGTCAGGTGTTCTATCAAAGGGCTTTAGGTGTTTGGAGGAGGAGGAATGAGATGCAAGGGCTGGGAAGGGCTACTATCCATCCTTAGCAACAAAGAAAAAGAAAAGTAGGTTGGTTTAATTATTATTAATTATTATTAATTATTTTCTATTGATAAACATTTTTTAGTCTCCCCCTCATGCCTACGGCATCTCGGGGTGGCTTACAACAATTGACAAACAGCAATAAAATTGCACAAAAACAATATTTAAAAAACAACCTCATCAATAATTTAAAAAGTCAACATCCCATATCCCCGCCCCCCCAAACTACCCCACCCTCCCATCCTCCCCTCCAAAGGCCAGGGTGAACAGCCAGGTCTTTCAGGCTCGACGAAATGCCAGCAGACCTGGGGCCAGGTGGGCTTCCTCTGGGAGGGAATTCCAAAGTTGCAGCCCGGCCACTGAGAACGCCCTCTCCATTTTAGTCGCCTGTCTCACCCGGGGGACTCCCAAGAAGGCACCCCCAGTGGACTGAAGGGATCACTCTGAGGCACGGGGGGTGAGGTGGTTCCTGAGGTATGAAGGGCCCAGACCGCGCAGGGCTTTGTAGACCAATACCAACACCTTGAATCTGGCTTGGTACACTATAGGCAGCCAGTGCAGAGCACTAGGGATGGGTGAACAGAATGTGGTTTGGATGTTCGGATGTTCGATCGTTGGGTTCGAAACCCGAGTTCGGGTTCGATGGTTCATTTCAGCTGAGTTCGGGTTGGCCGAACTTGGCCAAACAGTCAAAAATAGTGCTATCAAAACTGAAACCAAAACCTAATTTTTGGCCCTGAAAAGACATTTTTCCTGCCCCTGAACTCATCCGAACTCATCCGAACACGACCAAACTGTTCGGTCATTCGAGAGTTCGGTTCGGACATTCAGTTCAGACGTCCGAACAGACTGAGTTCAGTCCGAACTCCGAACATCCGAACCACGTTCGCCCATCCCTACAGAGCACGGAGCACAGGTGTTATGTTCTCCCATTGCCCAGTTCCCATAAGGAGATGGACCATCGCATTCTGCACCAGCTGCAGACTCTGAGCCAGAAACAAGGGAAGCCCCAGATAAAGCGCATTGCAGTAGTCCAGCCTTGAGGTGATGAAGACATGGATAAGAGTGGCCAGGTCAGGTCTGGAAATGTATGGACACAGCCTCCGTACCAGATACAGCTGGTGGAAGGTGGTCTTAGCCACCGTCTCCACCTGCCGATCCAGATGGAGACCTGAGTCCAACACCATCCCCAGACTCCGAACCTGCTGGGCTATAGGTATCCCATCTACTAGAGTCATTACTTTTTTTCCCTCCATATGGCAGCAAAGAGTGAGACCCAGTTTTTGATACAGGCTTGGATGAATTGAGAGAACTTCTCGGTACTTGGGAATGTCTCGATTGAGATTTCAAATCTCATTTTACTGATAATTTGCTAAGCGGCATCATGCCATGATACTTACTGATTTCCTGTACCATTTACCTGAAGGTTCTAATTCTGATGCAATACTGATGTCAGTTCCCAATACAGTCCATTCCTTTTTGTGTCAACAATATGGATGGGACAATTTTGATTGGCAAGGCAACCGATTCTGTTTGCCAGGGGCCAATTCAGAATTGCAGGGCATGAGACAATTCTGATTGGCTTAGAAGTCAATAAAAAAAATTGCAGTACCATTTCCCCCCTCTTTTGCAGTGACTGCTAGGGGTAAATGCATGCATGGGGTTCACGTGCACATCATCTATCTTTGTGATATTTATTTTTATTTATTATTATTAATTATTATTATTCATTCATTCATTCATTCATTCATATCCTGCCCCTCCTGCCACAGGCAGCTTGTTATATGCTCCATGTTATGGAACTTCTATATAGTATTTCTTGTATGTTCCTCAAATTCTCACATTTGCCAATCTCATCATGGACTTGACCTATTTTTTTTTTTTTAATTGTTTTAATTTCTCATTTTCATCTTTTATCGGGCAGCATGTCTGGGAATTACAGATGGGATTCACAATCCTATGCCATCCTGTCCTCAGAGCAATTATAATCACTGACTTCACCCTGATTTGCTCAGATTCCCTGGATCTCTTGCTATATTTCTCTCTCTGGGCAGGGAAGCCTGCCTTTGGGGATGGCATATGTCTGGGTGGCAATGGCAAGCATGTTTGTGGATGGCAGATGGCTGAGTGGCAAGCATGCTTGTTTTCTCATGAAGGAATGTGGTAAACTACTAGCAGAAAAAAACTCAGAAGTAAAACAGTACCCTTGGTAATGCGGTACCGGTAAGTGGTACATTAATAGTAAATGGTACATGGGAAATGGTACATAGTAATAAGGAGGTAAACTGGGATGGTATTTCACAGTATTTGAGTAACAAGAAATTGTCTTGGTGTCAAGAAACAGTTAAGAAATCAATCCCATTTCTTGATATCTCAAAATTTCTTGTAAGTTGCATTTTAGCTGCTCGCTTCCGTTCTAGATTGGACCAATAAGGGGCTCTATGAGGAGTGTAGCTGAATCTAGTTTGTGGGAGAGACAGAGGTTATGCCTAAGGTTGAAAGGCTCCCAGATCCAGTCCTCCCCAGCTCCTGCTCTCCAGCAGAACTCCAGAACTCCAACCTCACTGGTCAGGGATGAGGTAGCTGAGTTCATCAGGACTAGGGCTGAAGTGGCAACTCCTTTTTTGTTCCGCTATTTCATTCTACCATTTTGGAATTCCTCACAACTTTCCTCAGATTTCCCGCCGGTCTTCCACTAATTCTGCCGGCATTCCACTAATTTGGAAACTGTCAAAACAATCTCAAAATTTGTCGGAACAAGCATTGTTCTGCTGCTTTACAGTGCTGGTGGAAATTGCAGAAGATAGAAACTGTCAGAACAAACATTGTTCCATTATTTTCGCAGCTGGTGGAAGTAGTGGAATGGCAGAAGTAGCGGAATGAAAGTAGTGGAATGAATGTCTCTATCACACCATGTCATACATTACAGAAGAGCTTTTTCCATCAGAAAAAGTTATTGCAGCGACTTGCCATTTCAGCCGTAATCAGGACTCTTCAGGCTAAAATAGAGGCTCAAAATTCGCCATCCCAGAAGGGAACTGTATATCACAGATGCTACAGTCACCAACAGATGGCAGAGACAGTGTGCAACTTGATAGACTGAGTCAATATGTCTAAGAGAAGACATCAGAGCACTTAGGAGCTACCTGCAGAAGGACCGATGGTAAAAGAAACTGGACAGCAAGAAAGTGGTGTGACCCTGGAAGATGAATTGTGGGTAATCTTGGGCTGCTAGTGAATGTTGGGTAAATTTAGCAGGTTCAGAAAAAGGCAAGAAAGATATCAAAGGATTGTGAAAGCAACAGAAGATTAAGGGAAACATGACAGCAATCTTCAAATATCTAAAGGGATGCCACAAAAGATGTTTTTAGATGAGACGAGTGGGAGAGGGGTCCACGATCATTGTGTGGGATGGTTTTGTGGGTGTGGGTGCTTCACACGAATGGCCCCACACACAGCCGCCTCATTGATGCACTGTTCACCCTGTCCCTGCATGAGGAAATCTGCCTTTTTAAAAAAAAAAAAAAAAAAGCCCCATATGCAGGGGTGCCAGAGATGCATGGGGGATGAGTGGGTGCGGGGATGCACCCAACTCCATGAAATTTAGACAAGACAGGCCCCACGCAGGGGCAGGTGGTCCTTGCATGGGGCTGTCGCATTTAAAAAACACCCAAAAAAGATGGCAAGGAACTGTTCTGCTAGGCTACAGAGGGCAGGACTAGAAACAATGGGTTCAGTTTACAGGACGGTAGATTGCAGTTGAATATCAGGAGACCTTCCGCACAGTCAGACCTGTTCAGCAATGGAACAAGTTACATAGGGAGGTGGTAGGCTCCCAGCTACTGAAGGTTTGTAAAAAGAGGCTGGACAGACATTTGCTGGAGCTATTGTAGCTGTAGCCATCCTGCATGCAAACAGGGGGTCAAACATGATTACTTTTGATGGCCCTTCCAAATCTATGATTTCATGATCCCCTCTCTAGCCCCACAACATACACTCCACACACACCACATGATCTTGCCCTGAGTGGGGAGCTAACCCCTACAGGAGTGGCAGGTGTTATTAGGCAGCCTGAATGACAGCGGTGGGAGTGGAATGGCACCACCTGACAGACAAATGCAACCTGAGTGGTCCCTACAAGCCTTCCCAGTACACCCAAAGCCATGCAGGTAGGGGATGGACTGTCATGCACACACATCTAGGCAAGGACCATTGTTTCAAACTGAGGGAGGGCTGGCCAGGTACAGCCATCAATAACATCTGAACCAATCCACACAGTAAGAAAGGGGCAGTGGCCACCTGTATGAGTGGGCATGACTTTTTCAGAAATGTGAGGGGGTAAATATATGTTATACCTCCTTGTTGCTCTTTAGAGAATCTTTCCACAGTGATAAAGAAAGCAGGGAGAAGAGGGGATTGGAGAAAGTAAAACGGGCAAAGGTAGAGCAGAACTGGAATAGCTGGGTTTTTGCAGTGCATAGAAATAGTCTCTGTGCATGGAAGTTGTGCTCCAAGCATGCCTGGTCAGGGCCCTAGTGATTTAAAGTACTTTTACTTGAATCACAGTTGGAGTGGTGATAACGTCTGTGGTATGACAAGACATTCTTCAGGAGAGTCACCATCACTCCATCTGTACAGGGGGATGTTCTTGTCTCTAAGCTGTGCCTCAGGAGCAGGATCAGAGCTTGAAGTTCAAGCAGGTCTGTCCCTTATGAAATATGATGCAACTCCTTGTGGAAGGTAGATCCAGTGTCTAGATGACAAGGAAGAGGCCCCAGAACACATCAGGAAAGAGTAAGAGGAAGTATTTCTTTATGAGATGTGGGCTACACAGCATAGCCGCAGAGGGCTGCTGAATCCTGTGTCTTTGTCTCCCCACACAAGAGGGAGGACGACCAACTATCGTTCATCAAGGATCAAGCTGCCTGAAGAAGGAGGTTAGACTCTTCCCCCCTTTCATGATAGCCCTGGGACATAGAGGCATCTAGGTGGGTAGAGGATATGGCTCCAGGAAGAATGTTGCTCAGGTGAGCCCAAGCAAGTTCTTGCATGAAGGTTCTTAGTGCAGGGAAGTCCTGGACTGTTACGATGACTCAGTGTTTGTGTTGGGTTAGTCAATAAAAAGCAGAGGCCTGAAATCCCAATATTATGCAATGGCAAATATCTATTAAGATTTCATACATACAAATGCAAAGCATGGCTAAAATCAACAATGTCTAGACAACAACATGAGTCAAGCAAGGACACTGGAATTATCAACCAAGCCAGAAAGCTCTTGGCAAGATGAATCAAGGCAGAACAGGCCAAGAATAACCTTTCCTTTATATTCTAAAAGAACTGTCATTTTGAAAGCTAGCTCCTAAAGTTAGCATTCCGTTCAGATAACTTTATGAAATGCTTTATTTTAGAGCTAAGAACACTCACTGACCATCATCTGAATCTTCAATAATCTATTTTCCAATGCTTTTTTGCCCTGATGAAGTTGGTCAGGAACTAATTTAACTTCAAGAGAGAGCAAGAGCCACTTGACATTTGTACTCAGGCAAAGCATCATCTTCAGATGACCTTCCTGCCCAGCCCTTTTACAGATACTTACAGTTGTCCTGATACTTAACACAAGTCTTTGTTTCTATATACTCCATCTATTTCTCAGTCCATAGAACAATGTTCATTTTCAAAGTGACAATCTATTTTGAGAGAGATTTCTTAATCGAGACACTATCACATGCGGTGTTAAAAGCTCCAAATGTTGAATATTTCTGCTTTCCCCTTTTCATGGAGGCCATGGTTCAAAACCCACTTGAGTCAATTTTCATGTGACATTAGGTTTAACATCTACAATTCTATAAGAAATGCAGTCATGTTTGTCTTGAAAATCTACTATATTTAAGCCTAAGATGCTTCATGGTTCTGTTAGCACTATGGATGGATTCTGAATGACACTGTCACATATATTGCCTCATTCTTATTACATACAGAGCCCTTGCCCATGTTACCGTGCCGCCGAATCTCCTGGCGGGGGATTCTTATAGCACACTGTGCACGTGGGTGCTTGTAAAAAGCCACGTCCAGCGGCTTTCTTGCTTTCTTTCTTTCGATTGTCTGGGTTGGATTTTGAGCCCTGAAAATCAAAAGAAAAAGAGCCACTGGGAGCGGCTTTTTACAAGCACTCACATGCACAGCTGGGAGATTTCCCCACGGGGAAAATCAGTGACGCAGTAACATGGGCAAATGGCCTAACTTGTCAATGGCCCCATAATTAATATCACTGCAACTGTTCCTGATAAAGAAGTCACTTAGTTCCTGTTATAAGACCATAATCTGTCCCTGAATGTTTACTGAATGTAGCTATTGGACTTGAAGATCAATCAATGCCAGCACCACACTTTCACCGTTTATGGCTGCTTTCCCATAGTATTATATTCAAGAGTGGCATAGTAGGGATGGGCGAATGCGATTCGGCAGTTCGGAATTCGGCCCGAACTCGGCCTGTTTGGATGACCGAACTCGAACACGAACCTGAACGCGAACATACCGAACGGCGAAATGACTGAACAGTTCAGTCAGTTCAGATCATGTTTGGATGAGTTCGGGTGGCAAAAAAAGGTTCACTGGAAGATCAAACATGACAGGGAGGTGTCAGTCACTGAGGAGCAGACTTCCAGGCACCAGGGGTGGAGAGGCTTGCAAGAAACGAAACTAATTATCTGCCTCCCCCCTTCCCAACACCTTCTGAGCTAGTCACTGT
>QEPC01001188.1:1297959-1314544 GCA_003113815.1 Sphenodon punctatus
TTTAGTTTTAGTGTTTGTAGGAGTAGGTCTGTGTACTTATTAGATAATCCATTTAGTTCATAGCATTTAGAATAGTTAATACCAGTTAGATTTAGTGTAGATAGATATATATAATATTAGATAAAATAAATAAATAAAAAACCCGATATAAAAACCAAAAAACCAAATAAAAAAACAAAAGAAAACCATATAAAACCCAATAAAAAACCAAAAAACCATATAAAACACAAAAAAACACCCATAACAACACTTCCCGAACGGCCAAACCGAACAGCCGAACGGCCTAACCGAACGGCCTGTTCGGACAACCAAACTGAACAGCCGAACCCGAACTCAACGAACTAGCCGAACTGCCGAACCAAACGGACAAACCGAACGCAGCCGAACCTTATGGCCGAACCGAACTGATGAACCAAACGCAGCCGAACCGAACGGCCGAACCGAACTGATGAACCAAACGCAGCCTAACCAAACGGCCGAACCCTAACTGTTCGCCCATCCCTATGGCATAGCAAGGCTGTGGTGTGCCAAGGCTCATGTTCCAAAATTATGGACTCCCCCAAGGGCAAGGTGGTGGGTTCTCCCAGGTGGAGGGACAGGAGGTAGGGTGAGAGCCCGCACTTCAGGTTGCCACCACTTGAGGGGCCCCAGCCAGGAGCTCTGCTGAAAGCCATTTTCTGAGCAGCACTGCTAGGAAATTTCAGAGTGGACAGGGGAGGGATCAGGGACCACTCTACTCCCACCTGCTCTGAAAATTTCCGGGCAGTGCTCAGGCCACTTGCAAAGCCCCCCTCCCCCCTGAATCTGGGGCCCCTAACTCCACCTCCTTGTAGCTACACCCCTGATATTCAGCATCTCACAGTTATCACAGAGTAAAACCAAAAGTGTTAGCAGAGCATTGGTGACCCTGGCTGGGTCAGGTCGCTGCTGCACCATTGAGATGACTGGCATCAGATCGGGGAACCGACCACATGTGACCCCAGTTGGGGAGCTGTACCACCCAGCCCCCAGCACTGTACTCAGAAACTTGTCCCCCACCTTCGCCATTACGGATCTCCATGGCAGCCCATATCTGGGATAGGTCATGGTGGGTCAGAACATACATTTTAATCTATTGTGGCCCACTTTTCCCCTGGCTGACCCTGTTGAGGGGAGCAGTAGCCCGGGCTGTGACTTCGGCACTTTGCCGAGTGAGAGCATGTGCTAGCCACCAACACATCTGGGGTCAGTCCAGGCAAACATCTAGGAGCCTGAGTAGAAATGTGAAACTAATCTATGGGCCAGAGTAGGATAAAGCTAGCCAGAGCAGATCACTGTCAAGTTTCTTGGTTTTACCCACTGTCATAGTATGCTTGATAGCTAGCTTTTTTAATTTACTTGAATGCATGTGTAACAGATCATACTAAGTCCACGCAAGGTTGGACTTAGAAGATGAAATGGGGAAAGCAGTAACTGTTGGGAGGATCTAAACTTCCTGAAAGACTCATTAATCCATCCTTAATAAATTATTAGCCCCAGCTGGGAGCAGAGAAAAACAACTGCTGGCCACTTGAGAGAAGAGTCTATAAAAGGCTTAACTTGAAGCTCAGTAGGACAGAGGACCACCAAGGAAGAGGTTGGAAAGTTCAGCTAAGGAGCTTGCTGTAAACATACCATGGAGATTGCTAGCCAGGGGGTTAGCCTGACAATTTGGCTAAGCAGTGCCCAAGAGTGGAGGCCTAATGGAAAGGCTGTGTAATCTACTTGAGAAAAAAGTGTGTGTGTGTGTTTGCCCTAGTGCTGTGCATTCAAGTTTGGGTAAAACACACAAAAAAACCCTCTTTTCAGTGTTTATATCAAACTCAAAAACTGCCCTGGAATTTTGGGGGGTGTATTAGTGTGCTTTGTGCCTCTCAATTTCCACTTCTAATGTGATGTTTTTAATTGTTGGTCTAACAATTTGAACATCTTTCAAGTTTCATGGTATGATGTGCTGGCCAGGGGGTATTTAGTCCAAACAGTGGAGATCTATAACAGTGGATTTTTTTGATTTAGATTTTCTTTTGATCTTTGAGTGCTTTGTCCTTTGGGAGCTTGGTCTGTTTCCAGTTGCAGCTGGAGGTGCAGTTTCACCCAGGGAACTAAATGGGATGGAGCGAAAGCATGAAATTCATTCTCTTGCTGCTTCCCTGGAGCTCCCTGATACCAGGTTCCTTTGCTATTTATTGTAGGGTCACCACTTGCACATATCTCGGAGCACTTCCATGTAAGGCTATGCACCTTACACAAACAGAGGCCACACACCGAGATTGCATCCTGCCTGCTTCTCAACCAACTGTAGCAGCTACCAGATTTTCCCCTAAAAAGGTGCCAAAATTCCGAGACACAAAACATACAAAAATTGGCACTTAAACAAGAAATACACTGCAATCAGAAATACAAAATTTGCTCCCCTTTCATATCCGTAGTTTGCATCTACAAATAAATACACAGCTTGTTGAAGGACTGCATGAGTCTGGCCTGTTTTTGTGAATGAAGTGTTGCACCAGATTCCAGAAACTACGAAGACTTATGACAGCAACCTTAGCAGTTATGGAATGTCATCAAGACCTGCCCTTGTGTGTGTGGTCAAAATTCCCATGCTTTCCCTTGCCTGTTCTTTCTAGCAGTTTCAAGATTTTCTTCAGTTCTTCATTTTGTACATTTTTGTATTTTATCCATCACAAAAAATGGTTTATAGTGAATGTTATAATGCAAATCATTATTATTTCTGCTTTATTTATTATCAAGCCCAATTTATATTACTCCTCCTGTACTCTAAATTTTTTTATCTCATCCCTGTGATTAAGAAAAGCAATATATTTTGGAGCAGAAACCCCAGCACATATATCATCTAAATCCCATGTTTGTTAATAAAATAGGACTTGCCGTGCTTCTGGGAGTATCAAGCATTGGGTGACACTTTATTGGAGATTCTGCTTTCCTAACAATTTTAATTCCTTAGATTTAATTTTCCTCCGAGCTGGCCCCCAAACACAGTTCTTGCTATGCTGAATTTAAGTAACTCAGACGTTAGTTCTAAATGTCTGTTTTATTGTCCTATTCTAAGGAAATCACTAATTGTTCTACACAGCATATCCAAGTCTATGCGTTGGTTATCTACTAATATCAACAGAATAACTTCAAACTCAGAAGATTAAAATATATGACATGACTGGTTGCATGCACACATTAAGGACAGAACACGGGCATAGCTACCATGGAGTGAGGGAGGGGACTCAGGCTGCTTTCAAACATGTGGGAACAAATCCTTAGAAGGTCAGGATTGGGGATGCACATGTATATTGGGCACGTCTTTGACCACATGGGAATGCCCAGAGGCACCAGATAGAAGTTTTTATGCATGTTTACAAAGGTGTTTAAGAGAGCTGGATTTTGCAGTCTGGTCAATCACCCTTTTAAACATGCATAAAAGCTTCTGTCACGTACCTTTGGGCATTCCCACATGATCAAAGACACCAAATTTGCACGTGCGTCCCCTCTTCCAACCTTCTATGGACAAGTTCCCGCATGTGTGAAGGAAGCCTCAGTTGAGCCTGGGCCCTGGATCCTAGGAGGGACCTTTACAAGTGGCTTGAGTGCCACAAGGCAATTTTCGAATTGGATGGGAGTGGAGCATTTGCACTGCTCCCTTCACTGGCCACTCTGAAAATTTCGTAGCAGAGCTTAGGCTGTGTGTGTATCTCAGTGGCTTGCAGTAGGGTCTCTCTAGAGTAGAAGCAGTCTAAAATGGGTTTTTTTTCCTCTCTTTCTCTCTCTCTCTCTCTCACACACACACACACCCTGGAGACCCCATCACCTTGCCCTTAGGTGGGAATATGTAGTGAACATAGGTCCCTGCTCTTACAGGACCCATAATAGAGACATGATCATGGGCTTGTCACAGCCTTGCTATGCCACTGACAGAAAGTGTGTGCAATGCATGTGCACTGCATGCATACAATGCACACAGTGTGTGTACATTCTGCACCTGGTATGTGCATTAGGGATGTGCGAACGTGGTTCGGGAGTTCGGAGTTTGGACCAAACTTGGTCCATTCGGACGACCAAACTGAATGACTGAACCCAAACCTGAACCAACCAAACTAAACTCGATCCGAACTTGGAAACGACCGAACAGTTTGGTCGCATTCTGGTGAGTTCACATGAGTTTGGGCAGGAAAAAAGATGACTGGAAGGTCCAGGGATGGGGGTAGGGGGCAGCTGAGGAGCAGACTTCCTGGCGCCAGGGGTGGAGAGGCTTGGAGTAGCAGCCAGTCTGCCCAATCACCATCCCTTTTCTCCTCAGACCACTGGCTTTTCAGTCTGCGATTGGACATGGAGGACGGGGGCGGGGGTAGGCTGCACGGAGCCAATGGGGCTTGTGGTAAGGCGGACTCAGCAAGTAACAAAAGTCATTGCCCTCCCCCCTTCCAACACCTTCTGAGCAAGCCACTGTTCCTGACAGCAGGCATTTTCAGAACTCTCACTCTCTCAGCAGTTTGTCTTCCTATTCCTAATCCATTCCTATGCCATCCTCCTTCTATTTCACCCATCCCACACATTTACCTCCCAAGTATCATTTATTTAGATTAGATTAGATAGATTTAGGTGTTCTTTTTATTTTTTACCCCTCCCTGTGTTCTTTCTCCCTACCCTCATTGAATCCTCCCCTTCTCCCACTATACATTCCCTTTCCCTCTTTTGGGATTTATTTAGAGTAGGATTAGATTGATAAAGGTTTCATTTCAGTTTTGTACCCCTCCCTGTGTTGTTTGTTGTGAGCTGTCTGTGTCCCCCCCCCCAATCCTTGTGTGGATGGATGGGTGGATTAGATTAGATAGTTGTACGAGTTAGCTTAGTTATTGAGATAGATAGAGATAGTATGTCACTGAATTCAGTTTTAACATTTTATAGTGTATTTGTAGGACTAGGCCTTTGTAGATTAGTTCCATAGATTTTAGAATAGAAGTTAATAGCAGTTAGAGTTAGTGTAGTAGTAGACATATATAAGATTCAAATTTTGAATAAATAAAAAACCCATAAAATTTCAAGTGGCATTTTTTGGGTTGGAAGACAATCAAGACATGGAGAAGGGAAGCAGGAGAGGCTGGTCTGCTGCCCATAAGGCGGGCAATGGGGCACATGGCAGAGGTGGTAGGGGCCGTGCCAGTGGAGTGGCAGTATACAGCAGCAGCCAGAGCCCATCACCATGCCCCAAACTCCACTGGCCTGATTTTGGGAGACAGGCTTACGAGGCTCCCAGCAATGGCACTAGGGGTGTGGTTTTGCGTCACCTCCTGCCAGCATCCTCCACTGCCATGCAGGGCACTGGAAGGCCTGCATTCCAGGAGGCTGCAGCTGCAGCCAGGAGTAGGTGCAGGTGCTTCATGGGTAGGATCTGATGTTCATCATTGGCCACCATTGTTCCCCATTATTGAGGCAATTCCCAGCAGTCCAGGGCTGGTGGATCCCACCCGAGCTGCTAGAGGGTGCTAGAGGCCAGATCCCTGGGCAATGGCAGCATGGAGAGAAGCAGCAGTAGCAGCAGAAGCTATAAGGGGCAGAGGGAGAGTGGCAGAAGCATGGTGGGAAGTCCATCAGCCTCAGGGTCCCAGTACTCCCCTTCATGGGGCATCACTGTGATTGGGGACAGTGAGGCAGACATTAGTCCCATGGATGAGATGTCTGGAGCTGAGGAGATGGCTGTCCCTTGGAGAGCTGTGTCGCCACCACATTCTTCCCCTCCCAGCAGTGTTGGCAGTGGTGCATCACCTGGTGTGGGCCAGAAGGCAGGAGGGGACAAAAAAATCCTCTGTCTGGGCGTATTTTAAGTTGGTGCGGGCAGATGATCCGAGGGAGGTGCAGTGCACTTTGTGCCAGAAGGTGGTGAAGTGTGGACAGGTGCTCACCAACCTTGGCACAACTGTCATGGTGAGGCACCTGAAGGCATGCCACAGCACTGTGCTTCTAAGCGAGCAGGCAGGGGCAGTGGATGCCAGCAGGGTCCCAAATGCAGCGGTCAGTTGTCCGCCTCCTTCAGCGGGCAAGCGTCCTGCTCCAATAGCTGCATCTAGCAGCAGGAGAAGTATTGCTGCTAGGGGGGAGCAGCAGAAAAAGCAGCAGCAGAAGCAGCATCAGTCCACCATGGAAGAGGGTGGGGGCAGCTGCCAAGTCCCTCGTCAGCTGCAGGACATGGAGGGCAGCATGGCTTTCAAGTGAAAGCCATGCATATGTTGGGCAAAATGATTGTCTTGGTGGGCAGCCCTTCTCTGTGGTTGGGGACATGGGGTTTAGGGGCCTGATTGGGTTCCTAGCCCCCCAGTTAAAGCTGCCATCGCGCACCACCCTGAGTCAGCAGGTGGTGCCAGCACTGTACTGGGCTTTAAAGGAGTGGATGAGGGAACAGCTGGCAGGGGCTGGGGGTGCCACCTTCTATTTCACCACCGACCTGTGGTCAAGTTGAAACGCGCAGCACGCCTACCTGGCGGTGACGGCGCACTGGTGGCAGGACCTGGAAACAGAATTTGGGAGTGGCAGGAGGGGCCTCAAAGCAGGGTATAGGTGGGCCCTGCTTCAGGCAGAAGTAATGGATGTCTCCCACACATCCCAGAACATAGAGGAAGCCCTGACCACCACGGTGAGGGAGTGGGTCACGGCAGGTGCACCCTTCACCAAGACGTGTGTGGTGACTGATAACATGGTCAATCTACTTTTATATTTATTTATTTATTTCTAGATTTATACCCCACCCCTCCTGAGAACAGCTCGGGGTGGCTTCCAAAAAAAATATATAAAATACATATAAAACCATTTAAAACACATCAAAAATACATAAAGTATTAAAACAGGGCCTGGGAAACATTTAAAACAATAAAATAGGGTAGGGGAGATAAAACCCCATTAAACCACACTCCCACCCTCCCCAAAGGCCTGGATGTACAGCCAGGTTTTACATCTTCGCTGGGCTATCAAAAGACATGGGGCCAGGCGAGATTCCTCCGGAAAGGAGTTCCAAAGGTGTGGCCCGGCCACCGAGAATGCCCTCTCCATTGTGGCCCCCTGCTTAACATGGGGGACCTCCAAGAAGGAACCCCCAGCCGACTGAAGGAGCCGCTCTGGGGCGTGGAGGGTGAGGCGGTCCCTGAGGTATGGGGGGCCCAGACCGTGAAGGTCCTTTTAGATCAAAGTCAAAACCTTGAACTTGGCTCAGCACGCTATTGGCAACCGGTGCAGAGTCCAGAGCTCATGTGTTATGTGCTCCCGACGACCCATCCCAGAAAGGAGGCAGGCCGCCACGTTCTGCACTAGCTGCAGCCTCCAAACCAGGCACAAGGTAAGCCCCACGTAGAGCGTGTTGCAGTACTCCAGCCTCGAGGTGATGAAGGCATGGATGAGGGAGGCCAGGTCCGGGCCGGAGACGAACGGATGCAGCTTTCGTACCAGATGCAACTGGCAAAAAGCAGCCTTTGCAACTGCCTCCTCCTGCCACTCCAGGCAGAGTTCTGCATCCAATATCACCCCCAGACTCTGGACCTGCTGAGCTATAGGAGGGCGAACCCCCCCCAATCAGGGGGGCCACTACCTCTCTCGCTCTCCCCACCAACATCACCTCCATCTTATTGGGGTTGAGCTTCAGTCTGCTCTGCCACATCCATTCAGCCACGGCCTCCAAACACTGGGATAGCACCGAGACAGCAAGGTCCAGGTCCATTGAAAAGGAGAGGTACAGCTGAGTATCGTCAGCATATTGGTGACAATGCACCCCAAACCCTCTCACGACCTCCCCCAAGGGCTGCATATATACATTAAACAATAATGGAGACAAAATAGAACCCTGCGGTACACCACATGGTAAAGCGCGGGGGCAAGATGTCTCATCCCACAGCACCACCCGCTGGCTTCTCCCCGAGAGGAATGAATGGAACCATTCAAGAACGGTCCGATCCAGACCCCCCAGGTCACGCAGCCTTCTCAACAGAAGCCCATGGTCCATGGTGTCAAAAGCGGCTGAGAGATCTAGCAGAATGAGAAATGTTGAACATCCTGCATCCATCTCCCAGCGGAGATCGTCGACCAAGGCCACCAACGCCGTCTTGGTGCCATAGCTGGGGCGGAACCCAGATTGAAATGGATCCAGGAAACCAATGCCATCTAGATGCGCCTGGAGCTGGATTGCCACCACCCACTCAATTACCTTCCCTAAAAAGGGAAGGTTAGAGACAGGTCGGTAACTGGCAAGAACATCCACGTCCAATGATTTTTTTTTCAGCAGGGGGTGCACCACAGCCTCCTTGAGGCTGGGTGACAACCTCCCCTGCTGTAAGGACGCATTCACTACCCCACCGAGCACCGTCCCCAACGTCTCCCTGGAGGTATTCACCAGCCAGGACGGACATGGATCAAGTTCACAACAGGTGGCCCTCACAGACGCCAAGACATCCACCGCATCAGCTTGCATCACTTCCTGAAACTCCCCCCACAAAGCTGGACCAGATGGGGCCTCCATCACCTCGCGCTCTCTACCTACTGCCCCTAATCCAGCGTCAAAGTTGCTCTGAATCCGAGCGATCTTGTCTGCGAAGTAGGTGGCAAACTCCTCACAGCGGGCCTGGGACAAGTCCCCGTCCAGGCGGAGGGAGGTCGTACTGACCAGCCCCCGCACCACCTGAAACAGCTCCGCTGGGCATGACTTCACAGATGCTATGAGGACAACAAGGAACTCCTTCCTTGCTGTCCTCACAAACTCAACATTGGACCACAACATAGGATGCTGAGGGCAGTTCGCGAGGGGGGCTTCATGAACATCCCTTGCGCCACACATACCCTTCATCTTGTGGTCAGTGATGCTCTGGGATAGGGAAGAAGGGGATTGGGGCAGGCACCTTTAGCTCCCTGATTGAGCGGGGGAGGAAGCTGGCCAGTTTATTTAACCAGAGCGTGAAGAGCAGCGACCTCCTCCGGGTGACTCAGGAAGCGCAAGGTTCCCCAGTGAACCAGCTGGTGTAGGATGTGTCCACCAGGTGGAATTCCACATTCCTGATGTTCGAGATGCTTCTCGAGCAGAAAGCCACCTTGCATCAGGTGCAACTGATCACAGACAGCAGGGCACCTCCAGGGTACAATGGGGTGGAATGGGAGATACTGGCACACATGGTCTTTGTTTTGAGACCATTCCTGGTCATGACGGAGACCATGAGGTCGTCCATGGACACCCTCATCCAGGTGACCCCTCTGGTGCAGAGTCTCCTGAGGAGTCTGGAGGAGATTCTCCAGGGGCGGGTTGTGACCCTCAGGGCAGGAAGATGGTCGATGAGATGGTTGACCTGGTGTGGCAGCTGAAGGCAGGGCTGAAGGCACGTTTTGACATGCTCCTGGGGAGTGCGGAATATGTTCTGGCAACTATGCTGGACCGCAGGGTCAAGGGCAGCATGGTATGCCAGACAGCGCTCTATGGGCACTGGAAGGGTGAGCTGATGGAGAGGGTCTGGCAGGCAGANCTGGACCGCAGGGTCAAGGGCAGCATGGTATGCCAGACAGCGCTCTATGGGCACTGGAAGGGTGAGCTGATGGAGAGGGTCTGGCAGGCAGAGCGGGCTATGGAGAGTGCATGGCAGCAGCAGCAGGATGCCCCTGGGGATGGTGGGATTGGTAGCAGCCACCCCTTTCAGACGGCGAGGACTATCCCTGACCCCAGCTCTAGAGGTAGCAGCACCAGCAGCAGGATGAGCAGCAGCAGCAACTCCTGTGACCAGGCCACTCTGGGAGGCATGGGGTCATGCACAATATCACAAGGACAAACAGCTTGGCTGAGGGTGGAGGTGGTGCCCAGAGTTACGGGAGGGAGTACGATGGTCTCTCACTAGCAGTGGAGACCGACCTAGAGGAGGAGCCATGCATCGATCCCAGCAGTGATCCCTTGGCCTACTGGCCCCGCAAGACCAACACGTGGCCGACTCTGTCCAAAGTGGCCAAGGGTCTGTTGTCCAGCCCACCAACCAGTGTCCCCAGCGAGCGGGTGTTCTCCATGGTGGGGGACATTTGCTCTCTGCACTGCCTGAGACTGGGGTCAAGTTGGTGAAGCATTTGCTGTTCATCAAGGTGAACCTTATGCTGCTGGGATTCCCAGAGCTACCCCTGGACACTGATTGATGGTGCAGTGGCATATGCCATCCCATGCCAGGGAGTCTTCTGATGGGACTCCTCCTCACTCTGGGCTGCTGCTGCTGTGCCTAGGTACTGTCCCTCTCTCCCAATGCCTGGCACCCGCACTGCCCCTCCCTCTCTCTCTCTCTCATACTAGATGCCCTCGGCCAGATTATCTGACTGACCTCATGACACAGGGTGGCATTTGGAAACTGTATGCTTGCCAGCCGGCCTCTATCTACACCATCTCGGCCCGTCTATCTGACTGGCTCTCTCTCGCACGCTGCACAGTCTTCGCCAGCCTATTTGAGTGCCCTGCCAAGCTTCAAGTCTGCCTTCCCTACTGCCTCTCATGCCACGCTGCCTGTCTGTCTGCCCGCCCAGGTGGTCTAGATCAAACCTGCCTCAGTCTGTCTGCCTTCTACTCATGCCATGCTACCTGTCTGATCACCCACCCAGGTTGCAAAACTCAAACCCTGCCTCAGTCTGCCTGCCTCTCATGCCATGCTGCCTGCCTGCCCTCCCTCCCAGATGGTCTAGATCAAAGCCTGCCTCAGTCTGCCTGCCTTTTGCTCATGCCACGCTGCCTGTCCACCCACCCAGGTGGCCTAGATTAAAGCCTGTCTCAGTCTTCCTGCTTTCTGTGCATGCCACACTGCCTGTCTGCCCACCCACCCATGTTGCAAAGTTTGAATCCTGCCTCAATCTGCCTGCCTCTCATGCCACGCTGCATGTCCTCACACCCAGGTGGTCTAGATCAAAGCCTGCCTCAGTCTGCCTGCCTTCTGCTACTGCCAGAGTTCCTGTCTGCCTACCCTGTGAGCAAAGCTGAAACCGTGCCCCAGCCTGTCTGTCTCTCATGACACGGTGCCTGTCTGGCAACCCTGGGTGATGTGCCCCACTGGTCTGGTAATCCTGCCTCTGCTGCTATATGCTGGTCTGTGGGTGCTCTGCCCTGGCCAATGCTGGTCTGTGGGTGCTCTGCCCTGGCCAAGTTGAACGATGGCTCTCTGTGAGTGGAATGACGGGCCCCAGAACCCTGATGGTGGGTCCTGGGGATAGAGTGGCAGCTTCTTGATACAGTGGATGGACACCCCTCCTTGCCTGTAACATAGGCCGCAGAACCCCGAGGATGGGTCCTGGGGCTGAAGTGGCTGCTTCTTGATACGGTGGAATGACAACTCCCCATGAACGGAATGACGGGCCCCAGAACCCTGACGGTGGGTCCTGCGGCTAGAGTGGCAACTTCCAGATACAATGAATGGACAGTCCTCCCTGCCTGTAACTTAGGCTCCAGAACCCTGATGGTGGGTCTTGGAGCTGGAGAACTTTGAAGGCCGAAGTGCAGAAGGGTTCCATGTGAACAGCAGTGGGTTTTTTTTGTTTTTTTTAACGGCCTCGGCCAAAAACCAAAAATTTTAATACAAAAGTACAGAAAATAAAATTATTAAAAAACACACCATAACTGGATTAACTTGTAAATTTTCCAATACACTACTCACTTAATACACCATTAACAGAAGTTGAACATGTGTCAGTCAGTCCTAAGAGATAGGCAAGCACCGTTCTGTCTTCGAGGCCCCCACAGATAATGGAATATACATCACGTACCTGGAGGAAGAGCTGGATGAGCTGGTCCTGCAGTGGATGGATGTTGGTTTATTTTCCAAGTTCATCCTGATTCTAGTCAACTTGGTGAAGTTCAACAGGTGCTACCTGGATGATTGTGTTGCGGAAATGGCCCGTATGATCTGTAGGGATGTGTGAAGAGTCAGTCCTAAGAGATGGGCGCGAGCCATTTCGAAGGGATGGGTGACCGCCGATGGCCTCAGGTGCCCACAGCCAAATGAAATGGAGTTGGGTTTAGATCCTTGAATCCGGAGCAGTGGAGATGCTGGAGTCATGGCCAGGAACAGTCTCAGCATGAAGAGTGTGTGAGCCAGGATCTCCCATTCCACCCTATTATAATGTTCAACCAGCCCCTGCCCGCTGGCACACTCATCCAAGCTATGCCCATCAACAAGAGTGAGGAGCAAATGGCTGACATGCAGTACCAGCAGCAGAAACTGGTTTGCCAGAGCACAGAGCCCGTGGCACAGCAGAGGTGGCATCAGCAGAGGCAGGAGCAGTGGACATTTGATTGCTGGGCCACAGTACTGATGGCAGTGGCAGCGGACATTTGATTGCCAGGACACAGTAACTGCGGCTGGCACACCTACTTGGCCGGGCATTTCAGGCTGTCAGGCATCGGTGGAGCAGCAGCAGAGGCCCAGCAATGGCTTGGTGGCTGGCACCCCAACTTGGCCGGGCATTGCAGGCTTGCATCCTTCTTTCTGGATCTGAACACGCTCTTCTTAAAATTGGTCAAGTCTTTCCCGGTGGTGAATCACGTGGCCACCCAGTAGCAGTCTTTGGATTGCTGGGGCACAGTACCAGTGGCACAGACAGCATAGGCAGCATTAGCAGCAGCAGAAGACATTGGGTTGCTGGGGCAGAACCCATGGGACAGACAGCATAGGCGACATTGGCAGCAGCATTGGATTGCCGGGGCACAAAACCCTTGGCACAGACAGCAGAGGTAGGAATGGTAGCAGTGGAAGACATTGGATTGCTAGGGCACGGTCCCCGTGGCACAGCAGAGTGCAGTATCAGCATTTGCCTGTGCGCAGCACCCATGGATGACAGGAGCCAGGATGGTAGGATTTGCCACGGAAGAGCTTCCATACAGCAGCAGACAGCAGCAGCATGATTGCGTGGGCACATTTGGATTGGCCAGGGCAGAGCACTCACAGACCAGCAGATAGCAGCAGAGGCAGGATTACCAGACCAGTGGGGCACATCACCCAGGGTTGCCAGACAGGCACCATGTCATGAGAGACAGACAGGCTGGGGCACGGTTTCAGCTTTGCTCACAGGGTAGGCAGACAGGAACTCTGGCAGTAGCAGAAGGCAGGCAGACTGAGGCAGGCTTTGATCTAGACCACCTGGGTGTGAGGACATGCAGCGTGGCATGAGAGGCAGGCAGATTGAGGCAGGATTCAAACTTTGCAACATGGGTGGGTGGGCAGACAGGCAGTGTGGCATGCACAGAAAGCAGGAAGACTGAGACAGGCTTTAATCTAGGCCACCTGGGTGGGTGGACAGGCAGCGTGGCATGAGCAAAAGGCAGGCAGACTGAGGCAGGCTTTGATCTAGACCATCTGGGAGGGAGGGCAGGCAGGCAGCATGGCATGAGAGGCAGGCAGACTGAGGCAGGGTTTGAGTTTTGCAACCTGGGTGGGTGATCAGACAGGTAGCATGGCATGAGTAGAAGGCAGACAGACTGAGGCAGGTTTGATCTAGACCACCTGGGTGGGCAGACAGACAGGCAGCGTGGCATGAGAGGCAGTAGGGAAGGCAGACTGGAACCTCCAGGGCGATGAGCCACGATGTGCTCCCCCTTTTTATTTATTTTTCTCAGATCTAAAGAACATAAAAAGATAGAAACATAAGAAGTGCCATAAAGTGTCAGACCAATGGCCTATCGAGCCCTGCCTGCATTCTGTCTCCACAAGTGGGTGTCTGGCCAATCTCTCTCCCTGAGGGGGACTTCCTAATAGGTCATAGGGAAATCCATTCCCCGTTGTTCCAGTCCCTGTGCCTTATCTTGCATTCTGCGAAGTCACATTTCAGGGTATAAAAGTAGCGCCAGACTGGACCTCGTTGGCCTGGTTGGTTTCCAGTGGCTCAGGCTGCAGCTGCGACCTCTGCCATAATGGTGTTCTGGGCCTGACACCAGCAGCAGCATCACCCTCTCTGAAACAGGAACATCTAAATAATATCATGCATTCATGGTGATGCCTCTAGATGAGGCAAGTTGAGACCCTGTCTGGCATGTGTCTTGATGGGTGCTTCGGCTCATACCTGACTGCTGGAAGAACCCCCCCTCTCTCTCTCGCTCTCTCTGTGGCAGACCCATAATTTTTTTTAAACTTCTTTGTATTTATTAACCACCCCCTCATGCCTATGGCATCTTGGGGTGGCTTAAAGAACCAAAAATACATCAATAAAAATCAATAAAATTCAATAAAAACATTAAAACCCCAACAATTTTAAAAATCTGTCAGTAACCCCCAAATTAACCCCAACTATCCCACCTTCCCACCCCCCTCTCCATAGGCCTGGGCAAAGAGCCAGGTCTTGCAGGCTCGGTGAAAAGCCAGCAGACCTGGGGCCAGGTGGGCTTCCTCTGGGATGGAGTTCCAAAGTTGCAGCCTGACCTCCCGTAGCTGATGCTCGTTTTACCCTGGGGACCTCCAGAAAGGCGCCCCCAGCAGACCAAAGGGATCACTCTGAGGCATGGAGGGTGAGGTGGTCCCTGAGGTATGAGGGGCCGATACTGTGCACGGCTTTATAAGTCAACACTAACACCTTGAATCTGGCTCGGTACGCTATAGGCAGCCAGTGCAGAGTATGGAGCACAGGCGTTATATGTGCCCACTGATCCGTTCCTGTAAGGAGACGGGCCACCACATTCTGCATCAGCTGTAGCCTCTGAACCAGTATCAAGGTAAGCCCAACATAGAGTGCGTTGCAGTAGTCTAGCCTTGAGGTGATGAAGTCATGGGTGAGGGTGGCCAAGTAGGGCCCAGAAATGTATGGACGCAGCCTCCACACCAGATACAACTGGTGAAAGGTGGTTTTAACCACTGCCTCCACCTGTTGATCCAGGCAGAGGTCCATCTCCAAAAGCACCCCCAGACTCCGAACCTGCTGGGCTACGGGAGGACAGCCCCCCTCATAAGGGGAGCCAGAACCTCCCTCGTCCTACCCACCACCATCACCTCCATCTTTTGGGGATTGAGCTTCAATGTGCTCTGCCTCATTCAATCCATCATGGCCTCCAAACATTGGGAAAGTAACTAGACAGCAGGACCTGGGTCAGTTGAAAATGAGAGGTACAGCTGAGTATCATCAGCATATTGGTGACAACGCATCCCGAACCCTCTCACAAACTCCCCCAAGGGTTGCATATACACATTAAATAATAGCGGAGACAAGATCGAACCCTGCCGAATGCTACAGGTCAAGGCCCAGGGGCTTGGTGTTTCAGCCCCCAGCACCACCCACTGGTTTCTCCCCAAGAGGAATGAGAGGAACCATCCAAGGACAGTCCCATCCAGACCCCCCAGGTCTCTTAGCTGTCTCATCAGGAGCCCATGGTCCACTGTATCAAAAGTGGCCGAGAGATCTAGCAGGATAAGGAATGTTGAACATCCTACGTCCATCTCCCAGAGGAGATCGTCCACTAAGACCACCAACACTGTCTCAGTACCATATCTGGGACGGAACCCAGATTGAAAAGGGTCAAGGAAACCAATGTTGTTCAGATGCGCCTGGAGCTGTATCACCACCACCCATTCAATAATCTTCCCTTAAAAGGGACAGGTCGGTAGGGATGGGCGAACAGAATGCTGTTCGGATGTTCGGATGTTCGGTCGTTCGGTTCGAAACCCAACTTCGGGTTTGATTGTTTGGTTCAGCCAAGTTCAGTTTGGCCGAACTTGGCTGAACAGTCAAAAATAGCAAAACCAAAATGAAATCAAAACCGAAACCTAATTTTTGGTCCAGGAAAGACGTTTTTCCTGCCCCCGAATTCATCCGAACACATCTGAACATGACAGAACTGTTCGGTCATTTGAGAGTTCGGTTCGGACGTTCAGTTCGGATGTCCGAACAGACTGAGTTCGGTCCGAACTCCGAACATCCGAACTGCATTCGCCCATCCCTACAGGTCGGTAGCTGGCGAGTGCATCCACATCCAAGAATGGCTTCTTCAGCAGGGGGTGTACCACAGTCTGCTTTAGACTGCGTAACAGTGTCCCCTGATGAAAGGACGTGTTAACTACCCTCACCAGCACTGCCCCCAAGGTCTCCCTGGAGGCTTTCACCAACCCGGATGGGCATGGATCTAATTCACAACTGGTGGCTCTAACAGACCCCAGGACATCCACCACATCGACTGGCATCACTTCCTGAAACTCATCCCAAGAAGGTGAACCAGACGGTGCCTCCAAAACCCCACTAGGCATGGGCGAATGCGGTTCAGCAGTTCGGAGATCGGCCCGAACTCGGACTGTTCAGATGACCGAACTCGAACCCGAACGCGAACATACCAAACAAACCGAACACCGATTGGCAAAATGGCCGAACAGTTCGGTCAGTTCGGATCGCGTTCGGATGAGTTCTGGTGGCAAAAAAAGTTTCAGTGGAAGGTCAAACATTACAGGGACGTGTCAGTCACTGAGGAGCAGACTTCCAGGCACCAGGGGTGGAGAAGCTTGCAAGAAACGAAACTAATTATCTGCCTCCCCCCTTCCCAACACCTTCTGAGCTAGTCACTGTTCCTGAACAGCAGGCGTTGAGTAGGATTTTTAGATTG
>QEPC01001188.1:1314732-1329234 GCA_003113815.1 Sphenodon punctatus
AGACAGATAGAAGAGAGTTGTAGGAGTTAGCTTAGTGATAGAGATAGCGTTAGTGATTTAGTTTTAGTGTTTGTAGGAGTAGGTCTGTGTACTTATTAGATAATCCATTTAGTTCTATTTAGAACTATTTAGAATAGTTAATAGCACTTAGATTTAGTGTAGATAGATAGATATAATATTAGATAAAATAAATAAATTTAAAAAACTCATATAAAAACCAAAAAACCAAATAAAAAACAAAAGAAAACCATATAAAACCCAATAAAAAACAAAAAAAAACCATATAAAAAAACCCCAAAACATAACGACACTTCCCGAACGGCCCAACCGAACAGCCAAATGGCCAAACTGAACAGCCGAACGGCCTAACCGAACGGCCTGTTCGGACGACCGAACCAAACAGCTGAACCTGAACTCGGTGAACTAGCCGAACGGACGAACCGAACGGACGAACTGAACGCAGCCGAACCGAACGGATGAACCGAACGCAGCCAAACCGAACGGCCGAACCTGAACTGGGATCTGTTCGCCCATCCTTAAACCCAATGCTCCTCACCCACTGCCTCCAACCCAGCATAGAAGTTACTCTTGATCTGAGTGATCTTGTCTGCAAAGTAGGTGGCAAACTCATCACAGTGGGCCTGGGACAAGTCCCTTTCCAGGCAGAGGGAGGATGGACTGACCAGCAACGGCACCACCCAGAACAGCTCCGCTGGACGTGACTTTGCAGACTCTATGAGGGTAGTAAAGAACTCTTTCTTTGCTGTCCTCACAGCCTCAACATAGGACGGCAAATGAGCCCTATGGAGAAGTCGGTCAGATTCAGAGTGAGTCCAACACCAGCATCTCTCTAGTCTCCTGCCTACCTGTTTCATACCACTTCAGCCCCCCAGTAAACCAAGGGGCCCTGCAGTGACGAGATGGCAGCAGGGGATGTCTCGGAGCAACCCTGTCAATGGTCTCCTAAAGCAAGATGTTCCAATACTGAACCAGCTCATTGACAGAGTGACTGTCAGGGTCTAAGGTTAACTCCCTCAGAGCCTCCTGGAACTGCTGCAGTTTTATCAGCGTCCGAGGGTGGACCAACTTAACTGGTCCAATCCCCTTCTGGCAGTGGTGCACTGAGAGGCTGACCTGGAGGAGATAATGATCCGTCCATGACAAGGGCATGACCCTCACTAACGGATCACCCACCTTAAGGCCAGAGCAGAAGACCAGGTCGAGAATGTGGCCCCCAGATCGGTCGGGCAGTTGACCACCTCGGACAAGTCCATGGTTGCCATGAACTCTCGCTCCGCTCCTACAAGGCCGGCGTCGGCATGGGCAACATGCAAATCCTACCCTTCTTTGGGTGCTAGGGATGGTAAGTCGAGACCTTGGCTGGCACATGTCTGGGTGGGTGCTGTGGCTCGTGCCTGACTGCTGGAAGAGCCCCTCCCCACATTCTCTCTCTGTGGCAGTCCCATACATAAGACACGTGCAAATCCTGCCCTTCTTGGGGTGCTAGGAATGGCAATTAGAGACCCTGGCTGGCACGTGTCTGGGTGAGTGCTGCAGCTCATGCCTGACTGTTGGAAGAGCCCCCCCCTCTTTCTCTGGCAGACCCAGAAATAAGACACATGCAAATCCTGCCCATCCACTGCCACCCGCTGATGCCCACTGTTTGTGCCTGACTGCCCACCACCCAGCCACTCGCATGCCAGTGATCTCACTCTAAAGGATAGTATCCTTCTTGGCCTCAAAATTATATGGAACAATTAAAAAATTTCTTTTTACAAACCTGGCAGCAGTGGCACCTCCTTTCCCCTCTTCCTCCTTTGGCAAGGAACCGACCTCCACCACCTCAACAGATGGTCCAGGCTGGTCTTCCTCCTCTTCCACCTTGACCTTCCTCAACTTACATTTTTTTTGCCTTCCATTCTTCACCACGCACCAGAAACCACACACACACACAAACAGCCACAACACACACACACACACACACACACACACACACACGCTCGCAACCAATTTTTTACATAAGCCAGACAGAACACAAGTATTCGAAATACTGTTTCAGGTTTCTGGCTTTTGGCGTGATCACGAGACCGATCACAATAACGAAAATAAAATCTTTGAAATTGGTATCATGACATTGCACAGTCTTTGCCACTCTATCTGAATGCCCTGCCAAGATTTCTGGAGCACCCCAAGCCTCGCGGCGGGTTTGAACTCCACCGAACGTTCGACCAAACTGAACCGAATGACCGAACCCGAACTCGGTTTCTGAACCGACCGACTGAACCCAAACTTGGTTTCTGAACTGAACAACCGAACAGTCAAACATCCGAACCCTGTTCTGTTTGCACATCCCTAATGTGCATGCACTGCATGCACTTGATGCGCATATTACCGATGGGTGAACAGAAAGCTGTTCGGATGTTTGGATGTTCATTTGGTTCGAAACCCGAGTTTGGGTTCAGCTGTTCAGTTTGGCGGAGTTCGGTTCTTCCAAACTCGGCCGAACAATCAAAAAAGTGCTATCGGTACCAAAACCGGAACTGAATTTTTTTTGCTTTTGGTATTTTTGGCCATGAAACCACCCCTGGTGTCCACCCCTGGTACCAGGAAGTCTGCTCCTCAGCTGCCTCTCCCTTCCAGTAACTTTTTTCCCACCCAAAGCCACATTTTTCCCACCCCCGAAGTCATCCAAAGTTTTTCAAACTGTTAAGAAGTTCGAGTGTTCGTCTCGGAAGTTTGTTTTTCTTTAATTGCTCTTTTTTTAAAAATTCAATCCAGACAAGGATTGGTGGGACTGTTCTTGAATGGTTCAGCTCATTCCTGGCTGGGAGAACCCAGCTTGTAGTGCTGGGGGAGTTTTCATCTCCCCACTGGGGCCTCACATGTGGAGTACCACAGGGTGTCATTCTAACCCCTCTCTTGTTCAATGTGTACATGGAGCTTTTTGGAGAGGTTGTTAGGGAGTATGGACTATGGAGTGAGTTGTCATCAATATGCTGATGACACACAGCTATATCTTTCATTTTCCTCCGACTCATGCCCTGCAGTCTCGGTGCTTACCCGGTGTTTGTCCACTGTAGGGGATTGGATGAAGGTGAGCCGCCTGAGGCTAAATCCTGACAAGATGGAGGTGATGGTTGTGGGGAAGGCCAGAGTGTGTGTGGCCCCCATCATTGATGGGGTCCACCTCCCCTGATTTTTCAGGTCCAGAGTCTGGGGATGCTCCTGGAGCCACAGTTCTGCCTGGATGCTCAGGTGACAGCTGTGGTGAAAGGAGATTATTTACTTGCTCAGAATTAAGAGAGCTAATTAGAGTCCTGTGTATTTCCATAGTAACTGACATCACTGCTTAGGAATGTTAGCTTCTGGCAAACTGCTTTAAGAAGAGAGACACGACCTGACTTTTTTCAGACTGAAATTCCACTATGGGATTTGTTTCTCACCAACATCTTGGCAGACAAAGGTAAGAACTGGGAAGAATGTAATTTATTATCCTGATATCTTTGAGCCAATGAATTGTGCATATGTTAAGCTTTTAGAAGCTTTTTTCTTAAAATAGAAATGTTTTAAGATCATGTAACTTAGTTTCTATTTAAATTTAAGTAAACTATGCTATATTTTTAATATATTCAAAAGTCTCATGTTCCATTTATTTATAAATATATTGTCATTTTACAATACTTGCTTTGGCAGTCTGGCATCAAAGTAAATTGTAAACTCATTTTATACAATTTGGAGCAGAGAAGCCCAATCCAGTGTGACTAGTTCAGCTGGGCCATAAAGCTCTCTTTCCTTTTGTAAAAAAGAGAACACAATGCGACATATAACACTAGTGGTTCTCTCTCTGTACTGGCTGCCGGTAGGTTTCCAGGCCCAATTCAAGGTGTTGGTGCTAACCTTTAAAGCCCTAAATGGCTTGGGCACTGCCTGTCTGCAGGACTGCCTCACCGGGTCCTGGAGCGGCCCCTGTGCTCAGCTGAAGGCACCCTCCTCAGGGTTCCCCGGGTGTCTACTATGAGGAAGGCATTCTCCAGGGCTTCACTGCAGCTGTGGAACTCCCTCCCATTGGAGATTTGCTTGGCTTCTGACCTCCCCTCTTTCTGCAGACAATGTAAGACCTAACTGTTCCACCAGGTCTTTCCTGAGGGAGATGGTGTTGGTGGGTTGACTTAGGATAGGGGGGATGGGGTTTTACATTGTTTTAATTAAAATTATTATGGTTTATTTTAATGTTTTAATGTTTAGAAATGTTTTAATATATTGTGAGCCTCCCCGAGGTGCCTGAAGCAGGAGGGGGCAGCATATAAATTGTAAAAATAGATAAATAAATAAAATGGTATTTTCAGAGGGTCATTGTAAGAAGTATATCAAGGTAGATCACATTGCCAGAAAATAAATACAAGTGGCAGTATATCAGGTGCCTGGAAAAATAAATAGAAAACTAAACATCACTTTGACCAAAGAAAATGGGGGGTGGGACCATTTTATACCCTTAAAACCATTGCTAATTGTCTCAACAAGGTTTTCCCTCTTCTCTATAAACAGTAACATAGGATCGGGTTGTTGGCATCAGGATAAGGCATCTTCCCCCTGGAGGAGCATGCTAGCCAACCCCGTCCCCTGATGTCACCTTGGGAGGCCATCTTTAGGGCTTGTACTGCCGCCAGTAGTTCCGGAGAAGGAGTGGGTTGTTGGCGCTGGGGTAAGGCATCCCCCCCCGGAGGAGCACGCTAACTGGCACCGCCCCCTGATGTCGTCTTGGGAGGCCCTCTTTAAGGGTTGTACTGACGTCGGCAGCGTCGGATGTCATGCAGCTCTTGTGAGGCCCTTGAGAGCCCATTGAGACCTGCCAGCCCATGCACTACAACCCAGGAGGATAGAGCTTCCTTCCTGGCCTTGCCACCAAGTACCAGGGGAGAGGGCTGCAGCGATGTTTGCTGCAACCGGTGGCTCCTTTGTTGCTGTGGGTGGATTGACATTGTGGCATGGAGCCCAGAGGGAAAACCTTGACAGCAGCAGCAGTAGCGGTGTGCATTGAAAGGAGCACAACTATTACTATTGCTCTTTGAGTGAGTAGCGCAGGTGATGGTGAGGAGGAGTAACCTGGTCAAGTAACGGATCCTGCTCCTGCTCCTGTTTCCTTTTGAAGTCTAAAAGATTATGACTGAACTGTTCTGGTTCTATTTTAAAGGAACAAATTGCTAAGAGGGTGTAGTGCTGAGGGCAGAGTCCAGCGGTAGGTAGGCAGCTATAGGGTGGAAGTGACAGATATGAGTTTATTTTTTTGGTGAAAATTTGGGTGTTGAACTGGGCCAAGACATTTGAAGAGGGCAGAGTCCAGCGGTAGGTAGGCAGCTATAGGGTGGAAGTGACAGATATGAGTTTATTTTTTTGGTGAAAATTTTGGTGTTGAACTGGGCCAAGACATTTGAAGAGGGGGGGAGGGTATTTTTTTTAGCCATGACGGGAAAAAAAGAGGATGAGGCAGGCATTCTCACCTCTTGGAACTCCAGATTCTCCCAAAATTAAGCAAGCTAAAACCTTGGATTATTTTCTCTGGTGACCTTGAGCAAAGCCAGAGAATGGGATCCCCTTTGGAACTATCACAAAGATGCACGTGTCTGCAAGGATTAGAGGGAATCAATAATCTGTTGTCTGACGATAAAGCAGAGGAAATTCCTTTGACTGAAGGGTTGCATGGGAATGTATCTCAATTGTGTTCAAATGCAAACCCTTCAGAACTGCTTTTTGGTGGCTTAACAGCTCAGAAACTGGAAGAAATGTTGTCTCCATCCCAGTCTCAAAATTCTTGTATGAAGGATATAGGAGACATTTTGCTGGCCCAATGTGCATTGATATCTAAAACTGTCTCCTTATTGTTTGTGAATGTTTCTGAAATTGGTATATCATTGGAAGGTGTTATGCAACAATTCAAGGGGTTAAAAGAAAAGTTGGATACACTAAAAAATGGAAGGGGGAAATGTAGATCTACCCCCGAGAAGGTGATAGAAAGGATAGAGTATTCCAAAAGAAGGAAATATTTAATAGGGACAAAGGGAATTATGGATTACACAGGGGAAAAAATGTCCCTTGCAGACTGACTTAGCTTTAAAAATTCTTCCTTAGCCTAATGGTTTTTTTTACCAAATTTGTCTAGTAAGGGTCAGGTGATTAAAAATGTGTTATATTTATTGAAAGTAAGACTAGTGGAGACAAATATAGAGAGTATAACCCTAGGGAAATGTGATGGGGTTACCCAGAATCTTAAAATCAGCATTGATTCACCATTGCTAGTCAGAAAGTTTTTTCAGGCTAGAAAATTTCTTACAAAAAGAGGAGTACATATTGATAGAGTCTTTGTACTGGAAGCAGATTGTTCATATATAAGGAAGGAAAACAAGCAGACTGTAGAAAATGAACTCCTAATGAACCTCAAACCTATGTTGATTCAGGATATTTTCAGATGTTACGAGATCACAGTCAACCACAGTCAATTCCCTGTGGTGGCTGCGATCACGGAACATCTGTTGAGGGGAACGGATGTTCCCTCCCAGATGTTACCACGGCAGGGAATCACTTTCACCACACGAGCGACCGAAGCGGTGGGACCGGCGGTGGTCGCGTGGCGAAGGTGATTCCACGCTGTGATGAACCCCGCCATCACTTCTGGATGGTGGCCATGGCCCGGAATCCCCACAGGGATTCCGGCCCATGGACAAATTGGGCGAGCGCTGCAGCCGCATTGGCCGGGGCAGCCGCCCATCTCCCCAGAGGGCAGGCAGCAGGGAGCATGGAGGGGGTGGGGCCGTGTGGTCACATGTTGCACCGTGTGGCCCCGCCCCCTCCCCAATTCCCCACCAGGATCCCCCAGCATGACTTTTAGGGCATGACGGGGTCATCCCGGCGGGGGATGAATTTATTGTTTTCGTGATGGGGCCAATAGGCCCCGTCATGTCTGAAAATACTCTAAGACAGCCCCTTCGGGGGGTCCTGAAAACAGGCTGGTCTTGAATATAGAGGGAAATGATCTATCTAATAGGGATGGGCGAACGCGGTTCAGAAGTTCGGAGTTCGGCCCGAACTCAGCCTGTTCGGACGACCTAACCGAACCGAACTTCCGAACACGAACTGGCCAAACCAAACTCAATCTGAACGGCGAAATGACCGAACAGTTCAGTCAGTTTGGATCGCGTTCGGGTGAGTTCGGGTGGCAAAAAAAGGTTCACTGTAAGGTCAAACATGACAGGGAGGGGTAGTACTAGTCACTGAAGAGCAGACTTCCAGGCACCAGGGGTGGAGAGGCTTGCAAGAAATGAAACTATCTGCCTCCCCCCTTCCCAACACCTTCTGAGCTAGTCACTGTTCCTGAACAGCAGGCGTTGAGTAGGATTATTAGATTGCTTTAAGTTTCATTTCAGTTTTGTACTGAAATGAAACTTAAACCTTAAACTGAAACCTTGTGTTTGTGATTCCCCCCCCCCCATCCCATATATATAGAGATAGAGAGATATAGATATAGAGAGATAGAGAGATAGGTTAGGGATAGTAGTTGTAGGAGCTAGCTTAGTGATAGAGATAGCGTTAGTGATTTAGTTTTAGTGTTTGTAGGAGTAGGCCTGTGTACTTATTAGATAATCCATTTAGTTCATAGCATTTAGAATAGTTAATAGCAGTTAGATTTAGTGTAGATAGATAGATATAATATTAGATAATTAAAAAAAATTAAAAACTCCATATAAAAACAAAAAAACAAATAAAAAACAAAAGAAAACCATATAAAACCCAATAAAAATAAAAAACCATATAAAAAAACAAAACACCCATAACAACATTTCCCGAACGGCTGAACGCAGCCAAACTGAACGGCCGAACTGAACGGCCGAACCGAACGGCCGAACCCGAACCCGGCGAACTAACCAAACGGACGAACCGAACCGACGAACCAAACACAGCCGAACCTAACGGACGAACCGAACGCAGCCAAACCAAACGGACGAACCTGAACCGCAATCTGTTCGCCCATCCCTACTATCTAACCCCCAACGTATGGAAAGCACAGAGGACTTAGTCGTATGATGCCTTCAAAATGATCTGACTAGTATAGGAGCAATGAATGGGAAACCTTTCTTTGACACCTTGTCTATATTAGATCAGGATAAAGTGTTGCAAACATTAAGAAGGGCACAAGAAAAGCTAAAAATCAAGCAACTTTATTATAAAGTCCCAGGGCTCCAGGCTAACTGTAAAACCCAAGCTATAAAATTAACTATAGCAGATTTGACTGAAAGGTACCTGGTGCCTGAGGAAGAGGGAGTTTATTCTGAAGGGTGGGATAGACGGCAATCTGAAAAAACTGGGAGAGAGAAATTGCAAGAGATTGCGCATATAACAAAGAAAAATTGAGCAGTCGGGTATGATGTTCAAACAGTCATTGAAGAAAATGTAACAAGCCAGAAACTGTAGGTGTCTAATTTGATATCATGATATAAACTTCAGCAAGAGAAAATACTTGAAACAAAATAAATAAATATTGCCTCATGGAATCTGGCAGGATGGAGGGTAAGAGTGCAGGATATTAAAATGATGTCAACAAATTTACATATTGTATGTGTACAAGAAAGCTGGGCAATAAAAGAGGAAGATATTTTTCTCCCTTGGTACAAATCATGGGCAATACCAGTAAGAAAGAAAGAACTAAATAGGAGACCAGCAGGGGGAATTACTATTTTAGAAGAGACATGGCTAAAAAAACCAAAAAACTGATACCAGATCTCCCCGAGAATGTTGTGGCAATTTGTTAAAAATCGAAAGATAACCCAGTGCTGATTATAATTAATTTATAATCTGTCTCCTTCTCTTGGAATTTATGAAAGAAAGGGTTTTGGGGAAGCCATGGATAGATAGGCTAGAAGATAAGTATCCTAGGACACCAATGGTAATGTTGGGAGATTTTAATGCTCACATTGGTAGTGACAATGATGAGATTGAACAAGTGACTGGCATTGAATCTGAAGACCCTTTTCTGGCCCTACATAGAAGTTCTAGAGATAAAATACTAAACTCAAATGGAGTCCAGATGTTAAAATTTTTGTATAGAGCTAACTGGATTATCTTAAATGGAAGAGAACCATTGAACCCGTGGGGAGATATGACTTTTTTCTACCCAAATGGGTGAAGTGTAATTAATTATATATGTGTTCCTACAAATTATTATGGAAAGTTTAAAAAGTTCAGAGTAGCACCAGTGGGAACGAGTGATCATCAGCCCCTTATTGTTGAATTTCAAGCTGACCCAGAGGAGGTGCTATTTTATGATATCGATCATTCTGCAGCAAATTATGCACAGGCTACTGAGACTACAATAAAATGGGGGGCAAAACTGGCAGCGGACAGTCACGGCTTCTTTGAAAGCAATGATATGATCCAGATATGAGATATTTTTGTAACTGATACTCTAGAATTAGATGTTTCTAGTTATTATCACTCTGTAGTATAACACATTAAGGTAGTGCTACTTAAGAAGGATATAGTAAGGAAAAGAGATTGGGAACCCATGTGGTTCGATCAAGAATGTAGGCAAAGGAAAACAGCATTAAATAAGATGACTCGGCTAGCCAAAAAATATAATACTTTTCAAGCAATAGGGGTGGAACACCAGGGAGAATACCGGATACCGGATGTACTGATATCGGATCTCCCTGGTACTGGATTTAACGGTATTGGCATACCAAATTTTTACCATTGGCCGCGGTACCAGATTTTTTACATTGCGGCTATTGACTTCAATGGCAGCAATGTATAAAATCCGGTACCGTGGCCAATGTTAAAAATCCGGTATGCCGGTACAGACAAATATCAGATTTATCGGATTAAGTCGATACACCCAAATACTGGCAATACTGGATCTTGGGAAAGCCAGAATTTCCACCCCTATAGACTCTATTGGAGAACAAATGTTTATATAGAACTCTGATAAGATCTAAAAAGCAAGCTTACCAACACTCCCTATGGATAAGTCTGGAGGATGCAGTTAGCAGAAAGGATAGTAACACATTTTGGACTATTGTTAGAAAAGGACATTATGTGGACAGCTGTAGGCTAGATATCGGTATACTGGGTCTAACCTGGCAAAATTATTTTGCAGAAATTTTCAACAAGGCAAGGAAATTAAATGTAACCCCTGAAGATGGGGAACCTGACTTCCTGACACTCCCAGTCTGGGAGCCGATGGCTGGAGATATTATTAGGGAACTCATCATGCAATTACCCAGAGGGACAGGTCCCGGTGAGGATGGGATCCCTGGCAAAAATTTTAAGGAACATATGGATTGGTGGATGCCAATGTTAATGCAACTGTTAAATCACATTAATTTCTTTGGTCAAATCCCTGCAAATTGGAACCTTAGTATTGTTGTTCCCATTCATAAGAAGGGAGACAAAGGATTACCATCTAATTATAGACCAATAAAAGTTTAATATTATAGTTAAACTATATGCAAAAACTCTCTTGAAAAGGTTAGGGGAATGGGCACTGAGAACACAATTATTTTATTAAGAACAGGCGGGGTTTTGGGCAAATTATTCCACAATAGACCACTGCTTTACTCTTTCCTTCCTGATAAATAAATATGTTCACACACGGAAAAGTAAATTGTATACCGCCTTCATAGATTTGAAGGCGGCATTTGATATGGTCAACAGGAGGTTACTGTGGGACAAATTAGGAAAGACAAATGTTGACAAACGACTTCTGGTTTTGGTGCAGAGACTTTATCAAAGGACTCAAATAAAAGTAAGGATATCCCCGGCCGAAGATTACACAGACCCCATTGAGACAACAAGGGAAGTTAAGCAGGGCTGTGTATTGGCACTCTTCTTATTCAATTTCCTCATAAATGATATAGTTCCAAATCTACAGGGAAAAGACCACTATCCAGCTTTCATAAAACAGATACAGATAGGAATTCTTATTTATGCGGATATACATGATTTTAGTGTCAATTTATGAAATTGGCTTGCGCAAATCACTTATCACCTTGGGAAAGTATTGTCTAAGAAACAAGTTACAAATTAATTATGACAAATAGAAAAAAATTGTGTTTGCCAAATGCTGGAAGAACAAGCACTGGTTTATTGATACACACCCATTAGAGCAAGTAAAGTCATACAGATACTTGGGATTATTGTATAACACCAACGGTACTTGGCACGACCATATTTATTCTCTAAAGCTGAAGTTGGCAAGCACCACTACAGTAATGATTAAGTTCTGGAGAACAAATGGGGGAAGATTGTATAAACTAGCAATAAACATATTGAGACAAAAAATTATACCGCAGGCATTATATGGTACTGAAATTTGGGGAATAGCAGCGGAAAAGAATCTTGAGCCCATGCAGAAGAGGTTGTTGAGAACAATTTTTGGTGTCCCATCGGGAACACCTGCATGCTTACTAAGAACAGAAACTGGGACCATCCCTGTTGCATCTCAAGCTCGAGTTAGACAAATAATGTATTGGAAATTAATATTGTTAATGACAGAAGAAGGATTGCTGAAGTTATGCTGGCTCGAAATGATGGTCTCAGACCACAAGTACACGTGGGAAGTTAAGTTGGGAGCATTTGCAGATGAAATAGGTCTATCTCTCCCTTTTCTATTGGGCTTCTCGGTAGACCAGACCAAGAGGTTGTGTAAACAACGTCTGGATGATATTTGTAGGCAAAGAGATCTAGAGGCCATCAGGATGTGCAAAGTGGCACCCTGGTATAGATTTATAAAAGAACATCATTTGCAGGAATATTACGTGGGAACCTTGACAAATTTCACACAAAGGAGAGCTCTTGCCCTCCTAAGATTCCAACTTATGCCCACAGCGGTTTTAGAGGGCAGATATGCTAAGATCCCGCATGAATTGAGATTTTGCCCATGTGGGGCTTGGTGCCTGAGAATTTACCTCATTACTTATTCTGTTGCCCGTTGCTTTCCAAAGTAAGAATACAGTATCTCCAACTGCTATTACAAATGAGGGTAGGTTTGGATGTATGCATGAAAATAACATATTTGCTAGTAAACCCTGAAGAAAGGTTTATTAAGAAAGTAGCCAATTTGGCTTATGCCTTCATGGTGCAGAGAAAATAAAATAAAATCAATACTTGGAAATAAATATCTGGAAATGGGAAATTGATATTTGAAATTTGATGATTATTGATATAGCAAATTGGATAATTACTTGATCTCATGTGAACCTGGGATACTTGCATTTTGTCTTGGAAAACTGTAGAATTGGATCAGCGCTGTTATAGTTTATATGTTTTAAATTATTTTATCTTTATATATTTTATATTTTATTTTATTCTAATCGTCATTTATATTTTTTATTTTTATATGTTTTTGCAAAATAATTTGTCATAACTATATCATTTGTAGAATAAAGTTCATTCATTCATTCATTCATTCATTCGCAAACAGAAACATGATTAAGTCCTACCAACACCAGTGTATCTCCTAGGTTACACTAATGAGTCAGCGCAAATGATAGAGATGTCATCATTAACTTGATAACTTGTCTTCAGTTCTAGTATGGTAAACCAAGGAATTACTGCAACAGTAAACACCAAATTATCTGAAGAATTTTGGAAAGAAACACAATAAACTCCATAATATAGATCAGTGAATGAGCCAAAACTTCTATTAAATGATTTGAAATTGTCCTGGAAAACCCTTCCAAGTGGTAGTTGTTCCACTTTTGGCATATGAAAATCTGAAGTCGCTCCAATACATTCGGATTAATTAAATAAGCTATGTCTTATAGAATAGAAGGAAACATCACTGACATTTGCTAGGGAAAAACACTAAGAAATATAGTGTTATATGGGGATGCAAAACTACATGATGTCTTGCATTAGGTCGTTCATTAGTCACCACTACACTCCAATTGACAAAACTCAGAACAGTGAAGTCACAACTGGCATTCTTGTGGGGGCAACTGATATGCAAATGCAATGAATATGTAATCTTCACACAAAGTAGGACTTATATCATTCTGATTTAATAGTCTTATAAATGAGTAAATTGTTACCAACTTCATCAACTTGACATGCCTTTAGCAACTGCCACTGTACTTGGAGTTTCTCTGAAGGAGAAAAAAACCTCACAAATGGCCCTACAGATGATGGTCTCTCATGACAAATGATGCCCTATTTTGCACAGTTCTTACAAATGATTTTTATAGCATAGAAAGACATTCAATTACTTTTTTCTCCTGGGCTTTAACTACTAATCATAGTCTCAGAATTGTGGGTATAATTTGGATTTCCATAGAAACTAGAGAATAAGACTTCCCTATTAAGTGACTTTCATGGTCAAGATTTTGATTCAGAATCTTCTGTAATAACAATCTGAGATGCTTCCCTTTTTAAGCATGAGGTACAGCTCATTTGCCATAAGCCACCTCATTTCTTATACAATACGTAAGTCATTATACATAAGTAATTTCTTATACAATACGTAAGGTACATAAGGATTACCTTTACAACCAAAATTGTTGCACAAAGTCCACGTTTGTCCAAATTGGTAATGGTTAACTCCATAATTCAAATACGCAGGTTTTTAGTATTCCTCTGATAAGCACAGCATTTTATCCCAACAGTGCATTCTAGTTCTACGTGAATCTGCTAGGTGCTTCAGTCAAAGTTAATTAATTGCTTAATGAACAATGTTCGTAGTGAGGAACATTGCCACATATAGGTACTCTAGAAAATGTCATCGTAATACAGGTCAGAAAACCTCTGTGTTAGATCTGAAACATATACCTAAAGTAAATGCTGAATCTAGCAAAATTAGGAGATTCACATCAATCTTAGCAAAGTAGATATGAAGTAGTATTTGATTTCATATCCATTTTCAGTTGCAAATATTTGTTTTAATATTTCAGTAAGTTTGGTATTCTGAATTGCATATTTTGGTCATTTTACTATTCAGTACTTTGTTCACTTTGTTCAGTTTGGTAATACTATTTGGTGAATTTCTGAATGCAAATCAGATTGTTGCATTTGAATCAATTAATTATTATTAATTATTATTATTATTATTATTATTACTATAGCACCATTCATGTACCTGGCACTGTACAGAACATAGGAATAGATGCGGTCCCTGCCTGTGGCTTACAATCTAAAAGACAAGGGGGGGGGAGACAGGGAGAGGAGACAGTAGGAGAGACAGGGGAGAAGACAAACAAACATTCAAGCAGATGCGAAGTCTCAGGTGCGTGTGCATGGCTTGGTTACAATCAGGTTGGTTACAGCAGTCTGCAGAAGAGGGCAGACAGTAAGTATATGGGGAACGACTATCAGGCATTGGGAAAGGCGGCGAGGAAAAAGTGGGTCTTGAGGAGGGATTTTAAGAAGCGGAGGGAGGGAGCAAGGCGGATGTGGGTGGGGAGGGAGTTCCAGGCATGGGGGGCAGCGAGGGAGAAGGGTTGAAGGTGGTTAGATGAGCAG
>QEPC01001188.1:1335625-1343125 GCA_003113815.1 Sphenodon punctatus
TACACACACATTTCACATCCGCGAATTCTTGTAGCGAAAATAATGCAGAATCGCGGAGTATCGCGCGAAATTATGCGAGGCGCAAACAGGGATGCCGAGGTTTAGGAATGGAATCGCGGAGCGGTAACAGCTGATTTCGCATCAGCCCTAAAGGGGACCCACGTCATCGGCATTCTGGAAGCGGACACCTGGGAGCCGTTCGGTCAATGGCCTCAGTCAACAAGTTGTTCCAGAAGACAATGAGGTCACCGAGCAAATGGTCATCGAGATCAGGAGGCAATTCCCTTATCGCATTCCAGAACCTCTCTGGTTCCATAAGTCTCCGGGGGTGGACCAACTGAACTGGTCCTACACCTCTCCGGGGGCAGACATGTGCCAGGAGATCGGGCTGGAGGAGATAATGATCTGTCCATGGCAAGGGTGTAATTGATATATCCCACACCACCAGATCTCCCGCCTCAAGGCCAGTACAGAATATTAGGTCAAGGGTATGTCCTCCATCACGCATTGGGCCCACAACCCTCTGAGACAGTCCCATGGTTGTCATGGCGGCCAGGAACTCACGCTCTGCTCCCCCAAGATTGGCGTTAGTGTGGATGTTGAAATCCCCAAGGACTAAAGTCCTTGGAGACTGCAAGACCACCCCTGACACCAACTCAGCTAGGGCATTTAGGAATACTGGCATACAGGTAGGTGCATGGTATATGAGCAGCATACCCAATCTATCTCCAGCCAAATCGATAACCAGATGGATCCCCTCCATGCCCAAAACAGGTCTGGAGTCTGGAGGTGGTGCTGGATGCAGATCTCCGCCTGGAGCAGCAGGTGAAGGCAGTCGCAAAGGCTGCCTTTCGCCGGTTGCATCTGGTATGGAGGCTGCATCCGTTCGTCTCCGGCCCGGACCTGGTCTCCCTCATCCTTGCCTTCGTCAACTCGAGGCTGGACTACTGCAACGCGCTCTATGCGGGGCTTCCCTTGTGCCTGGTTCGGAGGCTGCAGATAGTGCAGAATGCGGAAGCCCGTCTCCTTTCGGGGACAGGTCATCGGGAGCACATAACACCTGTGCTCCGCGCTCTGCACTGGTTGCCAATAGCGTGCCGAGCCAGGTTCAAGGTGTTGGTATTGATTTACAAAACCCTTCACGGTCTAGGCCCCTCATACCTCAGGGACTGTCTCGCCCTCCGCACCCCGGAGTGGCTCCTTTGGTCTGTCGGGGGTGCCTTCTTGGACATCCCCCGTGTTAAGCGGGGGGCCACAATGGAGAGGGCATTCTCGGTAGCCAGGCCACGTCTTTGGAACTCCCTACCGGAGGAAGCTCGCCTGGCCCCAAGCCTTTTGATATTCCGGCGAAGGTGTAAAACCTGGCTGTTCACCCAGGCCTTGGGGGGGGGAGGGTTAGTGGATTTTTTATCGCCCCTACCCTATTTATTTTTTAATGTATTCCGGGCCCTGTTCTTAATATTGAGATTGTATTTTTATATGTTTTAAATTGTTTTATATTTATTGTTTTTATTGTTGGAAGCCGCCCCGAGCTGTGTTCAGGAGGGGCGGGGTATAAATAGAATAAATAAATAAATAAATAAATAAAAATAGTCTGCACTGGATATCTCATCACAGACCAAGTGTCCTTAAAAATAATGACTACACCACCTCCCCACCCCTCTGGTCTAGTCTGGTGCTGTACAGAGTACTCGGATGGAACAAGGTCAGCCAAAATTGACCCCGACTCAGTGTCCAGCCAGGTCTCTGTAATACACAACAGGTCAGCTGATTGATCCAAGATCAACTCCAGTAGAATTGTAGATTTATTACCAACTAACCTCGCTTTCAACAGCAGCAGTCCCGGACCAGCCTCCCCCCCATTCTCAATCACTGCATTACCTTTCTGGGGGCCTAGTAGTAGCAAATAATTTTATTCACTTGGTCATAGCCATAGCATATACACATAACAAAAATACAAACATTTACACTTACAACTCATATACATTAAATTATAAATTAAAATGAAAAGGCTCAATCATAAACTGACTCAGCTATCATCCTTCTTATCCCAAGGGGAAATATACCACATGAAAATATCTGGGAGGCATCATTATAAATAACTCCGACTGAAATTTTAACATGATATGAAACATACTTTATCACGAAGTTACTTAAATCAATAAGGCAAAAGTCCACTGCAGGTCATAAGTCATCCAATCCCTGGGTATGGTCTATTTACATCCCAATCTCAGTAACTTTATCAAGTAGCCCTTTTCCCATCATGTAATAGGGAAAATCTCCCTTCGTCTCTTGTAAATCCCTCATAGCTCCTCTCCGGTGTGCCATGTCAACCAATTGCACTTTCCCCTTCTGTTCCTTCCAATGTCAAAAATTGCATAAATCTCGTTCTCATAATAATAGCTTGTGTTAAATACTTTGCTACAGCAGGTATATATTCCCTCATATTTAATGCATGCCACACTAAGTTTAACGCAGTCCTTCCCAGCAACTTTTCAATCAATTTAGATAGATATTTCCTCCTTAAATCTCTATACATTTGACATTTGAAGAGAACATGTTTTATCGTCTCCACACTAGCCTGGTCAAAGGGGCATATTCTTTCACAATAACTCACCCCTTGGATCCTACCTTGTAATACTCTTGTAGGGAGGGCATTAAATCTAGCACACATTACAAGATACCTCCCCCTCACTGTCAAGGTATCTTCCAAATAGAGGGCCATTTCTCCCATCTTTGGGACGTATTTTAAATATTCTTTAAGATGTCGCGTATCAGTAACTGCGGCTATATCCTCCTGTCGGGCTACATCCTTTAACCTTGTCAGTAATGTGTTCCTTAGATACCCCATTTCTTTCTCTTCCAGGTATTCCCTGGAGAACCCCATTTTCATCAGGTAGCTAGAGATCGAAGCTTCCCACAAATTTTGAAACTTATCACTGGAGGCCTATGAAGGGGACTGGCACCAAGCACCTGTCTCTCATCATTGATGTTACCCACCTCCCAGAAGAACCATAGTTGCCCTGCAGACCTCCCCCCCAGCCCAGCCCCCCGCATCCCACCCAGTGGCTGTGCCACCTAGCCCCCAAGAGATACCCCCTCTCACCCCACCCTCTCTATATCCACTACGAACCCCCCCTTCTCTCACAGGGGAGTCAACCCCACCCACCCTTGTTGGGTCATACCCCCCTCTCACACCAGGGGAACAGTCCCGACCCTCCCCAATCCAGTCACCCTCCTCGCCTGATACATTGGGGAAGAAAGCCATAACCCCCTCCCCTCCAACCACCAACCTGACCCACCTCCCCTCCACCCACTTACCCCTCTCCCACAACAGTCCCCGCCACTCTTCCCCTATAAACAACCATCCCACTACAATAAGTGGGACTGAGGGGGGATAGGGGAGGCTAAAGGCCACGCCAATAAACTTATCTCCCTCCCACCCACAGGTCCCTCCTTGCAAGGGGACCACTAGCACCAGCCCCTCCGATTGCCAGAGGAGACGGAGCTAAGAATCCTCAGGGCAGAGATATGTCCACCTCCCTCGGGGTGAGCCCTATGTAGCCCCCAGCCCCCGATGCCAGTTCGGGGATCTTTGTGGCCAGGTAGTAGCTGTCCTAATGGCTGGATAATATCCTTCTTCCAGCTTCCAGTTGTGGCTTTGAATAGAGTGGCCACCTCCACCACCTCCGCCCACAAACGCCTTGCCAATGGCTCTTCGCCCTTTGATCGCTACCCAGAGGGCACCGCCCTCAGGGCAGTCCCCTCCTTATGGTGTTACCTGGGGAGAAGGAGACACAGAGTCACCACAGCTGCAGGAGATCCAAGCAGTTTGTGCAGCTAGCTCTCTCCTGCCCATCTCCGTCCAGCGTCCCTCAGGGCAGTCCCCTCCTTATGGTGTTACCTGGGGAGAAGGAGACACAGAGTCACCACAGCTGCAGGAGATCCAAGCAGTTTGTGCAGCTAGCTCTCTCCTGCCCATCTCCGTCCAGCGTCCCTCAGGGCAGTCCCCTCCTTATGGTGTTACCATGTTGTCTTCCTGCTCCTAGCCACTGAATGCACTGTTGTCTTAGTGCTGGCTTGACAAAGTTCAAAAGGCTTATCACCGGTTTGTCTTCAATGCATGCACTCCTCCAACTGCTGCCATGTTAGCACTGCCCTGATTTTGGGGTTAGTCTCTTGTTGCTGGACACATTCCTCCAGCTCACTGTCTCTTATTGTGTCTAGAGCCAACTTCATTAGATCCTGTCAACAGAGATGTATCAGAGACTTGATGGGTAAATTAGCAGCAGCAAAGGCCAACAGGAGGAATCACTACAACAATGGTTAACAGGGCACAGCAACAAAACATAACAAATTTAGGAAGTAAAGATTAAGTGTGGGACCCTCACCCTAATAGACAATAGGGATGATCCTAAATCCTATTTCATTTCATTTATTTATTTATAACCTGACCTATTCCCTGAAGCTCATGGCAGCTTACAATAAATACATAAAATACAAATATAAAATAAATAATTAATCCCCACAAAATAAAACAGAAAACATTGCCCTCTGCCCCACCCCAGTCTGGCCAAATAAATCAAATGCCTGGTGAAATAAAAAGGTCTTACACTGCTTCCGGAAGACACTCAAACTAGGGCTCAGGTGAGCCTGCAAGGAAAGGGAGTTCCAAAGCTGTGAGGTAGCCACTGAGAATGCCTCTCTGCGGGTTCAAGTCATATGAAACTGAGTGAGTGATGGAACCTGCAAGAGGTCACCCTCAGCAGATCTTAAGGACCACAAAGAGAAATAAGGAGAAAGACAGTCCTTCAGATATGTAGGGCCCGGTCACTTAGTGCTTTAAATGTCAAAACCAGCACCTTGAATTGTGCTGGGAATGCTATTGGCAGCCAGTGCAGACTCTTAATTACTGGTGTAATGTGCTCACAGTGACCCACCCCCATCAAGAATCGGACTGTCACATTCTGCACCAGCTGCAGTCCCTGAACAGTCTTCAAGGGCAGCACCAAGTAGAGCACATTGCAATAGTCCAGCCTCGAGGTAATGAATACATGGATGACGGTGGCCAAATCCACATCGGAAAGAAAGGGGCACAGCCTTCTCACCAGATGGAGCTGGTGAAAGGCACTCCTAGCTATGGCTGCAACCTGACCTTCCAGGCACAGCTGAGGATCCAGGAGCACCCCAAGACTACACACCTGAGTAGCAAGGGGAGGCCAGACCCCATCAATGATGGGAAGCCCAATTCCCCAGCCCCACCCCCCACCCCCAGGCCACAGGGATGGCCAACCATCATCCCTTCAGTCTTGTCTGTATTGTGCTTCAGACAGCTCACCTGCATTGTCAGAGTTATAATTGGCCAGAATTAAACACCCCTTCTTTTTAATCTCTACCCCCAAAAAAGTCTTGTGGTCTTTAATTGAGTGTCAGGAATTATGAACTTAGTGAAGGTTTTAAAAGAGAGGTCAGACAACCATCTGTCAGATGTTGTAGCTGTAGTCATCCTCCACCCAAGCAGGGGGTTGGACTAGATAAGATAACCTCAAAGTCCTTTCCAACTTTCAGATTCTACTTCTATTTTATTTCCTGTTCAAAAGGTCAGCTGTGAACCCGGTGTCCTTGACCATACTTTGAGGCATTGCTTTAACACAGAGGAAAGAAAGCAATGTGCTGAAACACCAGTATGATCCCCTTTAGCATACAGGAATTATTTTAAATGCATCTACCTCAGCATTAATCATACATTATTTACTTATGAGATCTGGCACGATTAGTGTACAAAATTAGTGTCCTCTATAGTCTCATCAACTCCACTCTCCTGTCTTTAGCAATGATCCTGAAGCCAGTTACTCCAGAGTAGTCCCAATGAAGTCTGTGAGAGAGACTACTCTGGAGTAACATTTCAGAGATTGTGGTCTCAAGTCTTCATTATTCCACAGTCCAGACAGCTCTTATATGCAGATTTTGCCATGCTACGGCATATTACTGAGGCCCAGCCTTAGTATCTGAATTGCTTTTCGGTGACTCCAAAGGTCCTTGGACTCTTCATTAGCTTCATAAGACAACCTGGTGGTATCCCTACAAGCTATCTTAAAGTTGTGAGCCAATAAAAAGTAGGTCTCTCACATGACAGCAGATCCTGAGAAATATATATCATTTAATATCCAATTACCGTTAGTACTGTAGTCTAAATTGTGAGTCTTTTTTCCAACTCAGAAATGGCTCCATTAAAAAACTTTTAATGTTGCATCTCTCTAGCTTTTTTTCTTAAGTGACTAATGTGAGTTATGAGTTATTTGTACTGCATAGAAGCAATAGAAGCCTCATTGAGAGTCCAATAAATACAAGATGCAACAACTGGGAAGTGCAACTCCTCCCTCAGGAGCTGAAAGCATTAACTATTTAGAATAGAAACAATGAAAAATGAGTGGCTAACCATGATATTTCAGGGCTTGTTAGTGGATAAGAGTGAAGGTTTAGACTCTTGTTGGGTGCATTAATCCTCTCTCAGAGGAAATGTCTTTTATGGCAATTCATTCTTTATATCCAACTCTATTTTCACACAGACTGTTTCCCAGAGTGCTGCTCTGTAAAGTAAAAATAAACAATAATTTTCAAGAATTAGAGCAATGAAACATTAGAAACAAACACAGTATTAAACACAAAATGAATGTCTTTAGAGGTGTTTAATGGTCTCCAGTGTATCCTGTGCAGTTCCCCAACTTACTTTGAATCCATCAACTGGTAATTTTTTTTGGATGGAGACACACTGACAAGCAAACAATACTATCTGATATTATCTTTATAGAATTTTTTTTCAAAAACACTTAAAGGAGGTAATGATAAGCCCAGTGGTGGCTGGTGGGTTTCAAGGCTGGTCTGGCACAGGGAAGGGCCAGAAGTGGGAAGGGCCAGGCCAACGGTAGGTGGAGAATAGCCAATGGTGCACATGTAAACACAGAGAGAGCAAAGCAAACCAACTTAATTCAACAATATTATGTGAAGTCCTTAGCACACTACAAAAGCATCAGCATGGAGTTCCACTTGTCCCCAAAACATGTTACGCAGTTTTGTTGCAATGCAAAAGGTATCTGCTGCAACCAGAGAGGGAACATTAATGCAAAGACTAGCCATTAGTGAACCAACATGTGGCATGGTGGCCTTCTTGCAGTAGAAAAGCCTTGAAACGGACACTGCAAAGGGGTCATTTTAAGTGCAGCAAACATTCCAACAAAAATTAGAAACCCTTCCATCCAAGACCTCTGGTTCCCCCAACCAAAAAACAGAAAGCAGACATTTTAGGTGGAAAACAGCAAAGGGGCTATTTTAACTAAGAGTAGCCATGACCAGTGAGGGCTTCTACAAAATGGCTACCACCTTTGCACATTCTTGGGGCTCGGGAGAGGAGGGGGAACCCCATCAGTGCACATGCAAACACAGAGCAAGCAAAGCAAACCATCTCAAGGCAACAATATTATGTTAAGTCTTTAGTACACC
>QEPC01001188.1:1348125-1364590 GCA_003113815.1 Sphenodon punctatus
AAGCACCCTCAAAGATAAATTGGAAGATCTGGAGAATCGGTCTAGGTGTAATAATAATGGGGGTACCGGAGGGACTTGAAGTAGATGGCACGTGTAAGCTGCTGCTCCAAATCTTTAAAACAATTTTCCCTGAAAAGGAGGACTACATCAACTGGAACTGGGGCGGGCTCATAGGTCCTTACAGCCCAAACCTAAAGATCAGTCCCCTTCCCCGAGCGATAATAGTAAAACTGCTTCACTTCCCAGACAAAGAAGCGCTGCTGAGGGCGGCTAGAAGCACAACAGATTTGATTTTTCAAGGCGCTAAAATATTTATCTTCCCTGACCTAGAATATGAGACTATACAGAAGAGAAAGGCCTGAAAACCACTACTAGAAACCTTCACTAAAAAGGGTATCAGAGCCCAGATTTTATTTCCAGCAAGATTTTCCTTTATTCATCAGGGGAGGAGAAGATTTTTCTCTCAAGAGACAGACTTACAGCGCTATTTGGAAAGAAACTTAAAAGACTGAACCTGAACTCTTACAAAGTTGAAAGGAAAATTGCCTGTTAAGTATAGAGCAAAGTCTGCTAAGTGGATTAAATTGAAAAACGCTTGTTCAAAATAAAGGTACAGGAAATGTTTAGGAGTATGGCAAAGGGTCTGGGGGTATGCGTAGAGCCTGATAGACATGGCACTCCTATAAGGGAGCCTCCCCACAAAAAGTAGTTGTTAAGGGATACATTTATTTTTTGTTAAGAAGGAAATTTATGCCCCAAGTATTGTAAGGAATGGGTTAAGGAGAGTAGGGGGGTGGGAATAAATTGGGGGAAAACTTTATATGGTAATAGGTTAAACATTGTGATTTTTTAAACTTGTGTATAGTATTGAATAGTATGATGCAAAAATCCTGGATACGGCGTGGAGGAAGTGTGAGGCCAAATGTAAAAAGCAAAAAGAATACATGGGAAAATGAGGGTCAGCACTGAATAAAATACTCAAAGAAAGGTAATGGATAATGTAAACTTAATGTCTTTTAACATATGTGGATTAAACAACCCAGTAAAGAGAAAAAAGGTTTGGCAATTGTTACATAAATGGTAAGTAAAAATTTTTGCAATTCAGGAAACCCATTTATTAAAACAGGACAATTTTAGATTTGTCAACAGGGAATATAAAGTTTTTTTTCTCAAATGCTGACAAAAAAAAGCTGGGGTAACAGTTAGAATATCAAAAACACTAAATTGGCAAACACAGAGTATTGAAAGAGACGAGAAGGGCAGACTACTAATAATAAAAGGTTTAATTGGGCAAGAACTTTATACAAGCAGTACAATATATGCACCAAACAACAATATAGTGGCTTTTTTTGCCGAGCTGTTACCCAGCCTGGCACAAAAAATGGCAGGCCGGGCTTTGTTATGTGGGGATTTCAACAGTCCACTTTCCTCTTTAGACCTCTCTACAAAAATGAAGTTTTTAAACAAACAACAAGAAAGAACTGTTCAGTTAATAGAGAGGTATGAGTGGAAAGATATATGGAGAATTCTCCACCCAAACAAACAAGAATTCACTTTCTACTCCAATCCGCATAAAATCTCCACAAAAATTGATCATATATTAATAAATCAAGCCCTGATTAATGTAAGTGAACAAGCTTATATTCAGATCCTCCCCTTCTCTGACCACAATGCCATGACCATTGAGATAAATGAGAATATAAAAAGATCGAATTCTACACAAAGCTGGTCTCTGAAAAAGTTTTATTTGAATAATTTTTGGTTTAAGGAACAAATACAAAAAGAAATTACAGAATACATTCAACACAATGATTTGCCTGGTATGTCATCAATAACGTTGTGGGAGGCGGCTAAGGCAGTATTAGAGAGAGCACTTCATAACCCTGGGTACTCACCTGAAATAGGAAATAAATAAACAAATTAATGAACTATACTTGGAAATAAAACAATTAGCTAAACAACCATCCATAAATTCAGAAAAAATAGCCATCCTAAAAAACCAAATTAACTTAATAGAAACTGAAAAGATGGTATCTAAGATTAGATATACTAAGGCATATTATTTCGATAAAGGGTGATTTCAGACGTTACGCAGTCCTGAGTTACCACAGTGGATTCCCAGTGGTGGCGAACCGGCTAACACCCCCCGTGGTCAAAGAAGGCACCAAACAGACGTGACGTGATCGGGACCACGGCAGGGAATTGGGCTGCCAGACCACGGTTCGGGGCGGCGCAACAGACATTATGCCGATTCCCAGCCATGATCAAAACATCCAGAAGGAGGCGGGGAGGGTTGGGACACAGACATGGCCAGCTGAGGGCAAACGAAGCCAAAAGGGACACAAGGGTACGCCCACACAAGGGAAATGGGAAGGAAGGGGGGAGAGGGAGAAGAGCTGCCCAGGTACCACACACAACAGGCACAGACACAGCGAGGGCACAGTGACAGCACAAACAGACATGCCCGGGTGCACACACACCAGGACAGGAAAGGGAGGGAGGGGGGAGACACAGCGGGACAGACACCACACAAGGCACAACAGGCACAGGGGGGGAGGGAGGAGGGACAGGGAAGAGGAGGGGAAATGGTACAGGGGCACAGTGGGACACAGGCAACGGCAACCAGAACAGCCCACATGGGCACCCCCACAGCAACACAGGCAGTCCCGGAACAGGGGGTCCCAGGCGATCCGGGCACAGGCACAGCAGGAGNCGATAATAGTAAAACTGCTTCACTTCCCAGACAAAGAAGCGCTGCTGAGGGCGGCTAGAAGCACAACAGATTTGATTTTTCAAGGCGCTAAAATATTTATCTTCCCTGACCTAGAATATGAGACTATACAGAAGAGAAAGGCCTGAAAACCACTACTAGAAACCTTCACTAAAAAGGGTATCAGAGCCCAGATTTTATTTCCAGCAAGATTTTCCTTTATTCATCAGGGGAGGAGAAGATTTTTCTCTCAAGAGACAGACTTACAGCGCTATTTGGAAAGAAACTTAAAAGACTGAACCTGAACTCTTACAAAGTTGAAAGGAAAATTGCCTGTTAAGTATAGAGCAAAGTCTGCTAAGTGGATTAAATTGAAAAACGCTTGTTCAAAATAAAGGTACAGGAAAGGTTTAGGAGTATGGCAAAGGGTCTGGGGGAATGCGAAGAGCCTGATAGACATGGCACTCCTATAAGGGAGCCTCCCCACAAAAAGTAGTTGTTAAGGGGTACATTTATTTTTTGTTAAGAAGGAAATTTATGCCCCAAGTATTGTAAGGAATGGGTTAAGGAGAGTAGGGGGGTGGGAATAAATTGGGGGAAAACTTTATATGGTAATAGGTTAAACACTGTGATTTTTTAAACTTGTGTATAGTATTGAATAGTATGATGCAAAAATCCTGGATACGGCGTGGAGGAAGTGTGAGGCCAAATGTAAAAAGCAAAAAGAATACATGGGAAAATGAGGGTCAGCACTGAATAAAATACTCAAAGAAAGGTAATGGATAATGTAAACTTAATGTCTTTTAACATATGTGGATTAAACAACCCAGTAAAGAGAAAAAAGGTTTGGCAATTGTTACATAAATGGTAAGTAAAAATTTTTGCAATTCAGGAAACCCATTTATTAAAACAGGACAATTTTAGATTTGTCAACAGGGAATATAAAGTTTTTTTTCTCAAATGCTGACAAAAAAAAGCTGGGGTAACAGTTAGAATATCAAAAACACTAAATTGGCAAACACAGAGTATTGAAAGAGACGAGAAGGGCAGACTACTAATAATAAAAGGTTTAATTGGGCAAGAACTTTATACAAGCAGTACAATATATGCACCAAACAACAATATAGTGGCTTTTTTTGCCGAGCTGTTACCCAGCCTGGCACAAAAAATGGCAGGCCGGGCTTTGTTATGTGGGGATTTCAACAGTCCACTTTCCTCTTTAGACCTCTCTACAAAAATGAAGTTTTTAAACAAACAACAAGAAAGAACTGTTCAGTTAATAGAGAGGTATGAGTGGAAAGATATATGGAGAATTCTCCACCCAAACAAACAAGAATTCACTTTCTACTCCAATCCGCATAAAATCTCCACAAAAATTGATCATATATTAATAAATCAAGCCCTGATTAATGTAAGTGAACAAGCTTATATTCAGATCCTCCCCTTCTCTGACCACAATGCCATGACCATTGAGATAAATGAGAAGATAAAAAGAACGAATTCTACACAAAGCTGGTCTCTGAAAAAGTTTTATTTGAATAATTTTTGGTTTAAGGAACAAATACAAAAAGAAATTACAGAATACATTCAACACAATGATTTGCCTGGTATGTCATCAATAACGTTGTGGGAGGCGGCTAAGGCAGTATTAGAGAGAGCACTTCATAACCCTGGGTACTCACCTGAAATAGGAAATAAATAAACAAATTAATGAACTATACTTGGAAATAAAACAATTAGCTAAACAACCATCCATAAATTCAGAAAAAATAGCCATCCTAAAAAACCAAATTAACTTAATAGAAACTGAAAAGATGGTATCTAAGATTAGATATACTAAGGCATATTATTTCGATAAAGGGTGATTTCAGACGTTACGCAGTCCTGAGTTACCACAGTGGATTCCCAGTGGTGGCGAACCGGCTAACACCCCCCGTGGTCAAAGAAGGCACCAAACAGACGTGACGTGATCGGGACCACGGCAGGGAATTGGGCTGCCAGACCACGGTTCGGGGCGGCGCAACAGACATTATGCCGATTCCCAGCCATGATCAAAACATCCAGAAGGAGGCGGGGAGGGTTGGGACACAGACATGGCCAGCTGAGGGCAAACGAAGCCAAAAGGGACACAAGGGTACGCCCACACAAGGGAAATGGGAAGGAAGGGGGGAGAGGGAGAAGAGCTGCCCAGGTACCACACACAACAGGCACAGACACAGCGAGGGCACAGTGACAGCACAAACAGACATGCCCGGGTGCACACACACCAGGACAGGAAAGGGAGGGAGGGGGGAGACACAGCGGGACAGACACCACACAAGGCACAACAGGCACAGGGGGGGAGGGAGGAGGGACAGGGAAGAGGAGGGGAAATGGTACAGGGGCACAGTGGGACACAGGCAACGGCAACCAGAACAGCCCACATGGGCACCCCCACAGCAACACAGGCAGTCCCGGAACAGGGGGTCCCAGGCGATCCGGGCACAGGCACAGCAGGAGAACACACAGAACAGGGAGTGGGCTGGGAACAGTCCAGGAGGCACACTCAGAACCCAAGCGCCGGTGAGGGGGTGATGGAGGGGTGACAGGAGGTCTAGGGCAGTGCAGCAGGTCCAAAGTCATACACACACACACCGGGAGGAAGCCGAGGGGCCGGTCAGGGCACCGGAGGTGGACAATGGAGACAGCGGCCACGGAGGGGAACACCGGGGGCAGAGGGAGATGGGGGGGCAGAGGGGTCCAGAGTCATAGGCAGGGGCAGTGACACCCCACGATGCAGGCAGAACAGCAGCATGGCTGGGACAGCAAGGAAAGAGCAGGCAGCAGGCCACAGCAGCAGGGTGGAGCCAGGAGCCCGCATGGGGGCCAGGAACAGGGGTCTGGGAGGCACAGGGGGACTCACAGCCAGCTGCTGGGGGTCACAAAGGGCCCAGGTGCTGGGTGCCCTGCCTGGTGAACGAGGTGGGGCCAATGAAGCATGCCCCCCCGGTGGTACCCCTCCACGGACATGTGGTGGGCAATCAGGTAGTAAGCCTCGAAGGGATCCTGCATAGAGAGACCCAGCTGCACATCGGAATGGGACCACACACTGGACAGTGCCACCAGCTCCGCCACAGTAGGCTCAGACACACAGCAGTCTGCAGCAGAGAGCAACGGAAGCTGACCCAGCTCCAAAAGCCAGTGATACCACACCCCATGGGAGCCCTGGTACCCACAGGTGCCGTGAACTCAGCCAAAGTAGGACACGGCCAAGGCAAGGCCTCCCTCCACCAGACAAACCATGTAGGCGGCCAGGCTGCACACAGACAGGGCAGACACGGTCTCCGCTGCAGACCAGGGCACATGCAAGCATCTCATCTCCGGGATGCGCCCATCGGCGAAGGGAACCAGCCCCAGCATCTCAGCATGCAGCTGGCAATCCCGGGCGCTCGCCTCATAGCCGAAGTAATGAAGGCCAAAGCTCAGGCTTGCATAAGCACCCAACAGCCTGTCCTGGAAGCTCAGCAGCAATTGCACCATAGGGGTATGCCACAGGTCACACAGGGCCATGTTCTTGCAGAAGGACAACGGATGGTGGGGTTCCATGGGGGCCGGGAGCCCAGTGGAAGCACAACCAGCCATAGTCCAGCACGCCAGGGAGAATACCACCACAGCCAGGGGGGCCCACATTCACTCCAGGGGTGGGAGGGGGCTCGGGGGGGAGCACCAAGGCTGGCTGAGAAAGCCACAGGCTGCAACAATATATAGCAACAGTGCGAGGCATGGGGTGCGGACTCAGCACAGCTGCAGGAACTGAGCACACAGACAGGACAGCCGACACACTAATCAGGTCAGCAAGAACACGATGTTGCCAACAGGGAGCGGTGGGAGGTGATGACAGGAGACATGCAGCTGCAGCCTGCACGCCCAGGCGCGCTCTGGGCTGTGCGCACAGCTCCCAGAAGGGACAGCAAGTGTGCTCAATACTGCATACCTGCCGGCACAGGCAGCCCGGGGGGGGCATCGCCCGTCCCAGCCTATATCAGGGCCACCAGCGGCCCCCGGGGCTCACCTCACCATGGAGTGGGACAGGTTGGGTGCATGCGGAATGCTCCTTGCACTCTGTGCCGAGTGGTACCGCACCTATACCGATCAGCTGCACATCCAGACCACTTAGATGCACCTGGGCATCCACCTGTGTGTTACCATGGCCTGGAACACTACAGGGGCCCACAGGGCTCACCAAGGCTGCAGGCGCTCCCTGGCCTGGCTCAGGGTGCAGTGGGTGTCCAGGGTGGCCTTACAGGGCATGAGCTGCAGTCGGACCAGGCCTGAGGCAATCCGTGAGGTGGCCGGGTGCCTCCAATGGAGGAGGGAGACCATGCACTGGGCCGCCCTGCTTGTTATGCCCATTGCCCGGTGGCTATGGGTCATGGAGTGGTCCCAGGGCTGGTATATGGGGGGCACTGTGTGTGGGNATGGACAAGCTCACCCTACTGCAACTCGCAGAGCTGCTCACGCCTTGGCTGGAGCGGCAGCACACCCCCATGAGGACCCCCATCCCCAGGGTTCAGCGGGTGACCATCAGGATCTGGTCCCTGGCAATGCCCAACTCCTGCCGGTCTGTCTTGCAGCACTTCGGTGTCGGGGTGAGCACCATGACCTGTATCCTCTGGGATGTCTGTGAGGCTGTGGAGGGCATACTCCTGGACCGGGTGATCCAGCTGGTGGATCAGGGGCCTGTGATGGCAGGCTTCATGGCTGGGGGCTTCCCCAACTGCATGGGCACCATGGACAGCACCCACATCGAGATCCTCCGCCCCTCCCTGGGAGAGGCTGCGGAGTATGTCAACAGACAGAGGTATCACTCCCTGCAGCTGCAGGTGGTCCTGGACCATCGGGGGAGGTTCATAGACATCTTCACAGGCAACTCCGGGCACAGCCACGATGCCCGGATCATGACCATCTTCCCCTTCTATGCCCAGATGTACCGCGGGGACTTTGCAGACATGAGGATGGCCCGTATCGAGGGGGTGCTGATGCACCCCTGTATTCTTGAGGGACCCAGCCTACCCCCTCACACGGTGGCTGATGAAGGTATACCTGGTCTCCCAGACCCTGGCAGAGACGCTCTACAGTACCCGCCTGTGTGCCAGCAGGATCGTGGTCGAGCGGGTGTTTTGGGCCCTCAAGCAGCACTGGAGGAGCCTCGCTGGCCGTCTAGACTACACGGTGTAGACCTCAGCCCTGGTAATTGGTGCCTGCTGTGTGCTGCACAACATGTGCGAGACTGATGGGGCCGCCCTCGAATATCCCATGCCTACCCGACCTCCAAGCCCTGCGCCTCTGTACGTGAACGCAGACAACCTGACTGAGTACCGTTACGCCAAACGCATCCGTCCCACCCTAGCCAGGCACATCAGCTGGGAGGCCCAGGCATGAGGGTGCACACCTCCCAGCCCGCCCCCCCGGGGGTCCTGGGGATTCCCTGGCCTACCCCCCCACCTCTGGGCCCCTGAACAGACCACAGGGGGCAGCAATGTCATACATGTGTTTATTATATCACCCGCTTACCCGTGCCCCCCCCACCACCACTGCCCCCCCTCAGACTGCCCTCCCCCTTCCTCCCGGCCTTCCCGGCCCCCACGTTTCCTGGGGCACCCCCTTGAGCACCCTGTGGGTGGCTCAGAGCTCTGGGATCTGCCCTCCCCCTCGCTGTCCTTGTCCCCAACAGTGTCCTGGGAGACCTCGGTGTCTGGAGGGGCAGGTGGTGGTGGGAGTGAAGGAGGGAGGACCCAGGATCCGAGGGACCTCCCTGGGTGGCTGCTCCCTCTGGAGGCAGGCAGGAACTGGGAGGTGGATGCGGGGCCCCTGCTGGCGTGGAGGCAGCTGGGGCAGTTGGGGAGGTGGTGGGGGCTCCAAGGGGCCTGGCATGGGCCCTGGGCAGGCAGGGTGCCCAGCAGGGCAACTGCCATCACATAGACACACATAGTGCCTGCGTGCAGGAGCAGGGAGTTACTAATTTCATGGGACCTGTCCATCTTGGCGGAATGCTCCCGCACCATCCCCTCGATGGCCTGTTCCAGCCACCCAAACACCTCTGTCTGCCTGCTGTGCTCCCGGCACTCCTGCCTCCGCTCCAGGCTCACCTCTTCCTGGAGCCTCTGGTCCCTTGCCTCCGCCCGCTCCAGGGAGTGCTCTATGGCTGCCTCCATGTGGTCCACGGCCGCAATCATCCACTCCCCTTGTTCTGTGGTGGTCTGGATAATGTCCTCCACCTGGTCTTCCCTCCGGCGCCGTAACCGTGCCTGGTGCTCCCTCATCCACTGGGCTAGGGGCACTGGCCCGGGTTGCTGTGGCCCCTCCAGCTGCCCTGTAGGGTACATGGTGGTTAGTTGTTTGCTGACCTGGGCTCCTGCCCCCTTGGTGCCCGCCTCACCCTTTACCACCACTTCAGACCCCCCCCATCCCACCATGCATGTCACGGGTCCTCCACCTGGCCTCTCTGGGGGACCCCCCACCCTGCCTGTTTGCCTCACCTGGGTCCTCAGGCCGCTGCCTGGGCTGCTGTGTTCCAGCATCCTAGCCCACCTGCCTCTGACGACGGGGCATTCTTTGCCCTGTGGGGGTGGTTGGTGGAGGGCTTCTGGGGTGCCCGGGCAGCCCCCGGACCCATGTCATGGGCTGGCAGGCCTAGGTGGGGCCTGCCCCCTGGCTGGGCCATCCACAACTCCCCTACCCCTTTGCCCCGGGTCTGTCCCCCCATCCCATCTACCTGCTTGCCCTCAATGTCCATCTCTCATCCCTCTGAGGCCAGCCCCTCCATGTTGCTGTGCTCCCCCTGCGACCACTGGCTGAGGGTGATGAGGGTGCCTGCCTCGGAGTCCAGCTGTCCAGCCAGGCAGTGGGGGCTCTCCAGGATGCTGTCTGGGGGGAGGCCTGCTGGTCTCTGAGGTCCCGGGGCATTCCTCCAGAGGGTCTGGGGCCCTGGAGTGGGTGCCTTCTTGTGGGGCGGCGAGGGATGGGTGTACCTCAGCCCGTTACCTGCCCTGGACCACAGCACTCCCCACAAGCCGTGGGGCAACTATTGATCCCTTCATGTGGAGGATGTGATCCAGGGCATCATAGAAGGGGGCGGTCCGGAGTCCGTGTCCGGACTTCTGGTTGTTGTCCCGTATGGCCTTGTACCTCATCTTTAGCTCCTTGGCCTTGGAGCGGCACTGGGCGATGGACTGGTGATGCCCCGCTGCCTCCATTTCCTGCACTATCTCCTGGAACATGTGCTCATTTCTCTGATTGAGCGCTAGCTCCAGCTGATGCTCCAGGGTCCCCCAGATACGATAAAGTCCCGGGTCTCCCGGAGCCCCCACTGGCCCCCTTGGTGGTACAGTCTTCTCGCCCTTCTCCCCTCTGGTTCCTCCTCCTCCTCCTCCTGAGCAGGACCCATCTCCTCCGGGGGCTCGGGCTCCCAGACCTGTTTGCATGTCTGTGGAACAGAAGCAGGGGTAGGGGGTTGTTGGGTGTTCGGGTGCTGGTCTGCCCTGGTACCACATCCCTTCCCCATCCCCCTCACTTGATGGCTGGTCAGCCGTTTCCCTGCCCCTCCATGGTGCCCTTGTGCTTCAGGGTCTGCTCCCCTTTGTTCCCCTTACCCGTTTCCGGGGTACCTCCTCCCCCATCCGGTCAATGTCCCCAGGGTGGCCTGTCCCGGCTGTTGCTGTCGCTGCACCTCCTGCATGTGCAGCACAACCACCGCCTCCTCCGCCCATGACTCCACCACCTCCTTCTCCTCCCTCACTCTCTCGCCCACCGCTCTCCTCTCCCTTCTGCCTCACTCCATCCCACCACGTTTCTCTGCTGCTGTGTGCCCTTTAAATCTCCCTCCATGGCCTGTGTTGTTGCTGGTTGCCTGGCAATGCTGTTGCATACTTTGACCGTGACTGGGAATCATTTTGTTTGATTTTGGCTGGTGATTGCCGTCAAGACGTTACTTTTTTTTGTATCCCGCTGGGAATCTCTTTGACCATGCTTTCGGAGATGGTCAGGGCCGGAGGGCCGGAAGCGTAGTTGATTTTGGGGATTTTCAGATGTTACGAGATCACAGTGAACAATGGTGAATACCCACCTGTGGTCACTGTTCCTCGAACGTCTGTTTGGTGGCTGCCAGATGTTCGCCACAGTCAATACCCACACGGGGTCATTTTCAACCATGCTTCCTGGGTTAGTCGTGGGAATTTCTCGGGAAGCGTGGTGAAAGTGATGCCCAGCGGGGACCAAAAAAAATCACGTCTGGTTGGGCGCCATGGCCCGGGATCACCAGCGGGATTCCGGGCCGTGGTGATTTCGTCCGGACGCTGCGGCCGCATTGGCCCCACCACCCGCCCGTCTCCCCAGAGGGTGGGCGGCGGGGAGTGGGTGGGGCGTGCAGCTGCACGTTGTGCCACATGGCCCCGCCTCCTCTCATATTCCCTGCCGGGATCCCCCGGCACATCTGAATATGGCGTGACGGGGTCATCCCGGCAGGGGATGATTTGGTTGTTTTCAGTATGGGGCCAAGCAGCCCCGTAATGTCTGAAAACACCCTTTGACCCTATGTGGTTATTGACTGTGGTGAACATCTGGCAGCCACCGAACAGACGTTCAGGGCTCTTTGGCCCCGCCGCGGGATTGACTGTGGTTGACTGTGATCTTGTAATGTCTGAAAATACCCAAAGCTAACAAAGCAGACAAAGCTTTAGCCAGACTGATTAAAAAACAGAGACAAAAAGCTAGCATACCATATATTTGAGAAACCCCTAATTCAAAAATTTTAAAGGGAAAAGAAAAAGAAAGTTGTTTCTTAAATTTCTATGAGGATATATATAGGACTGGGAACCCCAAACAAGAGGACATGGATGCCTTCTTGAATTCAATCAAACTGCCAAAAATTACCCTAGAATAAATCTATTTTTAAACAGACCTATAGAACTGATGGAGGTAAAGGAAGTAATAAAAAACCTTCCAAAAAATAAAGCAACAGGACCTGATGGCTATCCTGCAGAATTCTATAAAATGTTTTCTGATCAACTTTGTCCACTCCTGACTGGCATGTTTAATATATTTTTGCAACAGCAAGAAATGCATCGGACATTTTACGAGGCACATATAATGCTCTGCCCAAAACCGGGGGAAAATATTGAACTTTGTAGTGGATTTTGCCCAATCTCATTAATTAATACAGATGCCAAGATCTTTACAAAAATGTTGGCCAACCGGTTAGGGCTAATAATACCAGATATAATAGCACCAGATCAGACTGGATTTATTCCAGGGCATCTAGGGATAGATATTATACGCAAAGTTATTAATATTATTCATCAAACACAGCAGGGTGTATGCAAAAAATGGCTGCCCTTATCCTAAAAGAGCAGCGATGCTGCCGGTGCTACCTTTGAAGAGGACTGCACATGTGTAGAACAGTGGCGGTGGCCATTTATGCATGCGTATTACCAGGATGAACATTGTACAGCAGGGTGGCAGCAGGGTGTGGGACTGGAGTTGAGATGGAAGGAATTTAAAATGCTGCTATGGGATAGTGAAAGGAGGATGTTATATATGATAGCATGTATGGTGGCTATTGATTTTTGTATTTTTGCTTGATATTGTACTGGTCCTGAGGATCTTATTAAATTATACTGGGTCCCCTGAGTGGGATTAAACCCAGCTGTTGTGATTTATTGGGTGATAATGTAGAGGGGTACTGTAGAGGGGTGGGTTGTTCTGCTTTCATTGTTACTGGGTCCCCTGCATGGGTTCTAACCCAGCTGTTGTGCTTATTATGTTATGCTTTCAATTTTGTTGTGAGCCGCCTCGAGTCGCTTAGGCGAGAGAGTGTGAGATACAAATAAAAAATGATTTTTTAAAAAAAAAAAGTGTATGTCAGAATCTCAGCTGTTGAAATGGACAATGATGGGGAGGGTGTGTTGTCAGCAGTGCTAACAGGTAAATAGGAGTCATCAACCTCATTTTGTATATTAGAAGTCCTTGCAAAAAAATTTTCATAAGAATGTACCCATTTCTACTCGTTGATATGGGGTACTGTATAAGGCCCTCTATTTTGTAAAGCTCCATTTATGAGCTTCCAAAATTTCAAAGAATCCTGCTCTCGCCAGAGTATTTAAAACACAAATCCCAGGTGTCATACAAGGGGGAGATTCTTCTCCGTATGGAGGATATAGGACGACAGCCGGAGATTGGTGGGCTGAGAGGGACCCCTCATATCCGGGATTACCTGGAGTGGGTTCCGAAGGCTGGGCAGGTTGCCAATTATCTGACTGCCCCAATCTCTGGAAGGGTGAAGCAGTTGTTTTGTGCAGCAAGATTAAATGCTTTTCCATCTGCTGTATTTGAGGGTCGGATGTGTGGCACACCATATGTGGAGCGAGTGTGTCCGTTCGATAATCTGGAGGTGGAGTCAATAGGACATGTCCTTCTTCGTTGTCATTTATATGACAATATAAGAAGGCCATCAGAAGGCTTTGTTGGGATCCACGTTGGAGGCCCACCCGGGTAGATCTGAACACGCGCTGATGGCCTTCTTACTTAATAGCTCAGATTCCGATGTGATTAAAAACACTGCTCATTTTTTAATGCATGCATTCCTGTATAGGAAATCATTCTTGCATTTTTGCCCCCCCCCCCCTAGACCAACTTGGAGGCCCAGTTGGGGAGATCTTAGAACCATAAAGATTGCGTTAGAGCTCAGTTTAACTGGGTGCAGTGCATCAGATTATTTCTTGATATGGAGCTGGATTTTATTTGCTGTATTTTATGTATTTTATTTATGTGTGATTAGTTTAAACTTGAGAACTGTAACATATTGTTTTGTATATTTATGCTTACTTTTGTCTTATGTACGGTACAATGGTCTATGACCACGTAATAAATTTATTAATTCATTCAAGAATCCTGCATTATAGCTGCTGTCTGGAGATCTGCCCATACTTTATTTTGATAGCTATCCTTCTTGTCTATCAATACATTTCTATATAACTTTTTTGCCTGAAAAAATTCTTCCCACATATTGGGAAATGTATATGTTTTCCAGGTTTTCCTAAGGCTGCTAAGATGGTACTTTGCTTACACTCCTCACCGTACCATCTAGATGAGAAATTAGTCTCACGCAGTCTAACCTTATAGATGGCTTAGTAACAACTGTCTCCAGAACTGTCATCATTTCCTTGTATTTCTTTAAGGTAGTTTCATCTGGCTCGCTTTCAATTATTTCCTCTCTCAGGGCAACTAAATGTGGGCTAAATAGCACCTTTGCCACTTTCATATGGATTTCTGGTGACCACTTAAGTTGCTGGATCCTGGGAAGTCTAGCTGGATATAGTGGAGACAGACTTCTCTGGGCATATGGAGCCAATTCCCTCACTATATCTACCTCTAAAGGGTAATGCAAACTCTCTGGTCTTGTGCCAACCTCGAAGTTGGCAACAACAGAGAGACCAAAAATAGAAATAATAAGAAAATGTATGACACTAGCTCCCATTGTGGATTCATAAGTGAAGTCACCAAATAGATCGACTTCAGTATGGCCATTGTAAATTATAAGGTTATGATGAGCGAAAAGTTCCATCCGTTGCTCTCCTACTTCATTTACTTTCAAATCTTTAAATACTCTAGTTGGTACTTCCGCTACCTCTAACTGTAGCTCATCATAGTACATTGGTACCTACCCTTGCATTTAAGTCTCCCACCCAAATAAGACTAGCTACTAGGTAGCTAGTCTCAATCTGTTCCAGGAAGACAAGTTGTTTAGGGATGGGCGAACAGAACTGAGTTCGGAAATTTGGTTCGGTTCAGTTCAGTTCGGAAATTTGGTTCGGTTTGAAAATTCGGTTCAGTCGACTGAACTATTCGAGTTCGGTCCGAACTCTGAACTTCCGAACAAAATTCGGAAATTCAAACCCCATTAAAATAAATGGAATTATGTTTTAGGAATGGACGAACAGAGCCGAGTTCGGAAATTTGGTTCAGTTTGAAAATCGAGTTCAGTTCGGAAGTTCGGTTCAGTCGACCGAACTGGTCGAGTTTGGTCCAAACTTCAAACTTCAAAACCGCGTTCGCCCATCCCTAAAGTTATTTCCAAATATCGCCTGGGAGCATTTGGGTGGAACATAGGTGTTTAGGATCACAAACACATTATCTTGTGTATTGCACCAGACACAGCCAGTACATCATTAATAGAGGTAGGCAAGATCTTAAAAGAGCCCTGCAACTTTGGTGAGAACAAGGTTGCAATTCCGCCTGAATACCTATTCTTTATCTGATTTCCAGGCATTACAAATGACTGGTACCCTAACACATCCAGGAAATTATCCTCAGACTTACCCAGCCAAGTTTCTTTAAGACATATGATTTGATGTCTTATTAGGTACTCACATCAGTCCCTATCTTTCATCTTACCCTTTAATCCTTCTGTGTTCCATGATATTCATGAAACTGTGGTGTAGTCAATATACTAGATCCATGGGTCCCACATAGGGAACGTCTACAGTTCTTACCCCAGACTTTTTAGGGGGACTACTCTCTCTCTCATTTAAACAAGTCCATAGCGTGTCTCATTCCTCAGGCTGCCCTGTCATATCTTTAACTACCCACACGTCAGCTACATCCTCTGTTTTGGAAAAATTCTCTGGAGACAAAATTATAGAGGTCTTCACTGTATTTTACTTCTCTAAGTGCCTAACTCTCAGATCTTCTTCAACCAGATTTATAAGCTCGTTTTCTTCCCCTGGATCTAAGGCATAAAGGAGAGGGAGGAGTTAAAAATGCATCCCAGGCTATGCACCTGAGGGACAAGCTGGATGGTGACACCCTCAATGGAAACTGAGAGGGAAGTAGGAGGGGAACATTTGGGGGAGAAGATGAGGAGTACTGCTTCCCATGTACCAAGTTCATCCTGGTAATACGCATGCACAAAATGGCCACCGCCACTGTTCTACACATGTGCAGCCTTCTTTAAAGGTAGCACCGGCAGCATTGCTACTCTTTTAGGATAAGGGCAGCCATTTTGTGCATACACATTACCGGGATGAAGGTGGTACACAGTAAGTGATACACAGTAAATCGGTATACAGTACATGGTAAATCATGATAAATGGTAAATGGAAAATTAAGAAAAAATTCTCAACCAAGAAAGTGTCAAGTACCAGGAGTTTTCTTGATTATTGATTGATCACTAAAACGAGTAGAGAACCATGATTCTTGGAAAGAATCGAGAGATAATCGAGATTGAGTTACAACCCTAGCAATAAGCCACCTGCTTGCTGAGACAGCAAACATGTATTTATCTTTCCCAGAAGGATCAACACCTGTGAAATAAGGCTGGCTATTAGGGATGAGCGAACGCGGTTCGGAAGTTCGGAGTTCGGCCCGAATTCAGCCTGTTCAGACGACCGAACACGAACATGAACACAAACGTGAACGCAAACATACCGAACAAACCAAACACCGAATGGCGAAATGGTCGAACAGTTTGGTCAGTTTGGATCATGTTCAGGTGAGTTCGAGTGGCAAAAAAAGGTTCACTGGAAGGTCAAACATGACAGGGAGGTGTAGTCAGTCACTGAGGAGCAGACTTCCAGGCACCAGGGGTGAAGAGGCTTGCAAGAAACGAAACTAATTATCTGCCTCCCCCCTTCCCAACACCTTCTGAGCTAGTCACTCTTCCTGAACAGCAGGCGTTGAGTAGGATTTTTAGATTGCTTTAAGTTTCATTTCAGTTTTGTA
>QEPC01001188.1:1372634-1414597 GCA_003113815.1 Sphenodon punctatus
GAGTGGACTTTTTGAGAATAGGAGAGACTGTGGCATGTTTGAAGGCAGAAGGGAAAGAGCCAGTAGAGAGGGAGAGGTTGATGATGTGCAGGAAGGAAGGGGCGACAGTGGGAGTAATGGAGGTGAGGAGGCGGGAAGGAATGGGATCAAGGGGGCAAGTGGAAGGGTTGGAGGAGCTTCTGATGTTACTGCTAGGGCTGGGGGCAGGGATAGACCCGGGTGGCTGTGGCTGCTCCTACTCCCAACATTCCCAGTGGGGTCCTGCTGCTGCTGCCACGCACTCTCTAGAGCTCGCTCTGCCTTCCGGACCCTCCCCATCAGGTCACCCTTCCAGTGGCCATAGAGCACTTTCTGGCGTGCCATGCTGCCCTTGACCCTGGAGTCCAGCATTGTTGGCAGGACATATTCCTCCCACTGAAGGAGCTCATCAAAATGCGCCTCCAGGCCTGCCTTCAGTTTCCACGCCAGGTCAAGCACCTCATCCGCCATATTCCTGCCCTGAGCGCCAAAATCCCACCCCCCGAGGATCTTGTCCAACTTCCTGTGGAGACTCTGGACCAAAGGGGTCACCTGGTTGAGGATGGCGGTGGAGCTGCTCACGGTCTCCGTCATGGCCATGAACGGTCTCAACACAAAGACCATATGAGACAGGATCTTCCATTCCACCCCATCGTACCCTTGAGGTGCCCCTCTGTCCGTCAATAGTTGAATCTGATGCAGGGCGGCTTTCTGCTGAAGAAGCCACTCGAGCATCAGGAAGGTGGAATTCCACCATGTGGAGACATCCTGAACGAGCTGGTGCACTGGGGAGCCTTGCTCAGCCTGCTTCTACCGGAGGAGCTCGCTGACCTTCACACTCTGGTTAAAGAACCCCAAACAGTTTCCTCTACCACTCAATCAGGGACCTAAGGGTGCCTGCCCCAATCCCCATCTTCCCAAGCGCAGAGCATCCCTGACCACCAGGTGAAGGGTGGGTGCGGCACAAGGGATTCTGGTGAAGCCCCCGTCATGGACTGCCTTCAGTATATTGGCCATGTTGTCTGTCACCACACACCCCTTGGTGAAGAGCGCACCTGGCGTGACCCACTTCCTCACCATGGTGGTCAGGGTTGCCTTGATGTTCCTGGCGGTGTGGGGGTTGTCCATGACTTGTACCTGAAGCAGGGCCCACCTATACCCTGCTTCGGGACCCCTCCTGCCACTCCCCAAAGCTGCCTCCAGGTCCTACCACCAGTGCACTGTTTCCACCAGGTAGGAGTGCTGGGCGTTGCTGGTGGACCTTAGGTCAGTGGTGAAGTGGACAGTAGCCCCTCCAGCCCCTGCCAGCTGCTCCCTCACTCACTCCTTCAAAACCCTGTACAGTTCTGACACCACATTCCGACTCAGGGTGGTGTGGGACGGCAGCTTAAACTGGGGGGACAGGACCCCAATCAGCTGCTTGAAGCCCATGTTGTCTACAATGGAGAAGGGCTGCCCATCCAGCACACTAATTTCACCCAACAGGTGCCTGGCTTTTTCTTGATAGCCACGCCGCCCTCCAGCTGCTTGATGGCCTTGGCAGCTGCCCCCACCCAGTTCATCCCCAGTCCTTCATGGTGGACTGACGCTGCTGGCGAGACTTCTGCTGTTGTTCTTCACCCCTAGCAGGAATACTGCTCCTGCTGCTAGAGGCAGCAGTTGGTGCAGGACACTTGCCCGCTGAAGGAGGTGGGCGACTGACTGCTGCAGTCGGGAACCCGCTGGCATCCACTTCCCCTGCCTTCCCGCTTAACATTCAGAGTGCTGTGGCATGATTTAAACATGCTATGGCCTTGGGTTTTGGACCAGCAGCTCCAAATTGATTCGGATCTGCTTCAGTCCCAGAAGGTAAATCCTCTATATGAGCCCCCTCCTAGGCCTGGTCCAATTTTCCTCTAAGACGGGCCTTCACATGCTTACGCTGTCAAGTTTTCCCTTCAGCTATTTTGTATGGGTGATACAGGGGTCTACCTTTGCAAGAAAGGAGTTGTACGTCCTGCTCGATGGGCGTATTGGATATGCCCATCCACATTCTTTTGGTTTACCCAAAATATTCAAGCTTTAGAGGGAAGCTCCTATCGATCTTTGAACAAAGTCAGACAAGGTTCCCTTGGGCAGCCCCTTGCAATCTATGTCTAGATCATAGGGCATCTGATTTAACACTGGCAGTGGCAGCCCTTGCTAAGCAGGTCATGTATGAAAGACGACAGGGAAGTTTGGGTGTGGAATGAGGCTGGGCCGAACTGGAGCTCCTGGAGGGTTATCTTGTGTAAGGGAGGATGTTGTTGCCTCAGGGGGGGAACTTTGAGCCAACATATGGGTCTAATTATGCTATGGCTCTGGTGGAATTAGCCCAATCTAGTATACCCTCGTTACCTTGTTTATGGTTGTTAGTATGCCAATTAGATGGCAGTCTCTAAAGATTAGCTGATATCGATTAGATGGGGGTCAAGAGGCTCCTGCTGTTGGGTCTGTGGTTGGGCCAAGGTGTGTCTAAGGGTTCAGAGGGGAGTAGCTTACCCCTCATGTCAGATCTTTTATTTTGTGTGTAATATTAATATTTGCCAGTTAAAAAAATACCAGATGGAGCCTTGGTCAGAGCTATTTTATATAGATTCCCGAAGTTGATTGAGGGATGTTTTATTTAAACTTTGGGAGTTGTTGTTGATGTTTTTGTGTTATGTTAAATGGGATGTTTGTGTACTTTTGTACCTTCCGTAAATTTGTAATAACCAAAGGTTGATACAATAAATATATTTTGACTTTTTTTGAATATATCATCATCATTATCACATCATCAAGGCTTGTTATACAACACATTACTACAATATGTACAATAGACAAAACAATAGACAAGCCACCACAGTCTCAATAAAATCATAACAAACCCATCATACAACATAGAAAATTCCCCGCACACTGCAGAGTAAGTCCCCCATAACCATCTACTCCAAATGAGACCCCAAACCTGCCTTATACCAACTATTGCATAAGGTCCTTTGCTAATACGCCATCTCCTGACCACTTATACCCAGAATTTTCAAGAAAGTTCTGCCGCAGTAATAACACCCTCCTAGCAAACTTAGACACGCACCTAGTCACTTCCGAGTCACAAGGGCTCAGCCACGTCCTTGGAACTGGCATGTCGGGCCCCAACCCCAATCCAACCAGATATCTTGATCTTAATCCTTCAAAAAAAGGGCACTTCAGTAAGATATGGGCTATCGTATCTGGAGTCCCACCATCGCACAGTACACATATTCTCAAATCCATTGGGGAACCCTTGAAATGCCCATCCAACACAGATGAGGGAAAAGAGTTGCAACGTAACCTGGTAAAGGCCACCCTCCTTGCTGCATCCATCCAAGCAAATAAATACCCACAGCCGGCATATGCCGGGTTAGATGGTATGTACTCAGAGGCGACTCTCTGGCCCTCCAATAGGGCCCTTTCTGATTGAAGCATCTGATCTCTCAATCTAATCTGCACCATTTTCTTAAACTGGACCGGGCCCACCAAATAAAGCACCGCCTGAGAGAAGCCCATCTTGTGGATTTCTGTTTCAACCGCTATAATCCAAGCATCTAATAGGACAACTTTCCTGGCCTTTCACAGCAAAGAGTCATCCTTTCCCAGCACTGTCAGCAACTTTACCCACAGATTTGCAAGAAGCTGAACTAACAGCAGATGCACTTGCAGAGCCCTAACTTCCGCTCGCAATAACACCTGCGGGGTGCCACTCGGAAACCCCAATAAAGAGGCCAGAAACAGATTTTGGATAGACTCCATCCTCTCCAGGCAATCCAGTGCCCAGATAGGGGCAGCATATAATGCTTGGTTTATAACCTTGGCCTTGAATAACCTCAAGGCCGGTTCAATCAGTTTCCCCCCCGGCCAAAATAAAATTTCAATATTGCAGCAGCCAATTTTTTTGTCTGGGCTTTCACCATGTTCACATGAGGCACCCAAGAGGATGATGAAGAAATTAGAACCCCCAAATATTTGAAGACATGGACCTGCTCTATGGGGATCCCTTTGATGTTCCAGGCATACACTGCTCTGGTCTTTCGTGCTCCAGCTATCAGAACTTTGGTTTTCCCATAATTAATTCTGAGCATCTCTGCGTGGCAAAACTCACCGAATTGGCAAAGCAATCTCCTAAGCCCAACCCTTGTTTGGGATACCAATACAGCATCATCTGCATATAGGATCATTGGCAACTGCACCTCCCTGGGATCATCCGCCTGCACCAGCTTGAAATGTGCCCAAACAGAGGATTCCCCCCACCCCCATCTGTCTTCTGGCCCACCCCGGGTGATGCACTGCTGCTGCCAGTGCTGCTGGGAGGGGCAGAACTTGGTGGCAAAGACACAGCTCTGGGAGGAGGGACAGCCACCGCCTCAGCTCCAGGCATCTCCTCTGTGGGACTAGTGTCTTCTTCTGCCTCACTGTCCTCAATCACTGTGATGTCCCGTGAAAGGAATTATTGGGACCATGAGGCTTGACTGCCCACCATGCTACTGCCACTCTCCTCCCTGTGCCCCTTAGAGCTGCTACTACTGCTGCTGCTGCTACTCCTCCTCTCCCTGCTGCCATTGCCCAGGGATTGGGCCCTGCCTCTAGCAGCCAGAGTGGGATCCACCAGCCCTGGACTGCTAGGGATCACCTCAACAATAGGGGGCATTGGTGGCCCTGGAGAAACAATCAAAGCATCTGCTCCTGCAGCAGCAGAGACAGCTGCAGTCTCATGTACTGCTGCAGGCCTTCCAGTGCCCTGGATGGCACTGGACGATGCTGGCAGGAAGCACCACCAAATCACCCCCAGACTAGTGCCACTGCTGCTGGGAGCCTCTGAACCCTGTATCCAAAAATCATGCCTGCGAAGCTTGGGGCGTGGTGATGGGCTCTGGCTGCTGCTGCTGCTGCCCCTCCGCTGGCATGGCCCCTATTCCTACCACCTCTGCCACGTGCCCCATTGCCTGCCTTATGGGCAGCAGACCGGTCTCTCCTACTTCCCTTTTCCATGTCTTCCAACCAAAATGCACACAAATTTTTATATATATTTTTTAATTCAATATTTTAATCTAATATTATCTACACTAACTGTAACTATAGTATTAAATAACTATTCTAAATTATATATAAGTAAATATTATATCTAAAGGCCTAGTCCTACAAACACATTTTAAAATATCAAAACTGAATAACTACACACTAACACTATCTCTATCTATCTCTATAACTAAACTAACTACTACTACAACTATGTATCTATCTATAGTAACACTATATCTAATATCTATCTATCTATCAATATTACACAGGGATGGGGGGGAAACACAAAGAACACAGGGATGGGTAACAAGACTGAAATGAAACCTAAATCAATCTTATAATCCTACTCTAAATAAATTCAAAAACAGGGGAAGGGAATCAGGGATGGAATATATAGAGGGAGAGGGAAAGGATTCAATGGAAGGGGGAGGAAGAACACAGGGAGGGGTAAAAAATAAAAATAACGCCTAAATGTATCTAATAAAATCTAAATAAATGATAATATGGAGGTAAATGGGTTGGATGGGTGAAATAGGAGGATAGCAATGGATTGGGGAGCTGGGAGGTACACAGACTCCTGGGAGAGGGAGCCTTCTGAAAAATGCCTGCTGTCCGGAACAGTAACTAGCTTAGAAGGTGTTGGAAGGGGGGAGGGCAATGAGTTTTGTTACTTGCTGTGCCCACCTAACTGCAAGCCCCATTGGCTCTATGCAGCCTAGCTCGTGGCCAATCACAGCCTGCGAAGTCAGTGGTCTGAGGAGAAAAGGGATGGTGATTGTACAGACTGGCTGCTACTCCAAGCCTCTCCACCCCTTGTGCCTGGAAGTCTTTTCCTCAGATCACACACACACGCACACACACCCCATGTCAGGCAGGGGTCGTGTTTTACTGGTGTTTTTGTTTTACTGTTTTTCTCCAGGCCGAAATCATCCAAACTCGATCTGAACCGACCAAACTGTGTGGTCGTTTTAGAGTTCAGTATTAGGTTCAGTTTGGTCGGTTCAGGTTCAGATTCGAGTTCGGATTCGGTCATCCGAACTGGCTGAGTTTGGACCGAACTCCGAACTTCCCAACCGTGTTCGCACATCCCTAGTTCTAGATGGCACAACCCAGGCTGCCCTGGTGTGGGGCATCGTCTGGTACTGATATGTCCCATGACAGATAGGCTGCTGTCCGTATCAGTTCCCCTAGATGGGCCAGCAGCCATGGCAGTGTGCCTGCTCGCTGCAGTATACCTGATCCTTTGAGGGTATCACACTCTACTGCATCGCACGGCCCTGGCCACATCGCAAGTCAGATCTTGCATGAAGGTGGCACAGGACATTTGCCACTGAGAACAGATGGCTAGCACTGCTTGCTTCAGTTCATCGCTCTCCTTGGTAGCAGTAAACCGTAGCTCCAGGGTCATTAAAAGACCTTGCTCCGGGGCTGTCTGAGAGATGATCATAGCGACTTCAGACAATACACCAGAGCTTTTGAAATGGTGGCTGGCTGCACACCTAGCCATTAGTTGGAAAGGTTCCTGCACAGCTGGGTCTATTCTTCCTCAGGAGGTTACACAGCCCCCTCCCTATGGTTAATTCTATCCAGCTGTTAGCACCACTGTGACATCTCTCACTCATGGGGGGGAATGAAGAAGGTGGGAGAGGAGAGAAACATCAAGGTAGCAAAATGGCTGGAAACACGTGTGGGGAGGGTTGAGGCAGGTGTTTGCTGCAGGGCTCTGAGGCATGGTGTGAGAGTTTAGGCATGAGACAACTCCAGGCTGTGCCACGATCATTGCCTGGATCCCCAGCAGCAGCCACCTGAGGCTGGTGAACAACTCGGAATGGCCCAGACATGGAAAACACCACTTCATCCCCACTTCCCCAACCCAGTGCAGCCTTCCCATTCCCCTGGTAGGTTGTGACCAGAGTCCCACCAGTGACCCCATCCCTTGATGGCTCCCCCCTGCCATGGTTCTCCCTTTCCATGTGAGCATGCATGCTCCAGATTCAGGGACAGACATTCTGGGCCATAGAGTTTGCACGGTCACCCTTGGTGGAAGTGAGACATGAGACATTCCCTTCTTCCTGTCACTGACATCCCCGAGCTTTCCCCTATGGGGATAATTCCCATTCTACCCATAGGGAGAGAGTGTTGCAGAGGGGAATGCACAGAAGGACTTTGGGTGGTCAATGGAGGATTGGGTTGGCTAGTATGGGCACTGGGTGGATATGTGATGTGTCTTGTGCATGGATGCTACTTCTAAGACCTGTCCTGGGTAGGATATCCTAGTCCTGTCTCCCTCCTCTTCTCTGTATGTCCCTGGGAGGGGGACTGTGGCCCTCCATCAACAGATACGGGTCACGTGTAATCTGTGGGAGGGGAGCTGGATATCGGTTGATTACGGATCCAGCTAGTTGCCTTATCTTGTGAAACAGAAACAATTTTTTGGTTGATGTGTGGATGGGGGCAAATGTACAGAGACTGCTGGCAGGCCCACCATTCCACGAGGTTGTCTATGAGCACATGAGCCACCTGACTTCTGGAGTGGTGGCTCAGAATTGTTGACCCCCTAGCCTCTAGGAAATGAAACTTGGTAAGAGGGGGGTATGGGAATTGACAGTTGAGTGATGGATAAGCCAGACTGCAAGTTTTGATTGGCTGGCAAGCCAGATGACAAGTTTAACTTTTGATTGACTTGCAGAAGTGAAATAAAAGTGACTTCACAGCCATTATCCATTCTCCTTGGTGAATTTGGCTGTGTGCGCTACACTGCTGATTTGTAAGTAATTGGCTTGGGGAGAGGGATGCTTGGCCTGGCCATATGGGCAAAGCTGGGGGATAGGGGTAGTTGTTTCGAGTGCCATACCATGATTATTCTTTAATTTTTTAAAAAAAATAAGTGGGTATCACACTGCTGCTGCCTGCTGTTTGGCAGGCACCATGGAGGCCAGAGGGATCTCTGCCTTTCTCCACTTCCCTGATCTGGGCTGTTTGAGTTACCAGTGCCACACCAATGCCATGCCTTTTTAAAAAATAAGTGGGTGCCTGCTGCCTGCTATTTGCACTGCTTGGTACCATGGCGGCCAGAGGGATCTGCTAGTTCCACTTCCCCTGGCCTGGGCTGTCCATATACTAGGGGCAATGCCAGGGGTTGCCACCAGTGCCAAATATACTTAATGTGTAGGTGCTGCCTGCTGCTGCTGCTGCTTGAATGGCCTGTTGGCAAGTTGGAAGCACCCTAGAGGGCTTGGTTAGCATAATTATGTTAAAGTGGGTGCACTGGTGATGGTGGGGCATGCTGTGGGTACACTACTGCTGTTTGTGTTTTTTTTGGTGGGATTTCTGTCCGCAGTTGCACTTGTTGGTGTATTTGGAATGAGACAAGGGAAAATATTGGGTTTTTAATGGCCACGCTCTTTAATCAAATCAGGATTAGACTGGTGGGCAAAGTGCCCTAGGCAATTCTTGGGTCCAGTACACAAACTCAATAACAGGGTCAAACAATAACTGCCAGGGGTCTGGCCTGGATGTGCCAGCCAGTGCCAGCCATAATTATTTGTAAAACCAACGTCTCCCCTTTGCTCTGGGCCTGCTAGTCATGGCTGAAGGAGACAATGTCCTTTATGGACTGGAGTAAAGAGTCAGGTGTCTGAAGGTTGGGGACTGTGCCTATCCCTAACCGCCTTCATGAGACACCCCTCCCAAAGATGCCACCCCAGCACTTACCATGCCCTGCTTTTCCGCTAGGTGTCACCACCCTATCTCTTATGAAGATGATTCCAATTAACTTACATTCTATCTAACAACATGCCAACACACAGTACTGGACCCCCTGCCATTAAGAGGTTGCCAGTAACTTAACAGGAGATACCCAAATCTAGCCCAAGCAACTTTGCTTTAACAGAAGCGAGGAAGTTGCCTTTAGGCAACAAGTGTATGCCATCAGAGCGATAGAGCTCTGGCCTCTTATGTGTCAGCTCAGAATGCTTGATGCAGTACTCCCTCCCCTATGGTGCAAATCCATTTTCCTGTCTCCCTGTTGATGTTTTTTTCTGGCTTTATCAACTTTTCTAGGATGCACTGACTTATTCCAGGCCATACAGGCCACTAGATCAACCCATACTATCTGAACAGCAGGAAAACATTTTGCTACCTCCAACAAGTTGGTCTTGATGTTAATAATCAACCTAACCCCCTTCATTTTGGGAATATCATTCTCACCCAAGTGGACTATAATTATATCAGGTGAGGGACGTTGTGCAGCTACGTTGATGGTAGGCAGCAGCTGATGCCATTGCATACCACTGCAGCCTTTCCAACAAATCACCACTTGTGAGAACAGGCCTAACTGGGTCCACCAGTACGTTTGTCCCACTGCCTTACCAGCCCAGTGCATGAGGCTGTGGCCTACGATTCAGACAAGTCACCTGCGGTGATGGGGTGATACCAGCCAAACCTAGATGCAGAAAGATAGTGAAGTGGTTAATGGACAGACTCATGCACGTACCCTCAAAATGCCCGAGACCAACACCACCACCCTACTGTCTGGTCTGACAAGCCAGATTCTGCTGCAAAGGTGACTGCCTGTATTCTAAAGGAGTGTGACCTAAATTCAGCAGGAGAGAGGCCAATGTGACCCAAGGCACTCCCGAGCACAGCTCTGAATTGGTACCGGGTGAGGTAAGTCCCCCCCTCTCCCCGCATGTCTGAATAACATCCTGGTTAACCGGGGGAGAACCGAAAGGTAATCCTCAAGGGCTCAGAAATGGCATAATTTGGGTGAGCTGATCCTGTGCAATAAAACTGTCTGACCTATTCCCCTCTGATCAGCCTTCGATTGGCGTAGCCTCAGGTGCAGCATCCATTGATCCATCAGGATGTCCTCAATTGCCAGGGCCCTATCTGTAACATCCATGCCTGATTCAGATTCCACCTCACTCACTCTGAAGGCTCAGTAAAAGGTGATCTTAAATGCAGCAGAAAAAACTGTGACCTCAAATGCATCAAAACATATTACTGGGAGTGTGTCACATATGTTAAGCAGGATTGGAAGGGTGATGCGTGCCTGGCTATCCTTCACCTTACCCCCTTCCTGAGCCCTGCTCTCAAACATCCTATGGGGAAAAAAATCCGGTCGGCCATATCGCTCATAAAGCCCAAAGCGTAGACCTTACTGGCTATGGTCCCCACTGCCACACCCCTTCACCTGAGATGCATGGAGAATTGCAGCATTTGCTCCTCAGGAATGGGAAACCCAGTCTCCCACCCATGATTGCTCTAAATTCTTGAAATTCCCAGAATACCCCAAAATAGGCTGCCCAGGTCTGGACTGCCAAGGATCTCGGAATGATGTTGAAGCGCTCTAGGATCCAAGGCTCCACACTGCTGGTGGCAGAGGTTCTGGGGTCAGGCTGGCTCCAGGCACAAGCTCATGAAATTGCTCCATCTGGAAGTGAGAGATGGCATAAGCTACACTGTTATTAATGCCTGGAACATGCCTTGCCATGAACAAAATCGTAGGCAGGCAAGCAAGCAGAAATGCCCTAACTAGCTTCATGACATGGGGGAACCTTGAGGACAGGGAGTTAATAACGTGGACCACTGGCATGCTGTCACAGCAGAACAACACGGAGTGGTTGGAAAACTTTGCCATCCACAAGTGGATCACCAGGACAATGGGAAAGAATTCCAACTCTATGTTCCCTCCAAAAACTGATCCCATTAAACGTAAACCTTCCAGGAAGGTTGACGATGCCCATAAATCATCTCTCATCTCCTAGGTGACCCTGATGTGATGGTGTGTGGGGGGCGGTCTGTCAGCTTGGCATACAAGCATGAAAGGAATGCTCACCCAGGAGCCACAACCCTGCAGGCAAAATTAAGACTCCCCCACCAGTGAATGAAGGTGGCGAACTGTGACCTTGTGGGCAGCCACACTGATGTCTATTTTAGTCTTTAAGGCAGCTAGTTTCTCACCTGGCAGGCAAGAAATAGATTGAACAATGTCAAGCTCAATGTCGAGGAATATCATGGTGGTGGCTGGCCCCTCTGTCTTTTTGGGGGATAGGGGGATTCTGAGATCATCTGCCACTGCTTGGAAGGTCTCCATCAGTCCAGCACATTCACATGAGTCAGCCCTACCTATGAAGAGGAAGTTGTCAAGATATTTCATGACTCCCCCACCCCACCCTTTGCCTGCTGCTGGAACACCCATTCAACCATAGAGCTGAAGCTCTCAAAGACTGAACATGAAATTGAACAACCTATGACCATCGCCTTGTTGTAATAGTACTACTACTGGCCCTGAAATTGAAAAACTATCAGGGTGAACTGACAGTAGGCGAAAGGCAGATTTTATGCTGCACTTGGTGAGGAGGGCTCCTTGGACACTGGGTTTCACCTTCTCAACAGCAGTATCAAATGGAATGTACTGGACCAATGTGAGTTCCCTCGGGATAGCATAGTTCACCAACTTTCCTCTTGGTCAAGAGAGATGGTGGATCAGTCTGAATTTCCTGGGTGCCTTCTTTGGCACCACCCACCCACCCAGAAAATCAAAACTTGCCATCTGGTTTGTCCGTCACTCAAATATCCCTTCCCATACCCCCCTCCTATCAAATATGGCACAAAGTTTCATTTCCTAGCTCAGAGAAGCTGGCTGGGGGAGGGGGTCAACAATTTGAATCACTGCAGTCACATGTGCAATGGCTCCAGCACTTGATTGTGGCTTCCAAAGTTTTCCAAGGACCACCCTTGGTACTGGAACTTGGGACTTTTGAATTCAAAACCAAGTACATGAATCCCCAGTGGATTCCAAAGGACTGAGTTTCAGCTCTAGCCAAGAACTCGGAGTAACCCTCCAGCTGAGGGGGAGCAGCCTGCCACCAATGGCCGGCGGCAGATGTGTGCTGGCTTGTAGATGAGACCACCTGCAGTGCCTGTGTGCTGGTAATGGACCCAGCATCAGTCCTCAGGGCCAAGCAAGAAGCTGGGAGGCAATGGTCATGAGTTGGCCCGAAATGATGTTGGAGGGGGCCCCTGAACACTGTAACCAGCACCCAGGCTCCATTCCACAGAGGACACTGGGGTTTGGTCACCCATACGCCCACAGCCTTGTACCTGGAATCCCTTGACAGGAGGGGGGCTGCTATTCCACCGGCCCCTTGGTACTCCGTTCTGTAATGGCAGTGGCACTGGGGCTGGGTGAGATCAATTACTGACAGGGGAAGGCTGGTTCCTCCTAGCAGACCCACTCGGGATCTGATCCACATGGGGGACGGGAGGCAGCTTCGCCCCAGTTAAGAATTCCCCCTCCCACTGACCCCATGATCACCTTACTCCCCTTGGTGGTTCACTTGGTGGTCATCCTCCTTCATCACTTCGGGGTCCCCGGGGTACTCCTGGGCCATCTCTCAAAGCTCGCACTTCAGGGTCTCTATGTGCACCATCATCTCCTGGGCACCTGGCTCATGCATCTCCTCTGGTTCTTGGCGAGGTCTCCTTGCTTGAGGTGCTTCCTCCCTTGGGAGAGAAGAAGGGACTAGCTGCCTCCCCCCTCACCTGAAAGGGGAGGTGCAGGTCCCGCAACAGGAGATGCCAGACCAGGGGTCTGGAAAGAATCACACCCAACTGCTGGAGGAGGCCTCAGGCCTGTTCCAGGCTGGGAGAGCTGTAGCCCTGATGCCCCTCCAATGGCCCTGGTAGGACTGGAGCAATACGAGCAGTTTGGGACCCCACCAGGACATCCAGCCCCAAGTTTGTCACCTGAGAAGCCTCAGGCCTAAAGGCCCCAATAACAGTAAATCCAGGTAGGGGCATGTCAGCCCCCACCCACAGACAGCTCTAGCAGCAGCCATTTGCTGCATCAATACTTCGCACCATACCAGTCTGTTCTGCACTGATAGCAGGACTATGGCGCCCTGGTCAGCGGATGCTTCCCCCTCCCCCCCATGATTGGGGGCATCACTCTATCTTGGTGGTGTCAGAGGGCCCCCTTCAGGGGCAGCCAAAAGTTGTGCCGGCTTGCTTTGCTGGACCTTCTGGCCTGCCTTTTTTTGTTTTGTTTCCCCATGTGTGGGGAAACAGAAAAATTGGGAGACCCAGAATGGGCCACCTGCACTCCTATAGGTTCTCACCCAAGGTCACACTCCCACACCCCCAGACTTAACCGGCTTTCTGGGTCCTCACGAGGCAGTCCTGCCCTGCAGGTTTCTGTGGAGTCTGAAGAGGTATGCCCTGTTCTGCAGCTGAAGGCCACGTGGTGGCCACTTGCTCCACTGGCGCCACCACTTGTGCGTCTTCCTGCTGCTTCTTCAGCTCCCATCCTTGTACTAAGACAGGTGCCATGACTTCCCTTTTGGGAGGCAGATTTCAACTCTCACGTGATGTAATCCGCGGCCTTTGCACTGGTTGCTAGGCAATCCTCGCTGGGTCTTGTTTATGCCGCCCCTATGCTGAGGCTTGTCTGAAAATCAACAGCCCTGCAGAGTGCTGGCCTCACTGTCCTGTCTCCTTCAATTAGAGGAGTGTGACAAGGGACCCACTTGCCACCACTGCTGGCTTACGAATGGCTATTTCTAGTGGGTTTGGTCCGGGTTGGTCCAAGTACCTGGAAGGCCTGTTCCATGCAGCCCTGGTGGTAAGTTCTCTAATATGGGGGACTTACCAAGTTCACTTCTCATAACATGTGGGAGTCACTGGTGTCACTGTTTTCAATAGCGCCTGGGTGACTTCTGGTCAGGGGGGAACATCTAAACTCCCGATGGAGGAGTTTGCAAAACCCAGACTCTTCAGTTTTGGTGAAAAAAGTGTTTGTTAAAAAAATTTCCTTAGATAAAAATAACATGTAGGGTAATTATAAGGAAGGGTAACTGAGGGAGCATTCCCCCCACTCAAAAAGGACAGTTCCCTCTATAATTTCAGCCCTCTGAGGCTACCACAGCAGCAGCAGCAGCAGCAGCAGCAGCAGAACGACTACCACAAAGGTCAAAGGATGCTGAAATAAAGGAATGGGATTGCCCTCTATCTACTCTGCTTCCCACAGGCACTTGAATATCCTGACAGCTGGAGAATTAGGCAGAATGATTTCCATTTGGGGGGCAAGAAGAAACTGTTGCCTCTTCCCTTTAGACTATTACTCCACTTCTGGTATCTTTAGTTTGTCCAGGCACAGCAAACTTATCTGCCTTGATTCATAGGCCATTTTTACATGGACGGAGGTGGGTTGGGGATGGATGTTTGGTCGCGGTGGGTGGAGGTGTGTGTGTGTCCATTTACAGAAACAAACCCCCACCTCCACTCATGGAGCTTCTTCTGGTTTTCCGGAGGGCTCTGTGGGTGGAGATGGGGATGTGATCGGTGGAGGCGGGTGTTGCGCGAGAGTGCACACACCCACACACACCCATTCCGCTCAGTGTTCACATGGGCAAACACTGAGCAGACACCCATTCCCCCACCCACCACTGGCCATTTACATGGATGTTTCCCCCAAAACACTTGTTGAACACCCAGCGGGGGCAGGGGGCGCCTGTGTAAAAATTGCTATAATTACTGTCAGGGCTGGGCCACAAACTCCCAGCCCTTGGTTTAGAGGGTGCTGGTCCCCTCACCCCACCTGATTGTCCTGGTGAAGGGTTCTCTTGGATTTCCATCTCCTTTCCTGGGAAACTGGGTTCCCCCAGCTTCCTGATTGGCTCCCAGTTGGGTCCCCACTGCAAGCACAGGAAGCTGGTGGTGCATCTAATCACATCAGTGTCTGTTCTTTGTCCAGGTTCTGTGTAGGAAATTCTAGGTTGTATTGCTTTGTGCTTGTGTCTTTGTTAAGTTGTCCCCTTTCCTGGGATCCCCCTCCTTGGCTTCTTAGCTTTTCCTTAACTATTCTGTTCTCCCTAACTTGTGCCTGCTCCTGTGTGCCCCCAACCCTTTGGCTTTCTAGTTTGTCCTTACCTTTTGTCCTCTTTCTTCTGTTAATGAATCTCTGGCTCCTGTTAACTTTAGCCAGTGTCTCCCTGCCTTGTTACTGCCTTGGTTACAGTCCTGCCTGGCTGTGACATTTACCTCCATTGGTTTTCCCTTGTATCATGTTCCTCTTAGTGTGTTCCTGCTCCAATGCAAGTCCCTCTATACACTGTCTCTTCCCCTATCCTCAGTCTAGTCATAAGTGTTGTCATGCTGTGACCTGCCTTGTTTATTTATGTTTCTGGTAGCTCTGAGCCTGCTTTCACCTGTCTCTCTTGTGCCTGTGTGTCCCATTGTGTTAGGATGGTTTGGAGAAAGGGAAGGATTCTCACCCACTCCAGATGTGCTAGATATAAAGAGCACCTGTTAAGGTCCCTCGGGATCTTACAGAGGCTGTTGGGTGTAACCCTAGCCAAAGATCATCACAGGGAGTGGTACCAGGTGAAATGCCTCTCTCTCTCAGATTCTCTCTTGCTGATTTACTCATAGCCACCCCCAGTCACCTATTATTAATTTATTATTATTAATTATTATTATTTGATTTTATTATTAGCATTTATATGGTGCCAGCGATGTACCTAGTGCTTGACAGAAAATAAGATAGACACGGTCCCTGCCCGAGAGCTTACAATCTAAAGTCAGGGGGAAGGGAGACAGGGAACTAATCCAACTACTGTGCAGATACTCTCAGGAAGGGGGTGTGACAGTGAGGACAAGGGGGAGGAGGTGTACCAAGGAACAGGGGCTAAGGATGGGAATACACGCGCACACACGAGGGACCCAGGAAGTGAAGCACACAAGGCCCAACAGTGAGCCATTTCCCTGTATCCCCTCCAACCCTCCACCAAGCAGTAACACCCACACCAAGCACTCTCTCAATCACACTTCCTCCCACTCTCCCATTTGCACAAGCACCACACCTCCACACACCTATCTCCCATACTGTACTCACGGTACTCTCACACACAACTATAGCAACGCTCCTTCACACCAGGGCCAGTCTCTCAGGCCGAAGCTCCGATTACCAGCAAGGAGGAAGGGGCCACGCTGCCCTTAAGTAGGCATCAGCCACCCCCACAGGCGCTCTGAGCACCGGAGAGGAGCTGGCTGTGAGGTTCCACCTAGGGCTGTAGCGGAATATCGCAGCGGTAGCTATTTCCAGAGGAAACAGTGTTTCCGCAATTAGTGGAATGGCATGGCAGAGGCTTTCATTCCGCGGTTTCATTCCACGGTTCCGCTTATTTAATTCCGCAACTTGGTGGAATCGTGGAAACATGACATTTTCGCTATTTCCGCAATTCCGCCAGTNTCGCAGCGGTAGCTATTTCCGGCGGAAACAGTGTTTCCGCAATTAGTGGAATGGCATGGCAGAGGCTTTCATTCCGCGGTTTCATTCCACGGTTCCGCTTATTTAATTCCGCAACTTGGTGGAATCGTGGAAACATGACATTTTCGCTATTTCCGCAATTCCGCCAGCGCCACAAAATAGCGGAATAGCGGTTTCCCGCAATTTCTGCAATTTTCCCGCAATTCCGCGATTTGCAGAATTCCGGTGGAATTAGCGGAATATCCGCAGAAAAGTCGTGGTATGGCGCGGGCAATTCCGAAATGGCTGAACGGAATCGCGGCGTGGTAAAAGCTGCTGCCGCATCAGCCCTGCAACTGTTGACCCGCCCTCTGGCTCCCGCAGTGCCACTGCACCACCCACATCCACTGACTTGCAAACGGGATGCGAGGCAGTACTGGTGGCACGCAGGGAGGTCGTGGGGGCCCTCCCCTCAATCCCAACATATCCCCCCTGCTACAAGCTCCCCAAGGGGCAGGTCAAGACGGGGAGGGCTCACTGAGTCCTGTCAGCGCCCACTGGCCAAGACTGATGGAACCGGGAGATCCAGGGCCCCGGCTTCTGTGGGTGGCATGCGTGGAACCTGTAATGGAGCCGCAGGGCATGGACATTGCCTGTGTGTTCCCACAAATGGTCAGCGGGGCCATACCCTTTCCAATCAATGAGGTACTGCAGGGTACCTCACCGAAGTCAAGAATCAAGAATGGCACATACTTCATAGGAGGGAGATGGGGCATCTATGGAACAAAGGGGAGGAGTGGGAGTTGGAAACAGCTGGGAATGATACGGTTTCAGGAGAGACACATGGAAGGTGGGGTGAATACGGACATGGGTCGGCAATTGTAATGTGTAAGTAACAGGGTTAAGACGATGGAGAACTGGAAAGGGTCCCATGAACTTGTGGTCCAATTTTGCGGACGGTCTGGAGGAAGGGTAGTGCCATCGACTGACTCACACCAAGTTCCCTGGGCAGAATGATGGGGCTTCTCGTCGCGTGCGGTTTGCATGTTGTTGCCTTGCCTCTTTGAGCATGACCCGGGCGTGAGTATGTGCTTGCTGCAACTGGCCAGCCAGGGTACCTGCGGCCGGAACGGACAGGGGTGCTAGTTCAGGGAAGCAGATGCATGGGTGGTATCCATATGTAATGAAGGAGGAGGAAGATCCTAAGGAAGCATTCAGAGCATTGTTATAAGAAAATTCGGCTATAGGCAAGAGGGCATACCAATCTGCTTGAAGATAGTGAGTGTAGCAACGCAGATATTGTTCAAGGGTATGGTTGACCTTTTTCACTTGACCATTAGCTTGCAGGTGGTAGGCTGTCGTGAGTTTCAGGTGTACCTGCAGTATGGAGAATAGTGACCTGCAAAATTGGGAAACAAACTGCGTTCCTCTATCAGTGATAATGTCCGTCGGGAGTCCATGTAGCTTAACAATATGTTGCAGAACCAACTGTGCTGTCTGCGGGGCAGAGGGAAGGCCCTGACAAGCAATAAAGTGTCCAAGTTTGGTAAAGTGGTGCACGACTACCAATATGGTATCAAACCCCTGTGATTTAGGGAGTTCAACAATAAAATCCATTCTGATGTGTTGCCATGGGCCCTGCAGAAGAGGGTTCAGTTGTAACAATTCCTGGGACTGCTGTCATGGAATCTTGGTGCTAGCACAGATAGTGCACCCAAGTGCATACCTCTTAAAATCACATACAATGGAGGGCCACCAATACTGGCGTCAGATAAGCTTCAAGGTCCGTTGTTGTCCTGGGTGTCCAGCCAAGGGAGCGTCATCCTGTGCGAGGCACAACTATTTTCTCGTTAAACAGATATACCCTTTGTCTGGCCATGTAAACTGGGTTTGCTGCCAACTTTGCATCTTGTTGGGATAAGTGTTGAAAGTGGGGAAGTGATACACATGCGGCTGCGAATACCTTGCACTCTAATAGCAAGGTGCCTCGCTCAGGTTGTGTGGTTCATTTTTTGTAGCATCTGGACAAGGCGTCTGCTAATACATTTTGATGACCTGGATGATATGAAATACGGAAGTGAAATCGGGTGAAGAAAAGTGCCCATCTGTCATGCCGAGCATTTGTAATCTGAGTTGTTTGAAAAAACATTACGTTTTTATGGTCCACGATGACCATAACACGGTGCTGGGCACCTTCTAAATCATGCCGCAAAGCTTCAAAAGCGGCCTTGATCGCCGAGAGTTCTCGATCCAATATCGTGTAGTTCCTTTCCATGTTCATCGCCTGGCATGAGTAGAATGTGCATGGAAGGAAGTTCTCTCCATTCTTAGCTGATTGCAACAAAATATCACCTATTGATGATTCGGAAGTGTCAGTTTCAAGAATGAAGGGTTTTTCAAAATCCAGGTGTTGCAGACAGGGGCTTACATAAAGGCACGTTTTAACACCTCGAATGCTGTTTCTTGCTCGGTGGCCCACACGTAGGGCTGAGCCTTTTTTAACAGGATGGTGAGAGGTTTGGTGATCTGGGTGTGCTCTGGAATGTATTGACGGTAATAATTTGCGCAACCTAAGAATCACTGCATCGCTTTCACTGCTTGCGATGGAGTATTGTATGACTTGTACCTTTTTCATTTCCGTGCTAATCCCATGGGGGATAATTACAAACCTCCAAAATTCTATGCTTTGTAAATGAAAGGCATACTTTTCTAGCTTGCAGTATAACTGGTTGTCTTGCAATCTCTGTAGAATGATGTGCATGTGATGGACGTGTTCCTCCTTCTAGGGGGAGAATATCAAAATGTTGTCTAGGTACGCTATAACAAAAATATCGAGGATATCCCTGAAAATGTCATTAATAAGATGCTGAAAGGAAGCCGTTGAATTGGCCAAACCAAACGGCATTACACGATATTCCAAGTGACCATATCTGGTCCTAAAGGCTGTCTTCCATTTGTCACCAGCTCGTACCCGCAACGAGTTATATGCTCCACGTAAGTCCAATTTCATAAACACCATTGCGCCTTGCAGTCTGTTTAAGAGTTCCGGAATGAGTGGTAGCGGGTACCTATTTTTGATGGTTATGGCATTCAGGCCCATACAGTCAATGCATGGATGAAGTCATCCGTCTTTTTTGGGCACAAAGAACAGGGGGGCTCCTGCAGGGGAGGAATAATGCTGGATGAATCCCTATTGGAGATGTTCAATGATGTACTCCTGAAGAGCTTGTAATTCCAGTTTTGACAGGACGTAGATGCAACTGTAGGGAATTTCTGACCCAGGAAGTAAATCAATTGGACAATCATAGGACTGATGCGAGGGGAGTGCTGCTGCTGCCATCTTGTCAAACATGTTGTCAAAGGACTGATATGCTGTGGGCAACAATGACATTGTAGTTATGCCCAGTGTTTGTTGTGGTCTATACAAAGGTGTAGGTACTATGCATTTTGTTTTGCACCCCAAGGAAAGAAAGGAGACCACTCTGTCATGCCAATTGATCTGGGGATTATGACACTGTAGCCAGGGAATCCCCAAGATCACAGAAAAGACAGGAGCACAGACCACAACAAAACAAAGCATTTCTCTATGACTACCTATACTACTTGCTAGAGTTTGAGACTGTCGTGTTATGGCGCCTGAAATCAAGGGTGATCCATCAATGGAATGGAACAACTTGGGGCGATCCCGTTCTTGGGTGGGAATCAGATATTTACAAACAAGACCCCTATTTATGAAGTTCCTGTATGCCCCAAAATCTAGAAGGGCCCATACCCCAAGGCTCCATCGGGAACCAAGTTCTAGGGTCAAGGGTCTAGGTCCGACAGGACCGACTTGGAGTCCTGTGTAGTGAACATTGGGAGGAGGGACTGTCTTTGACCTACCAGGATGTTCCCTGTCCATCCTGGGGTCGTGCATTTCCCGACTCTCGCCGAAGGGTTGACAACACAGGACAGTTTCAGGCAAAATGTGTCACATCTCCACAATAAAAACAAAGGCAAGCAGATCACCACTGTTCCCTTTTCTCCATGGACAGGGGTTCACGAGACGCCCCCAGCTGCATGTGTTCTGGTTCCTCTGTTCTATTCACTTCTGGTCATACAAGGGGGGCTACTGGGCTTCGGGGAGGTAGCCCTTGCATCCCCTCCTGTCTCTTCTCCCTACGGCACTCAGCCAAGCGCTCCTCAATCTGTAGTGTCAGGGTCACCATTTCCACCCAGGTATCTGGTAGAACCGTATACGTGAGCTGATCTTTCAACTCATCACCCAGCCCTTTTCTAAACATTACCCACAGGAACTTATCGAGCCACCCCAAATCAATAGCTAATTGCTGGAACTTTGTAACATATTCCAACAAGGGCCCTCTATCTTGCCTTAAATTTAAGATGGCGGTCTCAGCATCTTTTACCCTATGCGGGTAGTCAAAGAGGAAGGAAAATTCTCTCTTAAAGGAAGCATAATCCATAAGAAGGGAGCTTTTACTTGTTAATGGGGGTGTAGCCCATGAAAGGGCCAGCCCTTTCAAGTGACCGATGATGAATGCCACTTTTAACCTATCTGTAGAACATGTCTGTGGCTGTACGGAGAAGGCCAGTTCACACAGAGCCAAAAAGCTCTGGAACTGTCATCTGTCTCCCAAGAATTTAGAGATTATGGGCCGCTTGGGCTTTCGGGATGAAGGGGCCGCTGCCCCAGCCCCCACAACTGAAGGAGCAGGGGGAGGTACCCCACCCAGACCTGCTGGAGTCTGCCACTCCTGCAGGTCCTTGACCTCCATAGCTAATGCCTGTATGGCTCTAGCTAATTCACCCACTTCTGGGGTTGCCTGTTCCATACCCTCCCACTCCCTGCATATCCAGAGGGGTGTCCCTGCCAGTAATACTGTGAGGATGGGTTGGGGAAAGGGAAGGATTCTCACCCACTCCAGCTGTGTTAGGCAGAAACAACATCTTTTAAGGTCCCTCCGGGTCTTATAGAGGCGGTTGGGCATAACCCTAGCCAAAGATCATCAGAGGGAGTGGTACCAGATGCAATGTCTCTCTCTCTCGGATTCTCTCTTGCTGACTCACTCGTAGCCACCCCCAGTCACCTCCAACTACTTTGTAGATACTCTCAGGAAGGGGGTGGGACAGTGAGGACAAGGGGAAGGAGGTGGACACAGGAACATTGGCTAAGGATGGGAATACATGCACACACACAAAGTACCCAGGAAGTGAAGCACACAAGGCCCAACAGTGACCTAGTTCCCCGTATCTCCTCCAACCCTCCACCAAGCAGTAACACCTACACCAAACACTCTCTCAATCACTATTCCTCCCACTCTCCCATTTGCACAAGCACCCATACCTCCACACACCTATCTCCCATGCTGTACTCACGGTACTCTCACACACAACTATAGCAATGCTCCTTCACACCAGGGCCAGTCTCTCAGGCTGAAGCTCCAATTACCAGAGAGGAAGAAGGGGCCACACCGCCCTTAAGTAGGCATCAGCCGCCCCCGCAGGTACTCTGAGCATGAGAGAGAAGCCGGCCGTGAGGCCTCACCCCTGTGAGCGCAACCCACCTCTCTGGCTCCCACAGTGCCACCGCGCCACCCACGTCCACCCTCTTGGCAACCGGGATGTGAGGCAGTACTGGCGGCATGCAGGGAGACCCGCTCAATCCCAACGGATCCTCACCTGCTACACGGCCCCCATGGGGGCGGGCCAAGATGGGGAGGGCTGTGTCTTCCATTGGCTGTGTCTTCCATTGGCTCTTTTTGTCAACCCTATCCTCCTCTCCTGTTGCAGGGAGATACTGTGGACTTGGAGGAGAGCCATTCTCCTTTGTAGCTTCCCTATGATGATCTATGACTTGAACCTTGTTTCTGAGGTTGCCAAGTAAAATCCTGAGGGAGCATACATCAAGCTGTGATATAATTCCTCTGATTCCTGTGCTCATTCCCAGTGTAGGTGGTCTGATGGCTGGGTCATTTGTGTGTGTGTGTGTGTGTATTTGTGTGTCTGCCTCCTATTCCTCTCCAACTGCAGTGTCTCTCCAGGGTCCTAAGCCTCCTATTCCTCTTTAGCTCTACTGTCTCCCCAGGACCCTAATAATTAGCAATATACTTCCAAACCACATTAGTGATCATTGATAAGAACTGTAAGATAGCAACAGATCATGTCAGCGACTCAAATTCATTAGTAGTACACCAGTTCTCCATACTTAAATCATTTTGGAAAAGAAGAGGTTGTATAGGCATATTCTTTAAAAAATATCAAATATTTACTTCACATCTATTTTTAAAACTGGCCACTGCTATTTGGAGGGAGCATATAATCCATGCACACTCCGGTATATGTGAATGTGCCAAGTGCGTCCCGGAGACCATAGTATTCATGATGGTGCCAACATGTTAGAGGCTTGGGCAAGTGAGAGGCATCTCTCTAACTAGATGCATGAGGCCACTCCTAAAACAGTGTGGATAATGACATGCATTTATCAGTAGAGAGAATGTTGTTGCCATGTTGGTCCCAAATATTGGTTTACAAAAGTGTCCAGCCCTAGAGCTGCCATGTAAAAGTACAAATGTGTGTTGCACTTAAAATCCAAGACCATTAAGCAATTAAATATGTGCAAGTTCTTATTATGACAGCTAATTTGTTGGAGTTAAATTACATGAAGAAGCTGTGACACAAGAGTAACTTCTAATGACTCTCACCCTTTGTTCTGAAATTCACATACAGCACCCTTCTCGCTATCTGATTCTGTAACTACCAGTTATTAGTAATTTTTATAAGAAACTATTTAAATTGTCCATGGAAAAATCATACATAGTGCTAATTTAACATCCACAGTACATAACTTTTCCAGAAACTAGTTCTACTTGAATTCTTGACAAGATTAGATCACCTTGAAATTCCCAAAGCCCTAATGAAATGCTCTCCCTCAGTGTTCTGTCCTCTACAGTATAGCACAAAAGGGGATGGAATAGTGAAGTAGAGACCGAAAAAGAAGCTTGACTCGAAGGCTAACTGAAAAAAGTTCACTTATTATTAGGGTACCAGTCATCTACAGAGAAAGAAAATGAAGCACAAAGGACAAAAGGAACATGAGAATATGCTGTGGAATCAGAAGGCTTTAGGAATATAACATCACCAGCTATAAAGTTAGTAATGGCATCCCCTCACCTTTTTCTTATATTTCAGGTGAACCAAACAGAGAGGATATTAAATTGTGAAGGTCAGAGTGAACAGGTCAGGTTCCTATCTCATCCTGGGCAGAGCACAAAAACTCTGTTAGGTTTCCTCCAAACTTCCTTCCTTCCTGAGGTTTGCCTTTATTGACAAGTAAAGAAGAGCAGCACATATTAAACCGCAGGCTAAACTTTCTTCAGGAACCTAGCTGGCCCAAAGATTATTTTTTTAGAACCATTCCAACTTAGCTTCCTAGCTTTCCAGCCCCCCTTTTTTTCTAGAGAGTCAGTTCTACCATCCTTATCCAGGGTGGAAGTAACAAGTCAGAAGGAGGCAACAGAACAGCAGCAGCTTTATACAAGGTTAGCAGAACCTGCCTCTCTGTTATTTGTACGAGTGGACGTTCGGGGGGCATGTAGCCTAGCCAGTAGAAATATATAAAATGAGCAAAAGTAGGGCAGGTGTGTATATATGAGGGGGCATGGAATAGGTGGGAGTGGATAGGACAAGGTAGCAGGTGGGGAAGGGGGAAGGAGAGAGAGAGATGTGTCGGACATTTAAAAACAGTTTTAAAATTATATATTGGTGTAGGAGACGAAGAAACAACAGGAAGTGGTTAAAAACACAGAGAGGGCAAACATGGATTGTGGATATAGTGGGAAACAGCTTATCAGGTGATTGGAATATGCATATCAAAGGAACTGGGTTCACAGTAACACAAAGGCTGAGTATTCAGTTACAGAGAGGGAGACAAGGTTAAGTGATTAAAAAGGTTAAGTGCAATCACTCTCCCATATCTATACACAGAAGAAGATCTGGTGCATCTATGTCACTTATAAAGGTGGATGAGGGAAATTAAAGTGCTTTATCGCATTGCCCTTCTTCCGTCTGGTTCCCATATGGCAGTGTTGGTTTTAGACTCCAGAGCAGGTAGAGGGAAAACTCTTGTAGGTGCATATCTTGTAAGTAATCAGCATTTTTAAGTTTGCTTTCATACCCACACACAGATTTAAGGACTTCAGTATTTGGCCCATACAACTTCATCTGATGCAACAGAGAGAATGTAAAATGTGTTTTATTTTGTTGGTTGGTTGGTTAGTTAGTTTACTTTATGGCTTTTGCCAAAATGGCTTAATAGTATATTTGCTATTTCCTGTATTTATAATACACAATACAGGATTTATTGTTTTTATATTCAGTGATTATCACCAACACTTTGATCTTGTTGACATATTTTAATTAAAGTAAATATTTCAAAAAGAACAAAATTCATTCACGAGGTTTGTGTATAGTGAAGTTGAGCAAATGATTAGCCCAAAATACCAGGTATTACCATTACTGACTTACTGGTTTTCTGTTTTACCAACCATTTCAGTATTTGGAAACTGGAAGTTTGGTAACAGGAAATTCAACATTCATTACATTGGGTAGCCCATCGGGCACTAATTGGGTACTGCAAATCAGGTACTGTACTTCCGGTGGTTATACCCATTTTTCAGGTAGTCATTTCAGCTCTAGAAGGATTAGATATCTGGGATAGTACGTATTGGGCCTAAGCCATTTGCCAGACAGATTTCAAACAGGACTTCAAAGAACAACACACTAAGTTACAAGGTCAAATAAACTAGATAAGACCTGGAGCCAAATGGTCATCCAATTATATTATCACTTTCTTACAAGGCTCTCCTGTCCACAAACTTCAGAATGTGTTGTAGGTTTATGTACATGAAGGACAGCTTTTGTTTATAGCTATATGTGAAAGTAAGTGCTGCTAGTTGTGTAGATTTGGAATTGATGATGTTGGAAATGTATACGTGGAACATGTGATATAATTACCATGTGACCAGATGCAACATATTGATATCCAGTTGTTTTAACCTGGAAAGCCCTAAACAGCCTGGGCCCCAAATTTCTGCTCTTTCCCCTATGTCCCGCCGCGGCCTCTGAAGTCGATCAAAGGCACCCTCTTGCGAGTGCTAACTGTCTGTGAAGTTGCTACATCGAGGGCAGTTATGGGGGTTCTCGGTTGCTGCCCCACAATTATGGAACTCCCTCCCCTTGGAGGTCTGCCTAAACCCGAGCCTGTTCATCTTCCAGAGGAGATGTACGTCCTTTATGTTTGGCCAGGAGTTTGGCAGACTGGGAAAGGGTTCAATGGGATTGGGTAGAGGGATTTGGGGAGGAGGATTGGTGGGTGGCATGTGGGGGGAAAGGGTGGGGTGTGTAGGATGGTGGGGATTAAGGTATGTATTACTGTATTTTATATTTTGATTTTTTAATTTTGATGTTGCGATCCGCCCTGAGTCTTTGGAGAAGGGCGAAGTACAAATGTATAAATAAATAAATAAGTTGTGACTGACAGCCTTGCTCAGGGATTCTTTCCTAGAAAAACTCTCCTGAAACTTTCTCTCTCAGACCCCTCTGGGCTTCCCCATCTCTGGGTCTCCAGGATTTTTCCCTGTCTGTGTACACCGGGGTGATCATCATATACGTTTAACCCTTTCCTTTAATAAATGTTTGTCTCTATCTACTGTGGCTCCTTGGACTCCTGGCTGAGTGTCCTGTCTGTCTGCTTTCAGTAGATTGATTCCTCCAACCACTGGTTTCTAAACCTATTGCCTATATGACTATATTAAGACAAACACTGTTTCACCAAGCCCATAACCTAATTTTGACTGGGAGGGAAGGGTAGGTGGTAGGGCTGAAAGGTCCCGAGGGTGGACAAGTATTCTACGTAGTACATGTATCATTTTACTTTATAACAATGGGTACTTTGCCATCTCACTAAAATTATTAATGCATTTAACAATTTAAAAAAATAATAATAATCACATGATCAGGCATCGGCACAATTATTTTAAAAGAAAAAAATGTCTTTAATTAAAAGTCAATTTTAATTTTTATCAACACTAGTTTGCTATCTAGTATAACACTATGCTTAATATTTCTTCTTATGCATCACTCAGAGACTGCAGGGAAATGTATTCCTCCTACTCTGGCACAGGAAGACACTTACTTGATTTTCAGTTATGAAAAGCAATACAGGTTGGGTTTTTTTCGCTTTTAGTAACAGAAGTCATACCAGCTGAATATGTTCTTTTGTTCCTTGGAGAGGCCTGCATGCCATTTAAAATTGTAAGAGGAAATACACTGACTTCTCAAAATATAATTTATTTATTATTTATTTTTGGAGACATTCCACACAGCAGAGTACAATAAATTGATACACTCATGTTGAGATAAATAGGCTCCAAAAATATATATTGTAGTCAATGTAAGCAGATATTATTGGCTTTAATGGGGGGGTGATGGTCATGATTTCATGCTATAATGTAGAGAATGCATTTAAATACACATCGCACTGCATCACCATATTTGCATAATTACCAACTCTTCCTATTAATAAATTGGGGAGAAAAAGGCAAATAGTCATCTAGAGTAGTCAAGTTATCTTTCGGACACCACTCTTTAAGAAGGACATCAACAAAGTGCAATGGGTTCAGAGGAGGGCAACAAAGATGGGCAGGGATCCTATGATAAAAGGTTGAAAGAGCTGGGTAAGTTTAGTCTAGAGAAGAGAAACAAAGAGGAGACATGGTAGCTGTCTTCCACTACCCAAAGGGCTGTCACACAGAGTATGGCAAAGACTTGTTCTCTCTTGACCCTGAACGCAAGACTAGAAATAATGGGTTCAAATTACAAGCAAGCAGGTTTCAGTTAAACATTAGGAAGAACTTCCTAGCAGTCAGAACTGTTCGACAGTGGAACACATTGCCTAGGGAGATGTTAGGCTCTCCTTTACTGGAGGTTTTCAAACAGATAGCCATCTGTCGGGGATGCTGTAGTTGCAGGATTCCTGCACTGAGCAGGGGGTCAGAATAGATTAACTTTGATGTCCCTTCCAACTCTATGATTCTATTAAATATTCTATACATTGTGAGTGATTGTGTTTCCATGTGAAGACCCTCTGGGTGATTTCAGATATTATGCGTTTGCAGTCCCAATTAACCACAGTGGATTACCAGCGGTGGCAAGCTGTCCAACCACCCCCCATGGTCCAGGAAGGCCCCGAACAGATGTGACGGGACCGGGACCACGGCAGGGAATCAGACTGACAGACCATGGCCCATAGCTGTGCAACAGACATGACACTGATTCCTGGCCATGGCCAAAACACCCAGAAGGCACCGGGGAGGGGTGGGAGGCAGACATGGCTGACGGAGGGCAAAGGAAGCCAAAAGGGCCAAAAGGAAATGCCCACATAAGGGAAATGAGAAGGGAGGGGGTGGAGGGAGAAGAACCACTGAGGCGGTACAGAGAACAGGCACAGAGACAACGAGGTCACAGTGGAACACACAGCACACACACACACATGCCTGGGCCCATACACACCCAAAAAGGAAAGGCAGGGAAGCAGGAACACAGTGGGATGGACAAAACACAAATGGCACATTGGGAAAAGGGGGGAGGGAGGGGGGCAGGGACAGGGAGAAAGGGGGGTACCAGCCCAGCGGCAGGATGGGACACTGGGAATGGCAACCAGAAACCCCAAAACAACACAGCCTGCATGGGCACCACCACAGTGACACGGGCAGTCCCAGAACAGGGGGGACCAACCAAGGGCACAGCACAGGCACAGGGGGAGGCCACATGGAACAGGGAGAGGCCCGGGAATGGTCCAGGAGGCTTTCAGGGACCCCACATGCGGGTGAGAATGCGATGGATGGGACAGAGGTGAGCCGGAGTCAAGGAGAAGACAGCCGGTCCAACCGCCCCAGGAAGATGCCAGGAGGTGATGTCTGGGGCCCCAGAACCCCACGGTCACAGAATCATCCAAGGGGGGCAGTGGGGTGGGTACAGGAGGCACCGATGCAGGACTATGGAGGACATCAGCACCCGGGGCACTGGGATCCGTCTCAGTGATCAGGACACAGCCACAGGAGAAGACAGCCACGGTGGGGAACACCAGTTGCAGAAGCGGACAGAGGGGGCCCAGAGCCATAGGCAGGGGCAGTGGATCTCCAGGAACAAGCCAGCACAGCATCGAGGAGGGGACATCAGGGAGGGAGTGGGCAGCAACTCTCGGTGGTGGGGCGGAGGCGGGAGCCCAAAGCAGGGTCAGCATCCAGGGCCCGGAAGGCACAGAAGGCCTCACAGCCAGCTGCAGGGGGCCACAAAGGGGCCCGGGGCCGAGTGGCCCACCAGGTGCACAAAGTGGGGCCACTGAAGAATGCCCTGATGGTATCCCAGTGCAGACATATGGTGGGCTACCAGATTGTAAGCTTCAAAGGGATCCTGCATGGCGAGCCCACCTGCACATCAGATCGAGTCCACACACCAGCCAGCGCCACCAGCTCTGCCCCGGTGGGCTCCAACAAGCCATAGTCAGCAGTCGAGGGCCACAGAAGGTGACCGAGCTCCAGCATCTGGTGATAGACCACCCCACACGAACGCTGGTACCCACAGACCCTGTGAACACAGCCAAAGAAGGACACAGCCAGTGCAGTGCCCCCCTCCACAAGACAGGTTGTGTAGGTGGCCAGGCTGCACACAGATAGGGCAGACATGGTCTCTGCCACCAACCACCCCGCATGCGAACACCTCATCTGTGGGATGCACCCATCGGGAAAGGGACGCAGGCCCAGCATCTCTACATGCAGCAGGCAATCCCGGGCGCTTGCCTCATAGCCAAAGTAGCACAGGCCGGAGCTCAGATTTGCATAGGCACCTGTAAGGCTGTCCGGGCAGCTCAGGAGCAATTGCACGGCCGAGGAATGCCACAGGTCACACAGGGCCATGGTATCGCGGAAGGTCCAGCTATGGGAGGCAGAAGGGCCTGTGAGTCCTGGGGAAGCACTGGCAGTCATGGTCCAGCCAGCACTTGAGACTAACTTATAGGAAAGAGGGGCCCCACAAGCCCTGGAGGGATAGGAGGAGAATCAGGGGAGCTCCAAGACCAAGCGATAAGGCCACAGGCTGAAACATGGCACTACTAATGAGTGAGGCGTGGGGTGCAGACCCAGCACAGCTGCTGGAACAAAGCACATGTACAGGAAAGTCTACACACTAATCAGGGAGGCGAGGACAACAGGCAGTCAACACAGAGAGGTGGGAGGTGATGACAGCAGGAATGCAGCTGCTGTATGCACGCCCGGGCGCTGGCCAGACCATGCGCAAGCCCCCATGAAGGGACCGCAGGTGTGCACAATGGGGGACCCACTGCCTCCCCACCCCACTTGCCCTGCAAGAGCCAGCCCATCCGGCTGGGGGGGAGGCCAGGGCGACTCTGCACCCTCCCCCCCAGTTGCCTGGATACGACCTGGGGGTGGGGTGACACAAGGCGCAGCCTATAATGGGTGCGACTGCAACCCACCCAGGGCACAGGTCACCATGGATCTGGGACGGCTGGGCACATGTGGGATGTACCTAGCAGTCTGCACTGAATGGTACCGCTCACATACGGACCTCCTGCGCATCCAGAATGCAAAGGTGCACCTGGATGCCCAGCTGCAGGTGTGCATGGCCAGGGGCATTGCTAGAGCCCGGAGAGCCCACCATGGGTGCAGGCGCTCCCTGGTCCGGCTCAGGGTCCAGTAGGTGGCCGAGGTGGCCCAGCAGGTTCTCCTCCACGCCCGGAAGTGGGCTGCTGCTCTTTACGAGGCAGCCGGGCACTTCCAATGGCGGAGGGATACCATGGGGTGCGCAGCCCTGTTCGCTATGCCCATTGACCGGTGAGTATGGGTCACAGAGCGGGCACGGGGTGGTGGGTCCAGGCGCTAGCACAGTGGGATGAGGCCACCTGGAGAGTGCACTTTCGGATGGACAGACGCATCCACCTGCGACTCGCAGATCTGTTAATGCCCTGGCTGGAGTGGAAGCACACCCCATGTGGGCCCCCATTCCCATGGTCCAGTGGGTGGACATTGGGGTGTGAGCCCTAGCAATGCCCGACTCCCTGCAGTCCGTCTCACACCACTTCGGTGTCGGGGTGAGCACTGTCGCCTGGATCCTGCGGGATGTCTGCGAGGTGGTGGAGGGTGTGCTCCTGGACCAAGCAATCCAGCTGGTGGACCAGGAGACCATGATGGCTGGCTTCACAGCTGGAGGATTCCCCAACTGCATGGGCACCGTGGACAGCACCCACATCGAGATCCTCCGCCCATCTGATGGGGAGGCTGTGGAATACGTCAGCCGACATGGATACCACTCCCTGCAGCTGTAGGCAGTCATGGACTACTGGGGGCAGTTCATAGACATCTACATGGGCCACTCCAGGCGCAGTCACGATGCCCGGATCATGACCATCTCTTCCTTCTCATGCCTGGATGTACCGTGGGGACTTCACGGACATGGGGATGACCTGGATAGAGGGGGTGCTAATGCCCCCCTGAATCCTGGGGGAACTGGCCTAGCAACTCACCCGGTGGCTGATGAAGGCATACCCGGTGGCCAGGAACCTGGTGGAGGCACCCTACAATACTCGCCTGTGCGCAAGCAGGACCGTGGTCGAGAGGGCCTTTGGGGCCGTCTAGCAGTGCTGGAGGTGCCTCACGGGCCAACTGTACACGGTGGAGACCTTGGCCCTTGTGATCAGTGCCTGCTGTGTGCTGCACAATGTGTGTGAGACTGATGGGGCTGCCCTCGACTACCGTGAGCCCTGGTGCCCTCCCAGCCCTGTGCCTCTATTTGTGAACGCAGAGAACCTGCTGGAGTACCAATATGCAAAGTGCATCCGTGCTGCCCTGGCCAGGCGGATCAGCTGGGAGGCTAAAGTGTGAGGTCGCACATTCCAATCACAACCATTCTGGGGGCCTGACCGGCACCCTGGGTGCTCCCCTCGACACCACCCACCCCCAGCCCCGGGCCCATGAACAGCACCACAGATGTGACAGTAATGTCCAAACATTTAATGAGACCAACACCTACAGGTGCCACCACCACCACCACACCATCACCACCACCCACCTCCTCATGCCATTCCCCCCCCCTCAGGCAGCTTGCCTCCTTTCCCCCCTTCCCCCATGACCTGCATGTCTCCGGGGTCTACCTCTTGGCCACCCTGTGGGTGCTGTGGAGCTCTGGGAGCTCCCCTCCCCCCCCCACTGTCCATGTCCCCAACAGTGTCCTGGGAAGCCTCGGTGTCCTGAGGGGCAGGCGTTGTTGGGAGGGAGGGCGGACCCAGAGCCTGTGGGCCCCCCCTGGGTGGCTGCTCCCTCCGGAGGCCTACAGGGACCGATAGGCAGATGCGTGGCCCCAGCGGGAGTGCTGGCGGCTGAGGCGGTGATGGAGGTGGTGGGGGCACCAAGGGGCCTGGCATCGGGGTGGGGCAGGCAGGTTGCCCGGCGGGGTGGCTGTCATCACATAGGCACTCATGGTCCCCGCGTGAAGCAGCAGCAAGGTTCCAATGTCATGTGACTGGTCCATTTTGGCAGAGTGTTCCCTCACCATCTGGTCAATGGCCTGTTCCATCCACCTGAACACCTCCACCTGCCTACTGTGCTTCCGGCGCTCCCACCTCTGTTCGAGGCGCACCTCTGCCTGCAGCTTCTGGTCCCTTGCCTCTGCTTGCTGCACAGCCCTTTCGGTGGTCGCCTCCATGTGGTCGATGGCCGCTATCATCCATTCTTCCTGCTTGGTAGTGCTGCGGACAATGTCCTCTGCCTGATCCTCCCTCCGGCACCGTACCCTGGCTTGTTGCTCCCTCATCCACTGAGACACGGGGCTGCCTTGCAGGGTCCTGGCAGGTTGCCCTGTCGGGGTGCACAGCAGGGGTTGGTTAGGCAGTCCAGCTGCCCAGCCCCCATCCTGTACCATGACTGGTGGGTCCTGTGCCCCCATTCTGTTGGCCGGCGTTTGCCCTCCCCAAGTGTCCACCAGTGCCCGCCCCCCTCCTCCGCACCATTTGGGCCGGGTCCCCTGGCCGGTCACCCCTGGCCTCCCCTCCCCCCACTTGTGAAATTGCTGCACCTGGAACCTCTGGTTGCTCCTGGGGCTGCTCGTCACCATCCTCTTCATGTGTCTGTCCTGGGTGCCATGGCGTGATGTTACCTGTGAAGGGATGGGATGGGATGGGGTGGGTGGGGGTGGGTGGGTGTTAGGTGTCCCCTGGTGGCCCCTGTGCCCCCTTTCTGAGGTCAGGGGTGTCAGGGGTCACTGGAGGCAGCCCTGTGGCCGGTGTGCCCCCCCTCCCTCCCTTGGGCCATCCCCTCCAGTCCATTTCCCATCCCACCTGCTCGCTTACCCTCTATGTCAGTCTCGGAGTCCTCCAAGACTGGTCTCTCCATGTTGCTCGGGTCCCCTTGCGTCCCCTGGATGGGGGCGCCCGGTGTGCTGGCCTTGGCCCCTCCCAGTATGGTGTTCAGTTGGGGGATGCTGGGGCCAGAGCGTGAGGGGGGGCTGCTGCTCCCTGAGGTCCCGGGGCATTCCTCTTGGGGGCCGGGGCCCCTGGAGCTGGTGCCTTCTAGGGGGCGGCAAGGGAAGGGGGTACCTCAGTCCGTTCCCTGCCCTAGACCACGGTGCTCCCCGTGAGGTGCGGAGTGACTATTGAGCCCTTCATATGGAGGATGCGGTTCAGGGCATCATAGTAGAGGGTGGTCTGGGCTCCATGGCCGGACCACCGGTTGTTGTTGTTTATGGTCTTATACCCCCCCCCCTCTTGAGCTCCTTGACCTTGGATCTGCACCGGGAAACTGTCCTGTGGTACCCCACCGCCTCCATGTCCCGCACGATCTCTTGGTAGATGTGCTCATTCCATTGGTTCACGGCTAGCTCCAGCTGGTGCTCCAGGGCCCCCCACATCCTGATAAAGTCCTGGGTTTCCCTGTGCCCCCATTGCCCACCTCAGTGGCATGGCCGTCTCCTGTGTGGGCCCTCCTGGACCCGGTCCTCCTCCTCCTGCTCCTGCTCCTCCTCCTCTGCCTGCCTTCTTCCCATCTCCTCCAGACGCTCGGGCTCCTGGGCCCGTTTCTGTGTCTGTGGGACATAATGGGGGGGCTATTGGGTGCTGGGTTGCCTCATCCCCACGGCCCTCCCCCTGTCCCCCACCTGCTCGGTCCCCTTACTCTTTTTCAGGTGCCTCATCCCTTGGGCTGGTTGTCATCTCTGGGGCGGCCTGTCCCAGCTGCTGCTGCTGCTGCTGCTGCTGCTGTCCCTCCACCGTCTCCATGTGCAGCATGATCAGCTCTTCCGCCTGCACCTCCTCTTCCACCTCCTCCTCTTGCCTTGCTCTCTTGCCTTCCGCTCTCCTCTCCCTTCTGCCTCGCTCCATCCCACCACGTTCCCCTACTGCTGGGTGCCCTTTATATCTTCCTCCCTGGCCTGTGTTGTTGCTCATTGCCTGGCAGTGACGCTGCATGCTTTGTCCCCATCTGGGAATTGTTTTGCTTGATTACGACTGGTGGTTGTCGTTCAGATGTTATGTTTTGTTGTTTCCTGGTGGGAATTGCTTTGCCCACTAGGGATGGGCAAACAGATCGCGGTTCGGGTTTGGCCGTTCGGTTCGGCTGCGTTCGTTTCGTCAGTTCGGTTCATCCATTCAGTTCGGCTGCGTTCGTTTTGTCCGTTCGGTTTGGCAGTTTGACTAGTTCGCCGAGTTCGGGTTCAGCCGTTCTGTTTGGCCGTTCTGTTCAGCCATTCGGTTAGGCTGTTTGGCTGTTTGGTTCGGCTGTTCGGCCATTCAGGAAATGTTGTTATCTGTGTTTTTTGTTTTTTATATATATTTTTTGGTTTTTTATTGGGTTTTATATATTTTTCTTTTGTTTTTTATTTGGTTTTTTTGTTTTTATATGGGTTTTTTAATTTATTTTTTTAAATCTAATATATATATCTATCTACACTAAATCTAACTGCTATTAACTATTCTAAATGCTATGTACTAAATGGATTATCTAATAAGTACACAGACCTAGGCTACTCCTACAAACACTAAAACTAAATCACTAACCCTATCTCTATCACTAAGCTAACTCCTGCAACTCTCTACTTTCTATCTATCTGTCTATCTATCTGTCTATCTATCCATCCTCTAGATGCCAGAACAGCGGCTTCAGATCGGGGACTTCATTTACACCCCTGGGGGTCTACCACTGTGCATGTACCATCCTTGGTCACATTGATTCTTCTAGTTTGGCATTTGTATTGACTATATGGTCCAGTTGGATGTTTGGGTATATTTGTAATTTGAGTTTTTTTATATATAAAACAATTTTGCATATTATTTGTGGTTATCTCCACATTACTGCTTGTTCCCCTTTTTCTTGTTTTGAGTATATAAGGAGTTGTCCCTTGGGCAAGATTTTTTGCCTCGATACCTTTTTGCTTGGTTAATTTTGTCCCCTGCTGGGGATTGTCTGTGGTGAACATCTGGCAGCCGCCAAACAGAACAGACATTCAGGGCCCTTTGGCCCCACCGTGGGGTTGAGTGTGGTTGACTGTGGTTGACTGATCTCGTAACGTCTGAGTGTGTCAAGATATTCTAATGTGGTTTGACTGAGATGTACTTCAAAGCTTCATGTTTGCAAATGTGTGTCAAAAGACATACCGAGCCAGTTCAAAACTTTTACACCATCTGATGCCTTGCGGCTGCAAGAAAGCAGAACAAAAGCATGCAGGAAGGACCTTCTCCTCTTGCAGCCACCCAAGCGCATGTGTGCTGCTTCAGATGGAAAGGAGGAGTCACAGCCAGGGAAGACCTCTTCCCTGGCTATGACCCCCCTTTCCATCAGGAGCAGCGCTCTCATGCTCGGGCAGCTGCAAGAGGAGAGAGTGATCAGGTGTGAATCAGCTGCAAGAGGAGAGAGAAGGGGGTGAAGGAACGACTTTCTCCTCTTGCAGCCATCCATGCACTCAACTGCTGCTTCTGATATAAAGGGGTGTTGTAACAAGGAAAGAAGCCTATTCTGTAAGAGCCAGGGCTGGGGAGAGGAAAAGTGCTGAGTGGTGCCACCAGTGGTGGCTTCGGTCAGCAAATGAAATGTGGGTAGGAGGCTGTTCATTTATATGCTAAAAATGTGAGTGGGGCTGACTGGGGGCTGCATGGACCAAACATTAGGGATGGGTGAATGCGGTTCAGAGTTTGGCCTGAACTCGGCCTGTTTGGATGACCGAACATGAACTGACTGAACCGAATTCTATTCCGAACACTGAAATGACCAAACAGTTTGGTCAGTTCAGATTGCGTTCAGGTGAGTTTGGGTTGCAAAAAAGTGTCACAAGAAGGCAAAACGTGACAGGGAAGGGGAGTCAGCTGAGGAGCAGACTTCCGGGCTCCAGGGGTGGAGAGGCTTGGAGTAGCAGCCAGCCTGCCCAATCACCATCCCTTTTCGCTGCAGACCACTGGCTTAGTAGTCTGCGATTGGCCACGGGCTAGGCNAGGGCCACAGAAGGTGACCGAGCTCCAGCATCTGGTGATAGACCACCCCACACGAACGCTGGTACCCACAGACCCTGTGAACACAGCCAAAGAAGGACACAGCCAGTGCAGTGCCCCCCTCCACAAGACAGGTTGTGTAGGTGGCCAGGCTGCACACAGATAGGGCAGACATGGTCTCTGCCACCAACCACCCCGCATGCGAACACCTCATCTGTGGGATGCACCCATCGGGAAAGGGACGCAGGCCCAGCATCTCTACATGCAGCAGGCAATCCCGGGCGCTTGCCTCATAGCCAAAGTAGCACAGGCCGGAGCTCAGATTTGCATAGGCACCTGTAAGGCTGTCCGGGCAGCTCAGGAGCAATTGCACGGCCGAGGAATGCCACAGGTCACACAGGGCCATGGTATCGCGGAAGGTCCAGCTATGGGAGGCAGAAGGGCCTGTGAGTCCTGGGGAAGCACTGGCAGTCATGGTCCAGCCAGCACTTGAGACTAACTTATAGGAAAGAGGGGCCCCACAAGCCCTGGAGGGATAGGAGGAGAATCAGGGGAGCTCCAAGACCAAGCGATAAGGCCACAGGCTGAAACATGGCACTACTAATGAGTGAGGCGTGGGGTGCAGACCCAGCACAGCTGCTGGAACAAAGCACATGTACAGGAAAGTCTACACACTAATCAGGGAGGCGAGGACAACAGGCAGTCAACACAGAGAGGTGGGAGGTGATGACAGCAGGAATGCAGCTGCTGTATGCACGCCCGGGCGCTGGCCAGACCATGCGCAAGCCCCCATGAAGGGACCGCAGGTGTGCACAATGGGGGACCCACTGCCTCCCCACCCCACTTGCCCTGCAAGAGCCAGCCCATCCGGCTGGGGGGGAGGCCAGGGCAACTCTGCACCCTCCCCCCCAGTTGCCTGGATACGACCTGGGGGTGGGGTGACACAAGGCGCAGCCTATAATGGGTGCGACTGCAACCCACCCAGGGCACAGGTCACCATGGATCTGGGACGGCTGGGCACATGTGGGATGTACCTAGCAGTCTGCACTGAATGGTACCGCTCACATACGGACCTCCTGCGCATCCAGAATGCAAAGGTGCACCTGGATGCCCAGCTGCAGGTGTGCATGGCCAGGGGCATTGCTAGAGCCCGGAGAGCCCACCATGGGTGCAGGCGCTCCCTGGTCCGGCTCAGGGTCCAGTAGGTGGCCGAGGTGGCCCAGCAGGTTCTCCTCCACGCCCGGAAGTGGGCTGCTGCTCTTTACGAGGCAGCCGGGCACTTCCAATGGCGGAGGGATACCATGGGGTGCGCAGCCCTGTTCGCTCCCTGGCTGGAGTGGAAGCACACCCCATGTGGGCCCCCATTCCCATGGTCCAGTGGGTGGACATTGGGGTGTGNGCAGGTGTGGGGAATGGGCCGTGTCATTGGGGAGCGGCCCCCGCCCCAGGAAGATGTTCTGCCCTCCCAAAGCCCTCTGCACGTCTTCTGGGGGATGGGGGTGGCCACCTCACACATGTCAGGCAGATGTGTGTTTCTGTGATTTGCTGGTGTGGTGTGTGACTGGGTGAAGGGCCCTGCTGGGGCATTCCATTCCAGACTCCGAGGACGGAGTGTAATGGATTAGCACTGCTGGGGCACTCCACTCCAGTGTGTGTGTGCGAGAGAGATGAGTGTAAAGATGATAGACAAGACACAGACGAGTGCACTCCTTGCCCTTCCTCCTGGATGGAACGGGATCAAAGGAGGAACTGGCAGTACGTACCACCAGCCCACCCCCAGCACACACAGAAAAAATAAAAAAACACAAGTGAATCTAACTGCTAACTAACCAAGCAGTACCACCAGACCACACTTTGTGCCCCACAGCCCCCATTAGACCCCACGGCCAACTACCTATTTGTTTTTATTATTCTTTAAAATAAAAATAGGGTTTTTTAAAAGCAAAAGCAGTACTAAACTCAAAATGTCAGTGTCAGGCCATCACACAGGAACAGACAGCCCACAGCACACTACACTTTGTGGCCCCAGGCCCCATGGTCCCCAGTAGCCCCCAACGGTCCCACTATCAATTTTTTATTTTATTTTTTAAGCAATAGTTTAGCTTTTTTTCCAACAACGCTGACACTCAGAAATCAGATTATGAATACATCACAGAAACCGAACCACCTGCCTAACAGAGACAGACTACTAGTCCTAGAGACACTAACTTAAAGTTATGACATTGCATCACTGTTAGTTTTGTTTAGTTTTTTCCCCCCAAACCAGACCCCCAAAAGAGATCACGTTGCTTTTGCCTACCTTTATCCTGAAACTCTGAATCCTCAATCTTCATTCCCTCCTTGGCCACCAGTAGTCTTCTTAATGGTTCCTTTTTGTGGGGTGATGGGAATATCCATAGAACCACCACCGACCATTTCTCAATTCACACAGATACACTCACACAGGTAAGACTTATTAAGGGGTTCTCTTAACATAAGTGCTCATTTCAAATGGAAGGGAAAAGGAAAGGTTCTTTCATTCACGCCTGAGTCCACTGGGTCACAGGGTTCAGCCCGAAGGCTTAGTCCTAGACCTGGTCAGCAGTTCATTAATTCATTCATCATTCACGCCTGAGCCCACTGGGTCACAGGGTTCAGCCCAAAGGGTTAGTCCTAGACCTGGTCAGCGGTTCATTAATTAATTCATCATTCACGCCAGAGTCCACTGGGTCACAGGGTTCAGCCTGAAGGCTTAGTACTAGACCTGGTCAGCGGTTCATTAATTTATCCATTCACCATTCATGCCAGAGTCCACTGGGTGGTGGGGGATGGCAAATTTGGAGTGTGAGTGTGTGTTTGTTTACTTTGTATACATACACATTACGCAATGCCACGTGCGCATGTTGGGCCGGGCTGGAGCTTTGGTGAGAGAGAGCATTGTGTGGATGGGGAGGGTGCTGCAGCAGGGGGGCTGCTGTGGGGAATGGGCCGTGTCATTGGGGAGTGGCCCCCACCCCCCGGAAGACGTTCCACCCTCCCAAAGCCCTCTGCACATCTTCCAGGGGGTGGGGGCGGCCACACCACGCATGTCAGGCCGGGCTGGACTTTGGTGAGAGAGAGCATTGTGTGGATGGGGAGGGTACTGCGGCAGGGGGGCTGGTGTGGAGAACAGGCCGTGTCATTGGGGAGCAGCCCCCACCCCCAAGAAGACATTCCCCCCTCACAAAGCCCTCTGCACATCTTCTGGGGGGCGGAGGTGGCCACCCCATGCATGTCGGGCCGGGCTGGAGCTTTGGTGAGAGAGAGGTGGGGGATGGCACTAGTGGACTTGCCTGGGTAGGGTTACGGGTACCCCTAGACTTAGGAATAGAATGTGGGGGGTGATTTTAGCCAAAAGGGGGGGTTGATTTTAGCCAGTATCTTGCCAGGCCAATGGTGGGAGCAATGGTGGGGTGTTGGGGTACCCCAGTATCTTGCCAGTATCTTGCCAGTATCTTGCCAGGCCAATGGTGGGACCAATGGTGGGGTGTTGGGGTACCCCAGTATCTTGCCAGTATCTTGAAAGTATCTTGTATCTTGCCAGTATCTTGCCAGGCCCGGCCAGTATCTTGCCACTGTTGCCAGTATCTTGCCAGGCCAATGGTGGGACTTATGTGTGGCTGCTGGCTGTGTCTTGTCTGTGGCTTTTTTGGAAGCTGAGGCAGTGGAGGATGGGATGTTAACTTGGCTTGTGTGTAGTGTCCAGGTTTGGCAGTGTTTGGGTACCCCGGTTGCTTGCCAGGCCAATGGTTGGGGCTATGTGTGGCTGCTGGCTGTGTCTAGTCTGTGGCCTTTTTGGAAGCTGAAGCGGTGGGGTGGGGTGGGGGATGGGATGTTAACTTGGCTCGTGTGTTGTGTCCAGGTTTGGGGGTGTTGGGGTAAACCGGTTGCTTGCCAGGCCAATGGTTGTGGCTATGTGTGGGGGATGGGGTGTTAACTTGTTTGTGTCTTGTCTGTGGTTTTTTTGGAAGCTCAGGTGGTGGGGGATGGGATGTTAGTGTGCTGGAGAGTGTGGCATGACTCCAGTGTGTGTGCGGTGCGCGATAGACGAGGTGCAGAGAGTCAATGAGACATGGCACAGACGAGTGCACTCCTTGCCCTTCCCCCTGGATGGAATGGGAACAAAGGAGGCAACCTGTGAGCCGGCAATATATGGGAATAAGTAGTAGATTTCCTACTACTTTTCCCTGGTGGAGTGCTTGCACTGGGAATATTGCCCTGCTGCGGGTGTCATGCTGGCTGTGCAAACCGAGAGCACCTACTGCTGCGAGCTCGTCAATGACACCGCTGACGAAACTGCAGGCCGATGTAATTTGCCTGAGTCTTGTCAGAATGTGCAGAGGTTCAGGGGAGTGAAGGTAGCTGGAGAGGATATCCCCTGGGGCTGGGCAATCACATCATGTCCCCCAGTCAAATGTCTCACCCTCCATGAACCCAAGAAGAGGAAGGTTAGTCTTGAGAAAGACCAACTCTTCCACTGTCCTTGGGTCCAATTTCGAGCGATGTGGGGACACAATGTCTCCTGCCACACTGAACACCCGCTCCGAGGGTACACTCATAGGAGGACATGAGATATATCGCACTGCTACCTTTGAAAGCGGGGGCCACACATGGATCTTCAATGACCAGTAGTCCATGGGTGTGGTGGATACAGGGCATGGGGGCTCGGCAAGATATTGCAAAACACAAGTGTTTGCAATATCCTCTTGCTCTGGCTCACATGGAGGTCCTGCATCCTCCTCCACCCATTCCTCCAGCCATGAAAGAGTCATGGCAGACTGGCCCCCACTTGCAACCCCTGTAGGAGCAGTAGCACTTGCCTCATGCTGCGGGGACCACTGCGCTTGGTAATACTGCCGCACCTCACTGATGAGGTCACCCCTGAAGCTTTCAAAGGGAACAATGAGTGCAGCGATCTTCTGCTTAACCCGTCGGTCGAGTAGTGCTGCCAGGAAATGTGCCTGACTTTTCAGCAAGACCTCGAAATGTCTTGCCAAATTTCCGGCCAATTCCACTGACAGCGCCCTCACAGACTCACAAAGGTCACCGCGAGCAAGAAATGTCTGCATTTGTCACTGCAGGATCATGAAAAGCGGTAACACTTGGCACAGACTGGAAGCCTCCGAGCTGAGCTCCACGTGCCAATGTGAAATGGCTCCAGAACCTGCATCAGCTGCTCCACCACTGTACCCTCCTCCCCGGACAGTGGTAGTGTCCAATGCTCCGAACCAAGCATAGGGCATGCAGGACATCCTTCTACTCCAGGACTCATTGCAGCATAAAAAAGGTGGAGTTCCACCTTGTCACCACATCCTGAACCAGCCGGTGAAGAGAGGAGCCCAATGCCTCCTGCTTCTCTTGCAATGCCTGGCTGGCTGAAACTGACCAGTGGAAGAAATCGGCAATCTTCCTGGCAGTTCCAAGGATCTCTGCGATGACCTTGGTACCAGAGATGGCATTCTGAACCACCAGATTCAGAATGTGTGCCCCGCAGCGGATATAGGTATAGCCACCCTGCAGTCATGGCTGCAACCATATTCATGGCATTATTGGTTACAAAGTAACCAACCTCAAAGCTAGATCCCTCAGCGTGGGTCCACCTACCCAGGATGGATCTTATCGCCCCAAGGATTTCCTTCGCTGTGTGCTCTCTGTCAAACACACAGGCAGCAAGCAATGCCCAGCGTGGCTTGACAGAGGTCACCACTCCTCCAGTGCTGCTGCTGCTGCTCCTTGCTATGCTGGTGACAGCTACTGGTGACATATGCCACCAGTGGGCGGTCAACGCCAGATAGGTATGGACCGCACTCTGGCTAGTTCACAGGTCCATGGTAAAATGTACCACGGCCCCCTCCATGCGTGAGAACTCCAAAAGGATCTGGGACTTCACCCTCCCATACAGAGACGGGAGAACATTCAAGTGGAAGGTTTTGTGGCAAGGGACGCTGTACCTTGGCTCTAGCAAAGTCAACAGTCGCTTGAACCCAACACCCTCAACAAGGCTGAATGGCCGCTCATCCAGGGCAATCACTTCCGCGATTGCCTTGGTGATCGCCACAGTCCTGTTGTGTCTTGGTG
>QEPC01001188.1:1414697-1446859 GCA_003113815.1 Sphenodon punctatus
ACACAAGCCAAGTTAACACAAGCAAGCACACAGCAAGCACACAAAAAACAAAAAAGAAAAGAAAAGCCAACAAACAAAGCCAAGCCAAGCAAAAAACAAAAGCCAACAAAACCAGGAAACCCCCAAACCTGAACACAAAAAGCAAAAGCCAAGTTAACACAGTGGGCAGTGGGCACTGGGCAGTGCACCACAGTGGGCACCCCACACACCCCAAAACAAGACAGGGCTAGAGACAAACACACACCATGGTGGCAAGGCCACCATTCCCCACCCCCTGTGCCAGTTGAAAAAAACCTCTCAGCATGGCATGCCCTTGCCCACTGTTTCCCAGTGCCCTGCCCTATGTGTCTACTCCCCCATGCTGCCCACCCACCTCAGCACATGTCCTGCTGGCTAAAATCACCCCCCACACATCCTATCCCTAACTCTAGGGGTACCCTACCCAGGCCAGTCCACTAGTGCCAATCTCCCCATCCCCCTTGCTAAGGGCACCAAGGAGATCCTGTAATAGAGGGAATCAGTAACCCCAAACTTACCAACAGTCGCATGCATACATGCCTCCAGCAGCTCTGTGGATCCTTACGTCTCCAAGCCTGCTGTAAAATGGCTAGCCAGGCATGAGCTCCAGAAGCCCCCAGAAGGAAAGAAAAAAACCAAGATTATTGGCCAGCACCAGCAGCCTGCCAGTCAGTTAAAGTGTACATACCCTACAGAAACCTCCAGGATTGGATGACTTTTTTTATTTCAAAAAACTCAAACAATCCAAGGCAGGGTAAAAAAGGTGCAAAATGTATCCATTTACACCTCTAGGTGGGGGAGGGACTCAGTACTTAAAAACAAACTTGCATAACAAAAGCCTGCTAACTGCCACCTTCTTCCCCAATGTAAAAGATCCAGTAACCTGTACAATTAAAAAGATCCATTACAGGTTACCGGATTACCGGATTTAAATCCAGTACGCCTATTACCGGTATTACCGGTTACTGGTAGAACCGGTATTCCCACCCCTACTTCCATCCCTGATTCCCTTCCCCTGTTTTTTAATTCATTTTGAGTAGCATTAGATTGATTTTGGTTTCATTTCAGATTTGTACCCCTCTCTGTGCTCTTTGTGTTCCCCCCATCCCATAGATAGATAGATAGATAGATAGATAGATAGTAGAGCTGTAGAAGTTAGCTAAGATAGAGATAGTGTTTAGAGGGTTTTTTATTGTTTGTAGGAGTACTTATAAGATAGGTAATCCATTTAGTTGATAACATTTAGATTTAGTGTAGATAGATAGATATAATATTAGATTAAAAATTTAAATTAAATTTTTTCATTTTTTTTTAAAAAACCACAATATTAAAACATTATTTTGGAGGGAGAAATGGAGACGAGAAGGAGAGGCCAGTCTGCTGCTCATAGGGGAGGCAATGGAACATGTGCCAGAGGCAGAAGGGGCAGTGCCAGGGGAGTGGAATCAGGCAGCAGCAGTAGCCCGAGCACATCACCATGTCCCAAACTCCACAGGTTTGCTTTAGGGCAACAGGTTTCAGCGGCTCAGCATCGCATCCTGGCAGTGCCCACCTCCACTGCCTCACAGGGCACTGGAAGGCCTGCAGGACTTGAGACTGCATCTTTCTCTGCTGCTTGTGGTGATGGATCAGGTGCTGGGGCTGCTTGCGATGTTTCTACAGGGCCACCAATATCCCCCACTGTTGAGGCGATGCCCAGCAGTCCAGAGCTGGTGGATCCCACCCCGGCTGCTAGAGGCAGGGCCCGATTCCTGGGAAATGTCAGTAGGGAGAGGAATAGCAGCAGCTGCTGCAGCAGCAGCAGCACTAGCAACTATAGAGGGGGGCACAGGGAGAGTGCCAGCAGCATGGCAGGCATTGGCAGTCTAACCTCAGGGTCCCAGTACTCCCCTTCACAGGACATCACCATGATTGGGGACAGTGAGGAAGAGGCAGATACTAGTGCCGCAGAGGAGATGTCTGAGGCAATGGCTGAGCCTCCTCCCAGAGCTGTGTAGCCAATGCCAACAAGTTCTCTCCTCCCAGCAGTGCTGGCAGCAGTGCTTCACCCGGGGAAGGCCAGAAGGCAGGAAGGAGGGGGGAGGAATCCTCAGTCTGGGAACATTTTAAGCTTGTGCAGGCAGATGATCCCAGAGAGGTGTAGTGCACTTTGTGCAATAAGGTGGTGAAGCATGGGCAGGTGCTCACCAACCTTGGGACAACTGCAGTGCTGAGGCACCTCAAGGCATGCCACAATGCTCTGATGCTAAGCAGGAAGGCAGGGAAAGTGGATGCCAGCATGTTCCTAACTACAGCAGCGGCCAGTCGCCCAGCTCCTTCAGCGGGCAAGCATCCCACAACAACTACTGCTGCCTCTAGCAGCAGGAGCAGTATGGGGGCAGAACAGCAGCAGGAGCCTCGCCAGCAGCATCCGTCCATTATGGAGGAGCTGAGGTGGGGTCAGCTGACAAGGTGATTGGGTGCTAGAGGTCGGCGTGGCTTATTTCAGGAGAAAGCCAAGCGTCTGTTGGCGAGATGATTGTGCTGGATGGGCAGCCTTTCTCAATTGTAGAGAACAAGGGCTTCCAGAGGCTGATTGGATTCCTGCCCCCCCCAGTTTAAGTTGCCTTCCCGCTCCACCTTGAGACAAACGGTGGTGCCACAGCTGTACAAGGCTTTGAAGGAGTGGGTGAAGGAGCAGTTGACAGGGAATGGGGGGGGGGCATGGTCCACTTCACCATTGACCTGTGGTCCTCCAGGAACACCCAGCACACCTACCTGGCAGTGGCTGCACACTGGTGGCAGGACCCAGAGGCAGTACTTGGCAGTGGCAAGAGGGGTCTTGAATCAGGGTATAGGTGGGCCCTGCTTCAGGCACAAGTAATGGACAGCTCCCACACCACTAGGATCCTCAAGGCAGCCCTGGCCACAATGCTGAGGCAGTGGGTCATGCCAGATGCAGCCTTGAAAAAGGGGAATGTGGTCACGGACAGCGTGGCCAATATGCTGAAGGCAGTCCATGACGGGGGCTTCACAAGGATCCCTTGCGCCACACCCCCCCCCTCCATCTTGTGGTCAAGGATGCTCTGGGCTTGGGGGATAAGGGGATTGGGCCAGGCACCCTTAGCTCCCTGGTCGACTGGGGGAGGAAGCTGGTGGGGTTCTTCAACCTCAGCATGAAGGGCAGATAGCTCCTCTGGGAGAAGCAGGCCGAAAAAGGTCCCCGGTGCACCAGCTCATCCAGGATGTCTCCACCAGGTGGAATTCCACTTTCCTGGTGCTTGAGCGGCTTATTGAGCAGAAAGCCGCCCTGCATCAGGTGGAATTGGAAACAGACATTGAGGCACCTCCAGGATACAACAGAGAGGAATGTGAGATTCTCGCTCACATGGTCTACATTCTGAGACCATTCCTGGCCATGACGGAGACCGTGAGCAGCTCCATCACCACCTTCATCCAGGTGACCCCACTGGTCCATAGTCTCCAGAGGAGCCTGAATGAGATTCTCAGGGGGCGGGATTGTGGCCCTGCGGGCAGGAAGATGTTTGATGAGGTGCTTGACCTGGTGCAGAAGCTGAAGGCGTGGCTGAGTGCATGCTTTGATGAGCTTCTGCACTGGGAGGAATATGTCCCGGCAACCATGCTGGACCCTAGGATCAAGGGCAGCATGGCACATGAGACAGAGGTCTATGGCCTCCGGAAGGGTGTGCTGGTGCAGATGATCCAGCAGGCAGAACGGACCATATAGCAGAACACCCCTGGGGATGGTGGGAGTGGGAGCAGCAACCCCTTCCAGCCATCTGGGTCTATCCCTGCCCCCAGTCCTAGTGGTAGCAGCAGTACCAGCAGCAGGATGAGCAGCAGCAGCAGGACCCCTACTGCCAGCATCTCCTCCTGTGTGCAGACCACTTTGGGGAGCATGGGACACAGCACAAAAGGGCAAGCAGCATGTCTGAGGGCAGTGGGGCAGGTGGTGTCCACCCAGAGCTACCAGAGGGAGCATGATGGCACCTCAGCAGCAGTGGAGACCTACCTGGAGGTGTAGCCATGCATTGATCCCAGCAGCGATCCCTTGGCTTACTCGGCCGGTACGGCCAACATGTGGCCGACCCTGTTGAAAGTAGGCAAGGATATCCTGTACTGCCCACCAACCAGTGTACCCAGCGAGTGGGTGTTCTCTGTGGCGGGGGACATTTGCTCCCCATAATGCCTGAGACTGGGGGCCAAGTTGGTGGAGCAGTTGCTCTTTTTGAAGGTCAACCTTCAGCTGCTGGGATTACCCGAGCTGCCCCTGGACAAGGAGTGATGGTGCAGTGGCACACGCCATCCCATGCCAGGGGCAATCTTGGGACGGGGCTCCTCCTCCCCAATCTGGGCTAGGGCTACTGCTCCTTTACTGCTGAGGTGCTGTCCCTCCCTCCCAATGCCTGACACCCACCCTGCCTCTCTCTCTGTCTCTCTCTCATACTAGACGGCCTCGACTGCCTTATCTGACTGACCACATGATGCAGGGTGTCATTGTGAAACAAACTATAAGCCTGCCAGCCGGCTTTTGGCTACACTATCTCAGCCCGCCTGTGTGATGCTGACTGGTTCTCACTCTCTCGTGCTGCGCAGTCTTTGCTATCCTATCTGAGTGCCCTGCTGCCAATGTCCCAGCCTGCCTGCCCTACTGCCTCTCATTCCACGTTGCCTGTCTGCCCAACCAGCTTTCCGCCAAGCTCAAAGCATGCCTCAGTCCGCCTTCCTGCCTCCCATGCCAAGGTGGCTACCCTCCTGCCCAGGTTGCAAAGCTCAAACCCTGCCTCAGTCTGCCTGACTGCCACTCATGCCACGCTGCCTGCCTTCCTACCCTGGCAACTAATGTCTGCTGCTTCTGCCAATGGCCCTGAGACCTGTATGCTGTCTGTGCCAAGGGTTCTGTACCCTGGCAACCAATGTCTGGTGATGCTAGTGACAATGGCCCCCAGGCCTATAAGCTGCCTGTGCCATGGCATCAATAAACAGCCACTCCAGCCCCTGGACCCATCATCGGGTTTCTGGGGCCTATGTTACTGGCATGGAGGGCTGTGTCCAATAACTAGAAGCTGCTGCTCTAGCCTCAGCCCAGGACCCACCCTCAGGGTTCTTGTGCCCTGTCATTCTGCTCATGGGGCACTGCCATTCCACCTTTTCTTTATGCTACCTGCTGTTCATGGCCAGAGAGAGAGAAATAAGAGAGAGAGAGAAAGTCTCTGTACTGCTAGAAGGAGATACAGACATGATCCTACCCATGCTGCCTGTCACATGCACTATATGACCAGAGAGAGAGAAAGAGAGGCTCCACACTAGAATGAGAGAGATGGGGGGAGGGGGAGAGGTAGGTGTATCCAGCTCAAGCTGCCACCTGCCATAACCAGGAATAACTCCCATCTGTACTCATGCGCCCGATCAATACCCATTGCCCACATCCAGCAGCAAAATTACCAGAATGAGATGGAATATATCAATATAACACAACACATTATATGTGCCTGCCTGCCTGCCTGTGTGCATTCCTGTACCTGCTTCTACCACCTATCACTTGATTTAATGAAGTGTGCCCAACCATGCACTAATTCTAGGGACATAATTATCATTAAACTCACATAGGCTGTCATTCCATTGTACCTGGATCAGTCATGCCCACCCATCCCAGAAACCATCAACAAGATTATGGGACCATCATTCCAGTCACTGGGGGATGCAGTCCATTCCACTGCATCCAGAAGCCCAGTGCCCGCATGCCAGCCTGCCCCCCCAAAAAAAGCCTACTCCTCTGCACCCACCCACGGATGCCCGCTGAAGCAGCTGGAAATAAAAGCCCCTCCGACCACCAGCTCCCGCTGCCTGCTGCCTGCTGCCAAGGAGCCTGTCTGTCTTTCTCTCTGGCACATCCACACAGACACAAGTCCTGCCCCTCCTGGGGGACTGTCTACAAGTTGAGACCCTGCTGCTGCCTGGCACATCTTTGGGTTAATACCTTAACTATGCTACATGTGGAGCCAGTCAGATGCTGCTGGTAGGGATCGACAAGGTGTATGAGATTCTGTCACCTGCCTTCCAGAACTTCAGCACATAGGAATAAAAGTCTGGACAGGTCAAACGAAGAATGTAACAACAAATATAACAACTTTTATTAAAACTATTTAAACAACAATAACAACAAAATAACAACAACCTTATGAAACCAAAACCAAACATTGAAAGGAAACTTATAAGGAAACTATTAGTCTCTGGGCCTGTCCCCCGGGACTTAGGGGAAAGACAGAAGGTGTTGGGGTGCAGCACAGGGCTGAGAGGTGGCCACCCAGTCCTCTTCTATCTCATAGCCATGGGAAACGACAAACTCCATGGCCCCTTCCACATCCCGATGCCACCTGGAGACCTCCTGGTGATACAGTTCTAGGCATTCCATCTCGATGGAAACGTACTGGGAATATGCATCCACCTTCTTTTTCTCCACCTCAAGCACCTGGAACTGTTCCACCAGGCGGTTCTCCAGGCAGCATACACCCATCGTCATTTGGAGGCCAGGCCTCTCAACTTCGGCCCAAAAGGCCTTGGCCATAGCAGACTCCCGGAGACTCCACATCAGGGCTGGAGGAGGGGGAAGGGCTTACATGCTGTCACTTCCAGGTTGCCTTCCCCCCACCCCCCTTCTTCTGGTGCTGATGCTCAGGCTCCATGGCCATGGAGCTTTTCAATATGGGCAATCAGCCCCGATGTGGTCCCCTCTCTCTACCTCCTGATTCTTTTGCCGCATGTCTAAAGAGCATAAAAAGATAGGAACATAAGAAGTGCCATACTGCATCAGACCAATGGTCTGTGTCAAGCCCTGCCCACATTCTGTCTCCACAAGTGAGTGGTCTGGGTGGCCAATCTCTCTCTGCAGGGGACTTCCATTCCTAACAGGTCATAGGACAATCCATTCCATGTTGTTCCAGCCCCCGTGCCTTACCTTGCAGATGGCGAAGCCGTCACTCTTTTCATAAAACCTCCAGACATCGGACCTTGTCTGCTGACTGTCTGGGGGTGGCACTGGTGAGTCCCACCTCTGCCTGGGTGTCCTGCGTGGTATGGCACCAGTGGCAGCATCTGATTGCTGTCTGAAAAAGGAACACATAAACAACACCTAAGTAATATCATGCATTTATGATGATGCCTCTAGTCTTCCCTCTTTGGGGTGCTAGGGATGGCAATGGGAGATGGTGTCCCTGGATGGCATGTGCAAATCCTTTCTTCCTTGGGGCTCTAGGGATGGCAACTAGAAAGACCCTGGCTGGCACGTGCAAATCCTGCCCTCCTTGGGTTGCTGCTAGGGAGGAATAGCAATGGAGAGACCCTGGCTGGCATGTGTAAATCCTGCCCTCCCTGGGGTGCTAGGCAACTGGAAAGACCCTGATGGGCACGTGCAAATCCTGCCCTTATTTTGGGGTACTAGGTAGGGATGGCAACTGGAGAGTGGAGACCCTTGCTAGGGATGGCTGGCAGGCACATGTTTGGGTGGGGGTGCTGCTCGTTTTCATGACTGACTGCTGGAAGAGGTCCCCACACTACAGTATCCTCTCTATCTGTGGCAGACATCCACTGCTACCCGCTGATGCCCATTGTTTGTGCCTGACTGATGCCCACCACCCACCCGTATGCCAGTGAGCTCGCAGACATCCACTGCTACCTGCTGATGCCCATTGTTTGTGCCTGACTGATGCCCACCACCCACCCGCATGCCAGTGAGCTCGCTCTAATGGATAGAGCCTTAAGTTTCTTGTCCTCAAAGTAAAAAAAAATAGTTTACAAACCTGGAAGCAGTGGCAGAAGCACCTCCTGTGCCTGCCGGCTCTGGCTCCTCCTCCACCACCGAAGGTCCAGCATCAGCAGCAGGAGGAACCTCTCCCTCCACCACCAGTTCTGCCACCTTGGCCTTCCCCCAGGCCTGGCGTTTAATGGTGGTGGTCACCTTCTTCTCCATTTTTTTTTTTTTAAACACAGACACTGCAACAGTCACACACCAACACTCACCAAGACACCAACCAGCCAAACAACACAGCCAAACCAAACACAAACAGCCAAAACACAGGAACCGAACAGCCATCCAGCCAAACACACACTCTCTCGCCACACAGCTCTGCACGCACTCGAATTTCCAGTTTCTGGCACGATCACGGGCTCTCCCGATACTTTTTCTGAACACCCGAACTGAACCGAACACAACCGAACCGAACGGTTGAACTCGAATGCGGCGACTGAACTGAAGGACCGAACCGAACGGCCAAACCGAACCGGACCGAACTGAATGACCGAACCCAAACTGCGATCTGTTCGCCCATCCCTACCAAACATGGACTCCAGGAGGTTATTGTCTCATTTGTCTCACACTGTTTGACTGTGACTTTCAGAAACAAGTTTAGGAGGAAGTTGGCAATTTATGACTGTATCACAGATTTTGCTTTAGTCAATGGATGCTATGGAGGCATAAGCTTTTAAGGTAGCAGACTGTGTAATAGACCTAGAGGTGGTCAAGACCTAGAGGTGAACCTAATTAATGAGACGTGGCAATGTAGGTGCACATTTGTATGCACTGGCCTGCATGGTGGGATCATGATGTCCTTGGACAACCCCGTTGGAGAACCAATGAGAGCTGCGTGGGGGGTGTGGGCAAAAATCTGGTGAATACCTAATAGACAGGCAGGTGAACACCCACCTGGTGGGTGGTAATGTGGGCTACTGTCTTGTTTATTTTCACCCAAAATGTCAGGCACAGCCAGAAAAAGGGGTTTGCAAGTCACCTCGTCTGATAGCTTTCTCACCTCTTATCTCCTTCAGTACATATCAACATGAATCCCAATGTCCCCACAATAGGCAAAATATCAGCACAAAGAAGGGACCAGTACAATATACAAAGGAAAATGATGAAGGATAAGCAATGTATGCATATCTTCCAAAATAATCATAATAATAACAATGTTACATCTCTTCCTCCCACTACACTTTCTGATTAAAAGAATTCATTTCTTACATTTATGTTTATTACTTTTGGACACTACTGAGCAGTGAGAAGGCTAAGATTTGAAGTGATTATATTATTATATTAAAGGGCAGTCCTACATTTCAAAGTCAGAGCTAGAAGGTACCTCAAGAGTCATCTAATCCAGCCCCCTGAACCAATGCATGATTCACCATACCCAAACTAGCCAAACAGAAAAACCTATTCAACAAGAAACAGAGCCTATTAAAAGTGTGCCACAAGTAGAGACCATGGCCAACAAGAGCACACCAATGGCTGAAATAACAAGGAAAAGTTTTATAAAAGAAATATTCAGATGTATCAGAAGGTGAGCCAGACCCATGCTGCTTATTTTGAACATTAGAGCATGAGAACTGCTGTACTGCATAACACCAGTAAATCATCCAGTCCCCTATCCTGTGTCTAACTATGGCCAGTTATGGATGATTCCAAGGAAGTGTATAAAAACGGGTATATATGGAGTGTTTCACCATGCACTGCTGGTTATACCAGCTTTCAACAATCAGAGACTGTATCCCCTATGAGCATTCTGGACTGTGGGATACGGATCCAAAGCACAGGATGGTCACCTAGGATTAGTACTGAGACAAGAGCAAAGGTTCCCTTCCCATCGCCATTAGGGAAATACCTACCTTTTTGGACCCCTCACAACTGTTCCTTGCTCAGTGATTCCATGATTCAGCCATTGTGAGATTGGCGCCAGCAATTTTCCATTTGTGGCACTTTGGAGGACTTTTCAGGACTGTATGGGATTTTTCAGGACAATTTTTTGCATCAATTTCAGGCACTTTTGTGTCACTTAGCTGGCATATAAAGCATACGTTGCTAAGCATAGTTGGTAGCAGTTCAGTTCATGTTGTGTTCAACTAGTGAAAAATAGGGTAGGGGATGAAGGGTAAGTTTCTCGTGGCGCAAATGAAGGAGAATGGCCTGTTTCCAGGTCCAAACTATCTATGATCAAGGAACAGGAATGGAGCCACATCAAAATTAGCTATGGGCTGCATTTGGACCCCAGGTCTAAGGTTCCTCACAACTGGTCAAAACTCTTTCCCATTCTGTGTAGTGGTAGTGTTTAAAAAAGAGCATGAAAAATCTACCATATGAGAGTCAGTCATATTACTGTGTAAAACAAGAACATGCAGGCATCCTTTATCTCCTAGGTTACAAGAATGGATGCCATAAAATACCCACCTACCTACTTGCTGTCTTCTCAACAGTTGCCCTGATATGCTATATGTGCATTGAAGATTATACAGTAGCAATAAAGGCAGGAAGCAGATAGGATTCTATCTCCTGATGCAGCTGGCATACAGCAAAATAAGACTAGAGAGCAGAAGGAGTACATTCTCAGACAGGAATTGGCACAGATCAAGAATGTAGGAACTAAATTTTCATCACATAGGGGGGAAAAACCTAGTCTAATAATTTTGTATTAAGGTTAGCAGCCATAAAACAAACAAACAAACAAAAGCAAAAAACCCACCACCACGTTTCTAAAGGCTAAGAGAGCAAACTAAGGGATTTCCATACAAGACTCCATTTTAGACAATGGGTATTTTTTGACGTGATGCCACCACAGGTGGTCACTCTGTATGGCCACCCATGGTGATGTCATTTGTTCCCACCCGCCAGATGTTTACTGTGGGCAGGAGTAAACAGTTTCCAGACCATGGCAGGATTAACACTAGGTTGTGAGCTGGGCTCCCTGCCAAGTTGGACCATTATAGTCCTGTATGATGGCCTGATCTACCTAACTCTGGTCGGTGGCTGGAGCTTTTCTAGGTGGGGGCAGGGCCACTCTGAGGCCCACGGGGGGTCAGGGCCATGCAGACCATGTACGCATGCCACCCCTGCCTCTTCCCATCCCCTCCCCAGCCACCGGCATGTTTATTTGACAGCAGGGTGAGGGTTCTCACCCCAGGTAGGATGCTACAGTTGAATATGTTAGAGAAAGGTATCTTACAACTCTCACTATATTTTTAGAATCTGTTCTGCACGTGGCACATAAGAGAACAGTATATAAGGCTCTGCGTAATCATGAACAGGTTGTTTGTGGTCTCTGTGTCTGATGGACACTGTATCATGGATCCACTTTGCAAAAATTAAGATCTATGTTTCTGGGACTAGTAATTTACTTTAAATCTATTATTATTATTATTATTATTATTATTATTATTATTATTATCAAGCATTTATATAGTGCAAGTAGTGTACCACACACTTTACAAAGTAATGGAATAGACATAGTCCCTGCCCTAGGGCTTACAATCTGAGAGGCGGGGGGGGGGAGGAGATGAGGGAAGGGATACAGAGGAAGATACAAGGGGTGTAACATTCATGAAGATGTGAGGTCTCAGGTTCATGTGCTTGGTTTGGTTACATCGGGAATGATAGCTGGCTGGTCCATGTGGTGAGGATATGAGTACACAGACTTGAGGAAATGGATTGTACTGGATGGTAGGTATCAGCAGGAGTTAGGAGAGGGGAGCAAGGAGTTGGGGAGGCAGAGCGGAAGAGGTGGGTCTTGAGGAGGGATTTGAAGGTACGAAGGGAGGTGAGAGGCATATGTGGGCAGGGAGGGACTTCCAGGCATGGACGGCAACTAGGGAGAAGGGACAAAGGTGGTTAGGGGAGCTGGGGAGGTGTGGGAGGGTGACAGAGGGGACAGAGGAGGAGTGGAGTTCATGGACTGGAGTATGGAGGGAAATTAGCGCACAGAGGTAAGGGGGAGCAAGATTGTGAAGAGCTTTATACGTGAAGACTAGGAGCTTGTGCAGGATTTGTTGAGGAAGGGGGAGCCAGTGAAGAGAGGAGTGGAGGGGCTGCACATGGTCGAAGAGACAGGCGATGTGGATGACCCTGGCAGAAGAATTTTGGATGGAGATAAGGGGAGATCAGGGGAAGCCAGTGAGAAGGAGGTTACAGTAATCCAGGCAAGAGATGACATGGGCATGAACAAGGATTATGGCAGAGGAAACAGAGAGAAAAGGGTGAATCTTAGCAATGTTATGGAGGGAGAAGTGACAGGATTTGGCAAGAGTCAATGTAGGGCTTAAAAAGAAAGAGTGAGTCAAAGATGAAGCCAAAGCTATGAGCTTGGGGAACCAAAAGGATGGTAACTCCGTTGATAAGGATTAACAGGGAGGAGGGAGAGGAAGGATGAGGGGGAAAGATAAGGAGTTCAGTTTCAGCCATGTTGAGTTTGAGCTGATGTTGAGACATCCAGGTAGAGACATCAGAGAGATAGCTGGTGAGGCGAGCTAGAACAGATGGAGAGAGAGAGGGAGTAGAGAGATAGAGCTGATATTGGAAGCACAAAGATGATATTGGAAGCCATGGGAGGCAATGAGTTTGCCTAGGGACAGGGTGTAGATAGAGAAGAGGAGAGGGCCAAGGATAGAGCCTTGAGAAACACCAACCAAGAGGGGATGGGAAGAGGAGGTGGAGTTGGCAAGAGACACTTTGAAGGAGCGGTCAGAGAGGTAGGAGAAGAACCAGTCGAGGAGGGAGCCACGAGTGAAGTGAGTCCAGCAAGCGTCAGTAATCAACCGTATCAAAGGCAGCAGAAAGGTAAAAAAAAAATTAAAATGGAATAAAGGTGATTAGATTTAGCCACAAGAAGATCATGGCTAAGAGGTGATTTGATTTAGCCACAAAAATATTGAATACTTTACGTTTCTTCTGTAACCATGTTTCACTTGGTAAAGAAATATTCTCCTTTCCTGTAATGTTCTTTTAAACCTTTGTCTTACTTGGTAAAGTTAAGTAAATGAAATTTGAGTTTCTGAAGTTATTTGAGTCTGTAGAGGAAAGGAGCTTCTATCCTTAGTGGAACACTTAAGTGCAAGAGAACCAAAGCAAAAATATCCTGCTTTTAGGTCAAAATTTCTCCAGGGCCAAATGTTTGCAGACTGCAGAACCAGAGAACAGGCGAAGCAGGAGGCAAGCAAGGGCTGAATCACAGGAACCAGAGAGGATCTAAGCAATGCAGAGGCCTAGGACGTTGGGCTATGAATGGTCTTTTACACTAGCAAACTCAAAAGAAAGACCTGGAATCCAAATACCTTCATCTAGCCAGTCCCTTCACCTAGCCAGACCCCCTGCAGTGGTCACACCCAGCCAATTACAATTAAGAACTCTGCAGGCCAGGCTACTGTCAGACACAGGGGATTTGTAAGCTCAGACCAAAGCAGACAAATCCAGTATTGGGTCATTTCAAGTCCCTTTTCCTCAGAGCTCACTTTAATGAACAAAATAAGGTCCAAATAAGAGTAAATCAACTGAGAATGTTTAGTAATAACTACTAGAAGCTTTCCCCATCTTTAGCAAGCTGTGAGAAAAGAGAGAACATACATTTCTCCTTAGATAAGCTCAATCTCCCCCACCCTACCGAGTTCACACTGTACATTGCAAACTATATAACAGAGTTGCCATGGGACCTTTGCACTCTCCATCCTTCTTGAGGAACTAACATTCTCAAAATGCGCTGACATTAAATGGCCAAGGGGGGCATGCCCCCCAAGGTTTTGGTACCTGGAATATGTGTTAATAATACAGTAGCTGAACCAAAGAAGTAAAGCAGAATAGTGGGTCTGAGGAAAGTCAAGTATTATTTGTTCTGTTTGTTTCTGGAAGTGCTTAGCACTTTGCTAAAAGAAAAAGGAGCAAGGGTCCATTAGAGAAGACCACCATATATAGGCAGTGACTAGGGTACATTGTTTTCCCCCTCCCCACCCATTGCCACCAAACGGAAAAATACAGTGGCACAGGTCCCTGTCTATAGGCAACCATACAATAGGCAAAGATGTTATTTTTATATGGAATTATTTTTAGCTTACTGGTATTTTTCCATATTAAAAACAACCTTTTAAAGGCAGACCTCTTCCCCCACATTTTTTTTCCAAAAAATATTGAGCAACTCAGGTGTTACAAACATGTGCAGAATTCACTAGTGTGGAGCCCTTTTTATTGGCCAGTAAAAGTGTGGACTTTGCTGTGTGGGTGGAGAAGTTGTCTAGAATGTCTCATCTCTTCCCAAATGAAATGCTACATCTGCATTAAAGTCAATGGGAGTTGTGTCATGGAGTTTAATGGTGGAGAATTGTGCCCTCAGTATGCTTGGAAGATATAAGCCCTTTTTACACAGACACTCTAACACTGATAACATGGGTGTTACATTTGATTATACATGTTGCAGGGCACCCATGGAGTACACCTGCAGTCCAGTATAGTGTCTGTGTGAAAAGGGCCATACCTTACATGAGCTGAACCAGCAAACGTGCAAATGCGGCAGTTAAACATTAATGTTATACCCACAAATAGATTGATTATTCTTCACCAGCAAGATCGTCCTATTAATGTCCCTTTTGTTGATGAGGTGATGGTTCCTTGGCTACCCCAGTTCTAAGATTTTACTCAGGTCTTTGCTGGGTCTCCCATCCCCACCCCATTTCTCCACATTCAATTCCTTCTGAAAGGTGGCAAGGCCTAACTCTGAAGTGACGTCAATGGGGAAAAAAGACAATTTATGCTGCACCCCTGATACAACTTACTCCTGATACTTACTTCAGTGAAATTACACCAGTACAAGTGGCTTCAGGATTGTGGCCTATAGCGCTTTTATAAGAAAGCACCAAATCATACTTGTTCTCCCCTGTTAAGGAAGCAATTCAGAATAGGAGACTTTGGATTAAAACAATTGGAACAGTAGCCCACTCTGTCCAGCTTTGTCCCACTGTGGCCCACAGATCACTGTCACATTTGTGCTTGGACCCCTAGATGTTTGTACTGGACTGACCGCAGGCATGTTGGCTGGTAGTCTGGGCTGTTGCTTGACAAAGTGATGAAGTCACAGCCCAAACTACACCCTCCCTCTGGGTTGGTCCAGGGCAAGCAGGTCACAGCAGGTTAGAATGTACTGACCTGCTGTGACTCGTCCCTTCCCTGTGAGGTTCTCTTGAGTCTGAGCCTAAGCATTTTTCCAGATGCAGAGTAAAACCTTTCTCTTTGAGAAAGCATTTGGCAGGTGGGGATAGGGGCTGGTTGGGGTTTTGGGTAGGGTTGTGGGGAGCATGAAGAGTATGGGTATGGGTGGGAGGATGTGGGTTATGTCATCCCTCTCCCCCCTCCCCCAGTGTGCCGGGAAGTATGGGCATGGGAGGTTGGGAGTGGGGAATGGCACCACAGTACCCCAATGACAGAGGGGTATGAGCAGAGATGGTGGGAGATTTGGCTGCAGCCCCTGTTGGCTGGCAGGGGGCTTGATTGTTCACAATCTTTAACCTTCTTAGCAAATTTGACAAATTCAAGCGATTTATTGTCCGTGGCAACCTTTTTTTCTTTTGATAGCCAAACGGCGTAAATCAATTAGAGCCTGATTAAATGTGCAACAATTGAGTTAGGTAACTACTAGCCATCCATCTGAGAGTTCCTGTTACCGTAAGGTGTTAGGGGCCAGTATGCTGGCAAGTTACGATCATGGTTGGACGGGAGCGGCTCTGGGTCTGGGCTGTTTTATTTTATTTTATTATTTTCACTAAAGTGGTGATCATTTGACCTTATGTTTTAAAGATTAGTTATTCTATGTATTTATTAATTGTTAAATTACTGCTGTGCGGTTTTTGTACTTGTTTGTGTTATGTATGATGTCTGGTGGTTGTATGGTCAGGGCAGAAGCCAGTATTAATAAACTAAACTGAACTGAACTGAGCAGAGATGAGGATAGAGTTGTGCAGGATGGGGTGAAGAGGTTAGGGAGAGGGTTGCTGAGTGGGGTTTAGGGTTTTTTTAATTGTTCTCACATGTATCTTATTCACTCTGAGCCTTTGAGGGAAGGGTGGGCTACACTATGCAAACTTATTTGTGGGTAAGGTCCATTGATTTCAATGGGACATACTCATGAGCAAATGTATTTAAGATTACAACCCTACTCTGTATCAGAATCTGCACAAGATATATGCCCTTGAACATACAGCGGAGACCTTTGTGTTAACTACTTTGAAAGCGAGGACATGATCAGAATTTTTGCACCCAAGTAATATCTTAGCTTAAAAACAAACTAGTGTTGGGCTTAAGTGGAGAAATATATTTCAACTTATTTCATTGGCTATACAAAGCCCCTCACACTTTCTGCAATTTTCATTTCATATATATATAGAATAGTATAAATAATAGTAAATTATTTATATAGAATAAATAATTTACAATGAAGACTGTTTACCTTATTTCATTTTATTTCAAAAGCTGATAACACTGCAAGGCATACCATAACTTAGACTACAGTCATTAAAAGGACAAGCTGAAAGATGTATTGGCAATAAAATAAAAACACATAGTCATTTTACAATAATAAGAGGGGTATTAGGACTGTCTAGTACAATATAATTAAAGTGTTAATAACAATGTTGGCTTATTAGATTTTATGTGCGTAATGTTAACTCAATGAAACAAGCAACATGCAAAATATTAAGTGATGAAGTATACATGCAGTACATTAGATTTAATTTCTAGGAGGCTAAAGCTTATTCAAAACCATCTTGCTACCTAGAAATTAAATGTCATGTACTGTGCAGCGACTTGTTCTTTATTGCCTTTTCAACTTTGTACAAGAAATGGGCTGGGGCTAGAATACCTGACCTGAAATCAGATGAGATAGAATCGTACCAGAACCTAAAGAGACGCACTTCTTATACAGCAATGCCCACCACTTCTGTTCCTGGCAAGCACTTCACCACATCATTCCAGTGTCAACCCAGTTAAAGCAGGAAGGATTCTGACAGCATGAGTCAAATCACAAAGGTTACTAGAAAAACGCAATAAAGTGTAGACACCTAAATAATTGGAGCAGATTTGAACATTTTAACTCAAATTCTCAGAACTAGAACCTCCTAATATTGGAGTAAATTTTGTCTGGCAAGAAAATAAATCAGGAATCCATGTTCAGTGCATTTTGACTATTGCTGTCCCCCAAAATAATCTTATCCATAACACATGCAGCATTTGGCCTTTCGTGGTAGAAAGGTTAAAAGTTATTGCTTGAGATTTTCAGAACAGTACAAAGGGGTTCAGTGACATTTCCATTTAAAAAGTGCAACTAACTTTAATTTTCACTAGGAGTACCATATAGTTCTGATGGATACACCTCTGTGGTCTGCACTAGCCACTGGGAAACTGATAATCTACCGAGTCATTTATCGCTCCTCCTTTCTATTCTAAATATTTCTCTGATGAAGTTTTATATCTATGGGTGTGTTCACAGAGACAGCTGCCCTGCCTCACCCTGGTCAGGCTGTCTGTAAGGTATCCCGCCAGATATGCAGGCGGAGCAAGAGTTGGTGCAGGCTGTCTCTGCTCTGGGAGCTGCCTGTTGGCATTGATCCGGGACAGCCCAGAGTGTCACCATCAGAGCAGGCAGCCCAACTTTGGGGCACTGGACAGAGGCAGGACTGACATCTGTCTTCTAGGTGAATGGCCTCTGTAGCCCTGCTTTCAGCCAGGGTTTGTCCTGGCAATCTGCCCTCAATGCTATGATGTGGGGGAGGGGTGTTGTGCAGGCTCATTTAAAATGGACCCAGGCGTGGCTGCAAGCATGCAGATGCTGATGTGCACCCCTGGACTTGCTCCAGGGTTGTACACCCCCATATCCATGTGAAAATATCTATTTTTTTAGAACTAATTTTCTTCTTAAGGTCCTCCATTGAGAGAGCAGGGAAATGGATGTTAATTGTTTACTGTTAATGAGATCTGTCATCATCTTCCTTTGTAACTTATTTAAGAACTAGTTTGAAGTGGAGAAGGGGGGAGCCATTACTACACAACTTGGACCATTACTACACAACTTTGTTGGTTGTTCTGTGCTCATTCTGAGGAGTTGACCTCCCCTCCCCACAGACAGAGTGCATCACAATTAGGACTGGATTAAAGGATGGGGAGCCCCCACACTAAGACCTACTTTGCTCTCCCTTTATACCCAGGCCATCTACATCCCAACTATATTGGTGTACAATAACTCTTGGCCCAGCCTAGCCATCCAACACAGGTGTACGGCCTCCACTGCACCAATCATGTGGAGACATTCTCATCACCCTTCCCCTAACTCTGACATGGAGCACGGGGATAAGGAGCAAGTGAGAATTAAAGTTGAAGCAGAAGCAGCAGGACTAGGAAGGAGGCTGCACTGTTGCTGCCTTGTGGCACCTTGCTGCTGCTTCCCCAGCTGAACTGTGCCAGCTATTATTATAATTATTTTTTATTCATTTCTATACCACCCCTCCTGCTACAGGCAGCTCAGGGCAGCTCACACAATAAACAATAACATTTCAGTAATACAATATACTACTACTACTACTAATAATAATAATAATAATAATACATTCAACCCCAATAAACAAAACAAAACCAACCCTATAACCCATAAAGAAACATAATCCATCACCCAACCCTCACCCTATTACCCTACTAATCCCCATCACCAAATACCTGGCGGAAGAGCCAAACCTTGCACTGATGCTTGAAGGTGAGGAGATCTGGGCAAAGGCAGACACCCAGTGGGAGTGGGTTCCACAGCAAAGACTCGACTTCCAAGAATGTTCCTGTCCGAGGCCACCCGACGATATCTTGGGATCTTCAGTTCCTCCACTGACCACAGGAGTCACCCTGGGGAATGAGACAAACCCTCAAGTAGGTAGGACCCAGACCATTTAGGGCTTTATAGGTGAATTCCAGCCCGAAGCACTGGTGTAATATGCTCCCGGCAACCCATCCACATAAGCAGGTGGGCCACCGCATTCTGCACCAGCTGAAGTCTCTGGACTGTCACCATAGGCAGTCCCATGTAGAGTGCATTACAGTAGTCCAGTTTCAAGGTGACAAATGCATGAATGACAGTTGCAAGGTTGGAATCTGAAATGTACAGGCAAAGCCTTCGTACCAGATGTAATTGGCGAATGGCACTCCTGGCCACACCCAACACCTGGATATTCAGGTGCAGCTACAGATCCAGGAGCACCCCCAGGGTCCACATCTGAGCGGCCAGCAAGGAACGAACCCCATCAATTACCGGTACCCACACACCCAGATCACCAACCCTGCCAACCAGGATCACCTCCATCTTGTAGGGATTATGTTTCAATAACTCAACCTCACCCAATCCCCCACAGCCACCAAACACTGGGACATCACCGAGATGTAAAGGCCTAGATCTGATGAAAAGGAGAGGTATAACTGAATGTCATCAGCATACTGATGAAATCATACCCCCAACCTGTGCACATCTCCCAGTGGCTTCATTGAACAAGAGGGGAAACAGAATTGAAACCTTCATGGACCCACATGGGAGGCTCCTTTGGGATGACGAGCAATCTTCCAGTAACGCCCGCTGAGACCTATCAGCTAGGAAGGAACGGAACCACTGTAAAACTGTCCTTTCCATCCCAGCAAAGTCCCATGGGTGGATCACCAACACTTCATGATCCACTGTATCAAAACCTACTAGCAGATCAAGCAGAACCAACAAGGTTGAATTTACCTTATCTAGCTCTACTTGCAGGTCATCAAACAACGCCACAAGTGCAGTCTCAATGCCATAACCTGGACGAAAGCCAGACTGTGAGGGGTCCAGAAAATTGATATATTCCAGATGCACCTGGAGCTGCCAAGTCACTGCCCATTCAATAACCTTACCTAAAAAGGGAAGGTTAGAGACAGGCAGATAATTCAATGGCAGGTTAATGTCAAGCAATGGCTTCTTGAGCAGAGGTCAGACCACCACCTCCTTAAGGCAGTCTGGCACTCTGCCCTCCCACATGGAGGCATTGATAATCCCTGCCAGGACTAGCCCCAATGTCTACCTGCTGGATTTCACCAGCCAGGATGGGCAAGGATCCAATTAGCATGTAGTGGCTCTGACAGGCCTCAGGACATCCTCCACATCAGCAGGTGCCACCAATTGAAACTCATTCCACAACCCATGAGCAGACAGGGCATTCCTAACCTCTGGCTCTGCCATTGCCTCTAAAGAGATGGAGTCAAAGTCTTGCTGAATGAGAGTAATTTTATCCGTAAAGTATGCCATAAACATATCACAGTGGGCACTGGATACCTCCAGTTCCAGGTGGAGACAGGCCAAACTCACCAAGCTCCTCACCATCCAGAAAAGCTCAACCAGATGCAACTTAGAAGATGTTATGATGGCAGAAAAGAACCTCTTTCCTGCCTGCACAGCCATGGTATAGCCTTTCTAAGATGATCTATGCCACAATCGGTTGACTTCAGCATGTGTGCAGTGCCACCGATGCTCCAACTGCCTCCCCATGCGCTTCAGCAACCCCAGGTCTTCCGTGAACCACGGGGACCTGTGTCATGTATCCTGTATATAGGCATATATTTTTGACCATTTCTGTTTCAATATATTGGAAATCAGAATTAGCCTCTCTGTATGATGAATTCCTAAAGAGCTGTCCTATAGTGACTTTTCGACTGACCTCTTGACCAGATACTGGAAAATCAGCCTGTATACTGGAATAGAAGTTATAATCAATGCTGTCTCTTAAAGAAATCAACATTTTCTGTTGACTAGAGTCAGGATACGTGACTCTCAAGCAGGGAAGGAAGAGTTCTTGTTTGTTTGGAGATTACTCATTGTTACTCCTATCTTAGATGATAGACACCTGTTTTAGAATGTATCAACAGGCTTCTTATTATGTACTTTAAGAAAAACCCTCCCTGTCAGCAGTCTTGACCTGATGTCATTTTTAGCTGACTTCCAAGCAAATTTCATTCTATAAGAAGGGAGAGGAGAAATGGATTTTTCAGAAACAGTTCCTTCTTTGGACCTTTTCTCATATCCATCTGGAAGAATCAGGCAAAGGACTGGGTAATATATTAATATGATGCATTGAGTCAACCATAGCAATATTACTTAGAGCATATGTTATATCTTATAGATGTTAAGATCTTTGAATTTATAATAAGAGCTGTTCTTTGAACAGACATGTCTTTCTAAGTCATGTATTTTTAACTGACACGGTTTCTTTTGTAATATGTCTTTATTTGAACTTAAGTAAACTATTGCTTCATATTTTTATAATATTCTTAAAGTCTCATAGCCTCATTTATATGAATAAATTGTCTTTATGTTACTTAGCTGAGCTGGCTGGCTTATTAGCAAAGTTTAAACTGAGTTTCAACATATTTGAAAAGAGTGTCCTATATCCAGACTAGGTCATGTCAGGCCGGGCCCACTAAATGCAAATACCTTTTGAGGAAACTGAGGCACAACGCAACACCTGCGGTGCTGAAGCATTGTGTGCAGATGCCTGGGAGCCACCCGATCGATGGTCTCAACCAAAGGACCATCCCAGAAAGCCATGAGGTCATTGATGACCATCGAGGTCTACGGGAAAGTCCCCCAGGGAATTCAAGAACCCATTGGATTCCACCTCTGGAGGCAAAGCATACTAATAGGTCCCAAACCCCACCACAGTGCATCAGGACAGGAGCTCGCAGGAGGTAATGATCTGACAACGACAAAGGCATACTCACAACACCCCCAACTATTGGACCCCCCCTGCCTCAAGGTTGGTACAGAAAATCAGGTCTAGAGTATGACCCCCCTCATGCGTTGGACCAACTACCACTTGGGACAGACCCATGGTTACCATGATAGCTATGAACTCCTGATGTGACCCATACAATATGGCCTAGGCATGGATGTTGAAATCCCCCAATACTATAAGTCTGGCGAACCTCAGGACCAACCCCAAGATCAGGCCCACTAGAGCAGTTAGGGATGATGCTTTGCAGTGGGGTGCACAGTATGCCAGCAGCACCCCCAACCTGTCCCCAGCTAAATCAAACACAAGATGTAGGGCCTCTATCCAGGCCCAGTCTGCAATGAAAACCACCTAGAAGATGATGGTCCAACAATTTGAAAGGGTACAGAATAGGGGATTGAGAGCCCTATTGGCGATACCAAGAAACACCTCTTCAGCAATCTTGAACCTAGAATTAGGATGTAGACCCTTGGTAGCCAAAATACATAGCCTGATGGTCACCTATTGGATTAAGCTACATCATAGGCCTATGGGCAAATTATAGAGGATGTGCTTGGAGGAAAAATATTTGGAGGGGGGATGGGGAAGCAGACATAGTGGAATGGGATTCAATCTATACTTAATAATTTAGGATTTTCCAAACAATATCTATGGTCGCTACCCCAAAAGCAAGCCCGTAAGGAAATGAAACAAAGAATTAAGGATATTAGCACGCAACAGTTACAAGCAGAAGCTAGGCATTCGCGGCTCGCACCTTGGTATAAATATTGGTTGCCAGGGTTGGAAGGACCTAGGTATATTAAAGAGCTAGGGCAGGCCGAAGAGAGGAGAGCTTTCACCGCACTTAGGCTACAAAGTATGGAAACTGCAGTAACAAAGGGGAGGTTGGAAGGAATTCCATATAGAGAGAGGTTATGTGGGTGTGGAGTGGGCAAGATCGAGGACCTCCCACACTACCTATTGGAATGTGAGAAGTATAGAGATTTGAGAGACTCAAACTGGGCCATGCTGCAAAAAAAGGAGTGCTGGTCAACAGAGAGGCAATTGATATTTCTACCCTCGGGGAGGCAACCCAAAATTAATGAGGCTATGGGGAGGTTTGCAAAGAAGGTAGAAGAAAGAAGAGCTTTATTAGAGTAATTGGAAGGAAAATAAGGGAAAGAGGCTGGGGAATGGTTGGAACTCTCAAATGAGAGGGCTCTATTAGGGGATTAATCCGGCCAGATATAAGAAGGAGCCGGAGACTGGCTGTATTTTGGGGTAAACTAAAAGCATGGTAAAGTGAGATTGCGTAGTGGTATTTGTTTCTGTTTTGGTCTCTGTATGTCTGTAATCGCTAAGGCGTAAAGCCGTAATAAAATTGTTTTATTATTGTAAATGATCAATCAACCCTCATCACGGTCTACTTTCTGCAAAATGCATGGGTCACAAGATGAATTCATCTATACAACTGCTGTGTTAGTGACGATCGGTAAAAACAAATGCACAGCCAGCATGCCGGCTGAATGTCCCAGGGAGAGGGGCTGCCCCCAGCTGGGACAGATCAGGGAACAGAAACATTTCCCTGGTCTGATCCGACCAGGGAGGTGGGGCAGGGAGAACCCCCCATGCTGCACCCAGTGCCCAACAACGATGGGCAGCCATGGCTCCATGACAATCCCCCCACACCAGACTGAGTTGGCTTGGAAACAGATGTGCCTGCCCCATTTGGCCCTCTATGGTCTACCCTGCTGGTGTCTGAACTGGGCCCACATCTGGCAGCCTGGAAAGAGATGAGCGATGTGAGGTGCTCCCAAGTGGGCCATACCAGGAAAACCAGGCTCCTATCATGTTTATTAGCACCCAGTCATACATCAGCAGGAATGACTGAAACATTAAAAGCTGCACTGGAGATTAGAGAGCACAGTTCTCTGGCATATATCTAAAATCCTTCACACAACACACAGACCCACCTTATTTAGTTTTTAAATTGGATTTTGAATGTTAATATTCATGGAAATCTCACTGAAAAAAACCTTGCACATTTTTTGAGTGATGTCCCCCAAGTAGTTAAATACTTGTTAAGTATATGAATACAGAAACTCACAGCTCACAGCTGACTCAGAAAGAAAAGCGATTATTTGGATAGCTTGAGCTAAAAGCATTTTTTCCCTCTGTCAAAAGGGACAGAGTGTCACAGAAAAGTGGAATAGATTTTGAGAGTTTATTCGAGGGTTCCAAAGGAGGTTGTCTTGGGAAGAAACTTTGTTTCTTCAAAGGTTTCATGAAAAGAAACATCCCATCAAAGACTGGCAAAAGAAAGCAAATAAACATCACACATCCCCAAAAGTCTCACGCTTCTACTATATAAAATTTATAACTTTTGTGCCTTAGAAAGACTGACACCTCTGGGTTTATCTATTGATACACAAGGTATATCCCTCCCACCTGTACAATTCCAATAATTCTATGCCATCCTTTTGACATTAAACAATTATGATACAGGTGCTACTGATCTCCAGCCAATCATATGTAAGTGTTAGTTTCCAGTTTAAAATTCTGCATCTAAACACTATTAAAGATGCATCATTGCATCAGGAAAAACCAAAATCTTCAGTTGCTCTAGGCTTCTCAGAAGGCTTCTCTAAGTCATATACCACATACTCTGCCTGGTACACAGGTTTGCCAGCAAAGATCTATACTTCCCCCACCTTCCCACATGATTGATGCTATGCTCCATATACCTCTTGGAGAATCCCACAGCTCTGAAGGGTGTGCATTCTGTCACATCAGAAACTGCCCTTTGTTTCTCTATTTAGCCAAGCCTCGTTTAGCAAATTACACTAGGGATGCACTGAATATTTAAAAAAATATTCATGAGTATTTTGAGGGTCCAAGGACTGGTCCAAAGTGTTTGGGCTGGTCTGAGGACCTTCAGAGAATACTCACAAATTCCAAGGAAGAAGGTAGGCGGGAGACCGAGGCCTGGGGAGAGGGAATGGGCCAAGGAAGAGGGGTGTGGACTTGCAGGGGCTCAGAGGCAGAGTCACCCCCTCGAGGGGGTCAGATGACGCATGGCTTCCTCTGGGACTGGGTAAGTTTAAAACAAACCAACATACTCAGAAGGTCTGAATGGCCCTTTCTGAGCATGCTCAGACCTTTCCAAGATGGTGGCCGCAGAATACTGATATGGCCAGTGACATGTGGCCCGCCATGGCAGCAGCTCTGGCAGAAGTCAGCCTGCCCAGCTTTCCAGTGACTGTCTGCCTGGCTCCCTATGCTGGCCTCACAGCACGGCAGCAGCAATTGCCCACCGTGAGGCCACATGGGTGCGAAAGCAAAAGCAGGAGGGGGTGGCAAATACTTTTAAATAAAGAAAGCAATGGGGATTGTGACACCGCAGCTCATATGGACGCACCCCCTAGAGGTGTTTGTGACTCTTTTGAGGTGTGAGAGAGTCGTCCCATTTTTTTTTAGCTTCCCAGCCTACATGATGTTTGCTGCCTTTCATTTATGCAATTCATTTTGAGGGTTTTCAGATTAAGGGTTCCATTTTCAAAAGTTTTTTATTAAACAATAGTATTTGTGTTTTAAATACTACTGTATTATTACTTATGAATGTTTGTCAAATGTTTTTATTTATTAAAATTTGGGTACTACATGTGTCAAGTTAAAGTATTTTGTAGCTCTCAGAGATATGAATGTTTTGGTCTGGGGCTCTGGGGCTGGGGAACTTTGCCCATCCCCAGGGTTTAATTTGCATATGGATGGGTGGGGGGAGTGGGGGGCTTGCCAAGGCTCATCCTTGCCAAGTAAATTCAATTGTGGGTGAGTCCCGGGAAATGTTCCCTGTAGGAGCGTGTACACAAAAATGTGAAATACCTGGAGAAGGCCGGTAGTGATCATTTCAAGGTTAGATACAACAGCGAGGAGGAAAAAAACTGTTTTGTGTTTTATTTTAAGTTTCCTACCCCACTCCCTGTGCTGGTCATCATAGAAATTAAAACACAAGAACTCCTGTTTAAAATTCACCTATAGAGACTCAGAATGATCCAGTGGTTGGATTCTTAGTCAGAGACTAGTGTTCATTTCCTATTCTGACAAGCTCTAGGGTGGGGTGGACATGGCTTCTGAGGTAGGCTTGAGTCCTAGAAATTCTTTTTCTTTTTTTTTTTTCAAATTAACCAGCCCATCCCTGGACTAAAGTAAAGAGATTACCAGGGACAGGTGCTTAGTGGTTGGAAGAACCAGCAAGGTTGGTAGCCCTGCAAAGTCCTGGGCTGGAAAGCTCCAGGGAGAAAGACCAAGGGGCCATTGATGTAAATGTACTAGAGAAAGTTTTACTGCATGTAACCTAAGAAGGTTGTTAGATGCCACTGTAAAATAAACCTGCACTAAGGTGAAGACATTGTGAGGTTGGTAGATTTGCAACAAATTGGGGGTGCAGCAGGATCTGGGGCATGCAACATGTTATGATGGAAGCTTGGCTGTTTACAGGGCCTTATCGACAGATCCTGTATTTCTGGTATGTAACCATTTCCCTATTATTAATGCATATTTGTTCTTTGAAACTGAAACAGTTTTTTGTTGAGAAAATGAAAATAGTGACTGTTTCAGCATTTCCTTAGTATTGCATCAATGAACATTTATGCTGTCAGAGCTTGTTTGGCGGAAAGATAATGGTGTGGATAATTTCTCCTGAGCAATTTTAAACTAGCCTTGAATATCTCCCATTTGAAGTTTCTTTTTCTGCATCTTATGACAACCTAGTATTCCCTAAACTATATCCAAGTAGAACAAAATGATGTGCTGCTTAATGCTTTACAGAAGGGACTTAAATTTATTTGTGCGTTCATGAGCATTGAAGACTGATGTGCCGTGAGCTGGCTCATGGGAGGAAGCTACTTGTTAAAATTCTGCCCCCAAACTACAAGGACAGTTGGAATGCTTGCTTTAGTATCAGCCCAGCCAGAGATGACATAATGTAAGGATGATAAAAATACTTGTAAAGGGCACTTAGCTGGAAAATTGCCCTTAATATATGCTTGTTTGCCAAAGGGCTTTGCTTCCTACTTTGGTACTGGTTATGTCACAGAATTTTTGTTTCAATGGGAAATCAAATAGTTTCCCCAGTCCATTCCATCTTTACGCATGTGAGGAATTAGTATGCTGGTCTATCATGGTTCTGGGAGCTTTTTAGAAGTTATTGAGCACATTATGAGTTACAATAACCCTTTTCATGAACTCTTTATAAGGCATTGGTAGCATATAACTGGGCAAAAGCATGCTTTTTTTACTGGAGTGAAATTTGTTCATTTCCTAACTTCTAAATTTTTATCTGTAATAACTATTTCACATTCTATGCCTATTTGCTCAAGTTACCCTCCACAGGTTGAATTAGTTGCAGGGACCATTTTAACTGTGAAGAGGACAGGTGTATTTTTATTTATTTTATATAAAAATTTTATCCTACCCCCCTACCCATAAGGCAGCCCGGGACGGCGGACAACAATATAAAACAATAAAAACATTTTAAAACAATTAAAAATTCAGAAATATGCAGGGGAAAGAAACGCTACCCCCTTACCCCGCCCACTCTACCCCTCCCTCTCGCCAAAGGCCTTGAGGAACAGCCAGGTCTTACATAAATGCCAAAATAACAGGAGAGTGGGGGCCAACCGAGCCTCCTCCGGGAGCAAATTCCACAGCACAGGGGTGGCCACTGAAAAAGATCTAGCATTATTGGCCACCCACCTCACCTGGAGAAACTCCAAAAAGGCTCTCATGGACGATCTCAAGGGTCACACAGGCACATGGGGAGTGAGACTGTCCCACAGATAAGTAGGACCCAGGCCATGAAGGGCTTTAAAGGGTAAAATGATGGCCGTTAATACACAGGTTGTTTTGGCACGGTGGGACACACTCACCTCCACCCACAGAGCCTCCTTCATTTTACCTGAGGGCTCTGTGGGTGGAGGTGGGTGTGCAGTGGGTGGAGGTGAGTGTGTGCCAGGAACACACATGCACAAACACCCACCACCTGTGGTGCTTACATGGATGCACACCTGTTGCACACCCATCCCCCCACCCACCTGTGGTGCTTACACGGATGCACANACCCACCGCCAGCCATGTACATGGACTACCCCCCCCTCACCGCACACCCACCCAAACACCGAGCACCGTGGGGTGGGAATCAGTGTAAAAACGGCCTAAATTCTTGCTCATAATCTGATACTCAAACAGGCAACTACCATGGAGGAGGAAGATCTTGGCCTTGCTCTCTTGACATACTCTAAGAACGCAAACCAAACCATGTTAGAAACAAAAAACACATTAGTGTTCTTATTTTTTCTGGGCTAATTCCAAACTTTTGTTATGATCTGGATGAAATGCTCCATCTTTGACCGTATTCTTCAGTTTTTAGTTTGGAAAGCTATTTAAAATCTATTTTGCAAAGGTATAAATTAATACACAAAGCTGTAGAGATCAGAAGCCTTTGTTTATAGAATAGTCCAAATTTTGACAAATTCTTCACTTTGGAAAAAAAATTAGCTCATGATTTGCAGGCTACTATGTATGTAAAGCATAACCTCCCATATGCAGACACCTTGGGGCCAAGTATTTGTGCAGTTCTGAGAGATGTCTGAATATGGGTGGTTCAGCTGTGATAAACTGCTGAGCACTGGTAGTGCTAAACAACTGAGTGGTGCTAATTAGAGTTTAGCAATAACAATATTTCTCTATTTTGGGCATGCTTTGTGTCACCTAAATGTAGCAGGGGAAAGAAAACATTTCTGGAATAGAGAAGGAACTTGATATGGAAGTCTATTCACTAGATTGCTTATGGTTGTTAAATAACTATGGCCTGACGTGACATCAGTCCATTGACTTCAGTGACTTTGCATTGCTTGTCCTAATGTGCATCAATTTACAGTCAGACTCAGGACTTACAAATCTCCTCCTGGATTTTTTTTCTGGAGACTAGTTGCACTCTTTTTGCAAGCTGCCTAATTCTGATGCTGGCAAAAGACAGAGTTAACTTTAAAAGCAAAAGCAATTTAGATGGTTTTATGGATATTTGCTCCTTATTTCTGGAAATGACTATTAGTTTATCTGTTCTTCAGCATACATTTGCATTGACTTTGCTTGCTCTTCTCTGTATTTATTTGCTAATGTGGTTATTTATATGCCAAGAGTACCCCCATCCCCTTTTACATTCATTACTTTTTCACCCTCTAACCAAGTGATCTCCCTAGAGTTTTTTTTTTATGATTTGAGCATTTTATTGCTTAATTTTATTATGAATTTTTCAGCATTATTTATTCCCAACATTATCTTGCCCTTTGAAAATAATGTTTGAGTCATCACACTGCAAAACTGCCACTGAGTTGATGACTTAAGATAAAAGATCCTGCTCCCAAAAACAGGGAATGCTCCCAGTAATTCCTAATTCCATGTCAAGGCATTTCACAAGAAGGCAGAGTTATGCTGCTTTAAAAAGGGAAATTACATGGAGGGGTTGTTTTTTTTTTTTAAAAGTCAATGCTTTACATTCAAAAATGCTATCAGTTTCATCATTATCAAGACCATCTTTCACATTAAGACTTTGAACCTCAAACCACTCACTCTGGAGTAGTTTAAAGTCCATGGGAGTATTCTTGAGTAATTGGGTTGAGGACTGCAACCTAAAGGTTGTTGTGTAGAGATTTATTTATTTGTATTTCTTAACAGTTTTTCCCTGAAGGCTCAGGGAGGTTTACATCATAGAATATAAAAAATGAATCCATATGAAATATGCAAAAATAAAACGTATGCAAATATATACTATATATAATTCTTATTAAAACCATTTCCTCAAACCCGATCTGTAGCCGGGTATGCCTGTTCAAGACTAGAAGGGTGCTAGAGTGCCCTGGAGAGTCAGTGGGATCCATGGCTCACAGAGAGGTGCAGTGCTTAGTTTCTCCACAATTCCAGATTTACCTGGGTACAGCTCTGCAGGGGTCTGATCCTGCATGCAGTAATTTGCAATTGATTGTCTGTCTGCTTAGGAACACACCCTTAGTTGGGGCCTCCTACCTCACCTATAAACTAGCCTACACCACCAGTAGTGCCTGTGCCTAACAAGGGTTTCCAGATTCCTGCTGGCATGCCGTTTCATAAAGTCCTCAGAGCCCAGTGGGCTAAACACAGGTATGTTCCCGGCTTGGAATCCAGCACTGTGTAAATCCTCCTGGGATGGCGTTTTATCTGTTGCAGCTCCAGGTTGTAGGTTGGACCCCTGTCTTGTGTCTGAGGCCGAAGAATCCTGTCCCAGTTGGACTAGATGTGGAGCTCGCTACAGATCTCCTTTCTCATCAGCCTCCACTGCTAGACTGAAAGCTCTCCTTTTAAATCCCAGGAGTCTTAGAGGCCAGGCTACCTTACTGGATAACTTTGAGTCTCTCTTTTCAGCATGGTGGCTCCAACCTCAGCGTGATCCTATGGCTTATAGGAGAGTCTGCACCCAGTCATCAGTGCTGTCCCTTAAAAGACAGGAGCTGCCATCAGGCTCCCCGTGCAGTCCTTTCCCTTAAAAATGTAACCCTCCAGAGGAGGATGTAAACTCAGGTGAAAAGGAAACAAAACCCAAGAAAATATCAACTAGTCATGACTCTGTCGAGACCAGGTAGAGGATCCCACCCAACAACGTGCCTCCCCCGCCCCAGCGCTGGGACACTAAAAGGCTTGTGAGACAACACAGGTCATGATCCATGGGAACTAAGAAGATTCCCAGAACTCACAGGAAAACTAAAACAACAGAAGCTATACTTATAGGGGTCAAAAAATTGTTAATAAATAAATAATAGCCTACTCAAGTCCCCACACCAACTCCACTTCAACAAAAATTGTTTCCATTCCTTCCCTTCTGACTACCACGGGATTGTGGGGTCATCCTTTGTATATGCTCTCAACTATCTTTTTCCAACCCATGTGGTGCCCCAAGACTAGTCCATGTACAAAACTCATACTTATAATTCTGGAGTTTGGCCCTTTTCAAATTGACGTCCCCCCACCCCCTTGCTCATGTGTGTAGGGGGTGGAGGGTGTTAATTTGAATGCTTCAGTGAGTGTGCGGGAGAAGGGTAGGTGTCCCTCTAGCCTGGGTTGATGCTGTATGGAGTACCCAAGGTCAGCTAAAATTGCCCCCAACTCAGCATCCAGCCAGGTTTCTGTGATATACACAAGGTCAGCAGCCCGATTCAGAATAGAATCCCAGATAGTAGATGATCTGTTGGCTACCTACTGTGCATTCAATAGCACCAATGACAGGCCAGGGCCCCCAGAGTCCTCAGTCTCCTTGCCACCTGAGCTGGGGGAAGTAAATTGAGAGACAGGCACCAACTACCTGTTCCTCACTACCTGATGACAACACCTCCTCCAAGAACCATAATTCCCATGCCCCATGATGACCCCTATTGCTGGAGTGTCAAGGCTTCATGCAGTAACAAGGAGTACCCAGGGCTAACTAATGTCCCTCCAATGTTAACCCTGGGAAGTTCTGTAACTCCTTGCTGGCGGGGGCGGGGAGGAGATAGAGAGCCTTCTTACTGGGGTCCCATGCACTACCTGTCCCCAGACAGCTGGGGTTCTGGAGGTGCAGTGTGTGTGGGGGGGGAGAGATGGTTTGTTCCTTTGGGGGGTCACAATAGATTAGGAATTGGCACTATTATGTTGGCATTAGCAATATGGGGGCTATTTTGGGGGGTCCTGGGACACACGAGATTTTGAATCAACACTGTTGTTGGCATTGGCTATACGGGGTGTGTGTGTCATTTTGGGGATCACAATGGATTTTGAATTGACACTGACAGTGACACTGTTGTTGGCATTGGAACTGTTGGCATTGGCAATATGTGGGTCATTTTGGGGGTTCTGGGACACACTAGTTTTTGAATGTAGTTGCCATGTATGTTATGTTGTGACCATTGGCAATATGAGGGTCATTTTGGGGGTCACACAGGATTTTGGATTGATAATGTTGCAATTGGCAATGTGGCAGTATGGCAGTTGCTAGAATTAATTGTTCTTGTATGTTTTTGTATGCTGCACAGCAGTGCTGTGAAAAAAATATATTGTGTGGCAAATCCCCTATTTGCCTGATTCTGTAGCTTGAACCAAAACTTAAGTGCACTAATCCATGCACACACGTTCCAGCTATACTGTCCTGTTTCCATCTTACTGCTGCATTTGGTGTCGTGTGGCAAATGTGAAGTGGCTGGTGGCTGGAGCTATTACTATTACTTTAGGTAGCTAGCGCTCTAAATTAAACTGATTGAGTGAAGTGTTTTACTTGGCACTGGTAATGTGTTGGTAACAGGGGCGTAGCTAGGTTGGAATGGGTCCAGGGACAAGAAATGGACTTTGCCCCCCCCGCCCATCACCATAGACTCCCCTGCCCCTCTCCCTCCCCTCTTTCCTCACCTCAATGTCCTTATTGCATAAAACTGTCAACAAACGTACTTATTAAATTAAAACATGTACTCAGCTACTGCAATGGCCTCTTCCTTGCTTTTAGCTACGGAAACACAGAAATAGTAACATAT
>QEPC01001191.1:0-42731 GCA_003113815.1 Sphenodon punctatus
AGCAGCGGGTGGCAGAGTGTTTTAGAAAGATGAACCAGCAGACAACAGTAGATCCTAAAAGCACCTAGAGAATAAATGAGTTTTCTGGTGCTTTTTAAAGGTGAGGAGGGAAGAACTAAGATGGACATCTGGAGGGAGCAAATTCCACATTGAGGGGTCCACCACAGCAAAGGCTCAATTGCCCTTTGACTTAAGATGTGATGGCTGGATCTCCAAACAGCAAGCCAGATGGATTATGAGTGAAGATGTCCATCAGTGAGAGGCTGCAGGAGCAGGTCTCAAATATAAGTAGGGTCTATACCATTCAGGGCCCTGAAAACCAGCAGCGCAATCTTAAAACCAATATCTGTCACTCTACAGGCAGACAATGCAGAGAACGCAGGGTGGGAGCAATATGATCATGGCTGCCCAAACCAGTAAGCAGCTACACAGCCGCATTTTGAACAAGCTGAAAGCGATAGATAAGCACTTCTCCTGGGATGTGCAGGACGGGAGCTCTTACTTTGGGGATGATCCCTGCCAGGGCCACTGGGAGGCAGACTTTGCAGAAGATCCAACTGGCCATGCGCAGAGGGGGTTCATCCCTCCCATTTGCCAGTTGGATTTCTGCCTCGGCTCAGTTAGGAGGTAGATTGAGTGTGCTTAGGCACACTAAGGCAGAATCTTTTTTGTAGTGACAGTTGACTTTAACTTTAAAATTCTGTCACCTCAGTTATTTAATTAGAGAGGCTACCTTACCTTTAAAAATAATAATAATAAAATGGGCGTGGCCTAGTGCTACCACACCACTCTCTGGGCACTACACTTGACCCCAAACTAAAGTTGTTATTTATTGTTTGTATAATGCTGCCGACAATAGCTCTGACACGGAACTTTTATAATTAGACGTAAGTCCCTGCTACTACAGAGGTGAGGACAGCTGTTTCTGAACCACTGGGAAATCCCAAAATGTTGGAAACACTTGTGAGCGTTCTTTGGAAGTTCTGCATTCTCAATTGATTCTACACTTGCATTATTGTCAAAATCGGTGCCTCTGGTCTTTTGTCAATTTCTGCGACTTTCATCATTGTATGTGACTTTTGTCAATTTTGTGACTCTCATCAGTTTGTGTTTGTCGTTTTCATAAGTTTTCTTCCGTTTACGTTTGTTGTTTTACAGCACTTTTGTCAGTGTTACAGAAGTAACAAACAATGGCAATTCCTGACCAGAAACTTAAAAAAGTAGCAGAAAAGAGTTAAGTTTCCTCACCTGGTGAAAGCAGGTGAATGATTCTGTTTCTGATGAAAANGTTTCCTCACCTGGTGAAAGCAGGTGAATGATTCTGTTTCTGATGAAAAGATCTTTCATAGGGAATCATTATTTCAGCACTAGTCCCTGCCTCAAGGGGCTTACAATCTAGAACAAGCAAGGGGGGGGGATAAGGAGAACAGGAATACAGAGAGAGACTAAGGGTGAACTCACACATAACTCTGCTAAACTCGGATATCCGCAGGGCCCTGGAAGCTGTATAATCAGCCCCGGATGATCCCCAGATCACTGTTGCGTGTGAGCAAGGCACTCTGATTTCCAGCCCCGTTTTAAACTTGGATCTGACATTTAGATCTGATCTATTTGTCAGATCCGAGCTTAAAGCAGGGCTGGAACTCGAAGTGTCTCACTCGCACACAACAGCAGTCAGGGGATCATCTGGAACTGATTATACAGCTTCCGGGGCCCTGCGGACATCGGAGTTTAGCAGAATTACGTGTGAGTTCACCATCAGATAGATTCATGAAGCTGAGAAGTTGCAGGAGCACATGCATGCTTAATGAAGTTACAAGGGGAGGAAGGGGATCCTGAAGGGTGTATAAAGAGAAGCATAAACGAACAATCTACAGGGGTAAGGAGCTAGTAGGGAAAGCCTGATGGAAGAGGCTCTCAATAGTTTACAAAGTTACTATTTTCCAGCTGCCTATCTCTGGTCAATAAGAATGCTTGTACAAAACCTAGTGCCATCTTTGGAGGGCCAGAGAGGGTTTACCCGTCAATATTTTGGACCCCCAACCTCTGGCCTCTGCTAAGCAGCAATTCATAAGTTGACTAAAACAAAGGGGTTAAACACAAGTTGTCTACATGCGAATGAGGCTACCCTTAAACTACATAGATGTGTTTTAGTGCACACCCAACTGATTTCAGCTTTTTTCGTGCCTGTTGGAGTTCCAAGCCTCTGCATTAGCTAGAGCTTCCTGCCCCCAAGATATGCTAGCCTCTTCCCCGCAAGGGTTGTACAAACATCTAGGACAGAGGTGGGGGACCTCAGGCACAGGGGCCAAGTGCAGCTCACGGCTAGTTTTTATTTAGCCTCCTCCAGTTCCTGAATCTGGCCTCTGGGTCCAATGCCTATCCTCAGTCACTGGAAGATTGAGCTCAGGAAGGTAAGTGAGCAGAGATGAGAGCATGTACAAAAGGGCAGGGGACAGATCCATGGTGGAGATTCATGACCTGGAGACCCTTCTTTTCCTGAGCACACCCCTTCCCCCAACTGGTCTTCAGAGCTTCTACTAATTTCATGGCCTCTGGAAGGGGAAGGGTTTCCCATCCCTGATCTAGGAGTTAATCAGACCCCCGCCACACACGCATAGCATCCGACACTCATTCACAGCTCTCCTTTTGGCTAATTCTGGACATCATCTCCTCTTTGTGGTTTGCCTCTGAGAGAACTGCATCCTACAGCATCATTCAAGGTGGTGCAATATTAAGGCTACTTTTAGATGATCGCCACCCTCTCGTGCCTGTAATCATGCGCCCTGTAAAAGTGCCANGCAGGTCTCAAATATAAGTAGGGTCTATACCATTCAGGGCCCTGAAAACCAGCAGCGCAATCTTAAAACCAATATCTGTCACTCTACAGGCAGACAATGCAGAGAACGCAGGGTGGGAGCAATATGATCGTGGCTGCCCAAACCAGTAAGCAGCTACACAGCCGCATTTTGAACAAGCTGAAAGCGATAGATAAGCACTTCTCCTGGGATGTGCAGGACGGGAGCTCTTACTTTGGGGATGATCCCTGCCAGGGCCACTGGGAGGCAGACTTTGCAGAAGATCCAACTGGCCATGCGCAGAGGGGGTTCATCCCTCCCATTTGCCAGTTGGATTTCTGCCTCGGCTCAGTTAGGAGGTAGATTGAGTGTGCTTAGGCACACTAAGGCAGAATCTTTTTTGTAGTGACAGTTGACTTTAACTTTAAAATTCTGTCACCTCAGTTATTTAATTAGAGAGGCTACCTTACCTTTAAAAATAATAATAATAAAATGGGCGTGGCCTAGTGCTACCACACCACTCTCTGGGCACTACACTTGACCCCAAACTAAAGTTGTTATTTATTGTTTGTATAATGCTGCCGACAATAGCTCTGACACGGAACTTTTATAATTAGACGTAAGTCCCTGCTACTACAGAGGTGAGGACAGCTGTTTCTGAACGATTGGGAAATCCCAAAATGTTGGAAACACTTGTGAGCGTTCTTTGGAAGTTCTGCATTCTCAATTGATTCTACACTTGCATTATTGTCAAAATCGGTGCCTCTGGTCTTTTGTCAATTTCTGCGACTTTCATCATTGTATGTGACTTTTGTCAATTTTGTGACTCTCATCAGTTTGTGTTTGTCGTTTTCATAAGTTTTCTTCCGTTTACGTTTGTTGTTTTACAGCACTTTTGTCAGTGTTACAGAAGTAACAAACAATGGCAATTCCTGACCAGAAACTTTAAAAAGTAGCAGAAAAGAGTTAAGTTTCCTCACCTGGTGAAAGCAGGTGAATGATTCTGTTTCTGATGAAAAGATCTTTCATAGGGAATCATTATTTCAGCACTAGTCCCTGCCTCAAGGGGCTTACAATCTAGAACAAGCAAGGGGGGGGGATAAGGAGAACAGGAATACAGAGAGAGACTAAGGGTGAACTCACACATAACTCTGCTAAACTCGGATATCCGCAGGGCCCTGGAAGCTGTATAATCAGCCCCGGATGATCCCCAGATCACTGTTGCGTGTGAGCAAGGCACTCTGATTTCCAGCCCCGTTTTAAACTTGGATCTGACATTTAGATCTGATCTATTTGTCAGATCCGAGCTTAAAGCAGGGCTGGAACTCGAAGTGTCTCACTCGCACACAACAGCAGTCAGGGGATCATCTGGAACTGATTATACAGCTTCCGGGGCCCTGCGGACATCGGAGTTTAGCAGAATTACGTGTGAGTTCACCATCAGATAGATTCATGAAGCTGAGAAGTTGCAGGAGCACATGCATGCTTAATGAAGTTACAAGGGGAGGAAGGGGATCCTGAAGGGTGTATAAAGAGAAGCATAAACGAACAATCTACAGGGGTAAGGAGCTAGTAGGGAAAGCCTGATGGAAGAGGCTCTCAATAGTTTACAAAGTTACTATTTTCCAGCTGCCTATCTCTGGTCAATAAGAATGCTTGTACAAAACCTAGTGCCATCTTTGGAGGGCCAGAGAGGGTTTACCCGTCAATATTTTGGACCCCCAACCTCTGGCCTCTGCTAAGCAGCAATTCATAAGTTGACTAAAACAAAGGGGTTAAACACAAGTTGTCTACATGCGAATGAGGCTACCCTTAAACTACATAGATGTGTTTTAGTGCACACCCAACTGATTTCAGCTTTTTTCGTGCCTGTTGGAGTTCCAAGCCTCTGCATTAGCTAGAGCTTCCTGCCCCCAAGATATGCTAGCCTCTTCCCCGCAAGGGTTGTACAAACATCTAGGACAGAGGTGGGGGACCTCAGGCACAGGGGCCAAGTGCAGCTCACGGCTAGTTTTTATTTAGCCTCCTCCAGTTCCTGAATCTGGCCTCTGGGTCCAATGCCTATCCTCAGTCACTGGAAGATTGAGCTCAGGAAGGTAAGTGAGCAGAGATGAGAGCATGTACAAAAGGGCAGGGGACAGATCCATGGTGGAGATTCATGACCTGGAGACCCTTCTTTTCCTGAGCACACCCCTTCCCCCAACTGGTCTTCAGAGCTTCTACTAATTTCATGGCCTCTGGAAGGGGAAGGGTTTCCCATCCCTGATCTAGGAGTTAATCAGACCCCCGCCACACACGCATAGCATCCGACACTCATTCACAGCTCTCCTTTTGGCTAATCCTGGACATCATCTCCTCTTTGTGGTTTGCCTCTGAGAGAACTGCATCCTACAGCATCATTCAAGGTGGTGCAATATTAAGGCTACTTTTAGATGATCGCCACCCTCTCGTGCCTGTAATCATGCGCCCTGTAAAAGTGCCACGGGCAGTGTTTAGACATGCCTACACTCACCATATTTCTGGGCATGCATTCTTTAAGTGTGCAAAATAAATACCTCGATATTGAGGTATTTAATTTGCGCGCTTAAAGAATGCACAAGCGGAAATATGGCACGTCTACGGCACATCTAGGAGTGTCTATGCTGCCCGCGGCACTTTTACAAGGCGCATGATTACCGGCGCGAGCGGGCGGCGCACGTCTAAAAGCAGCCAAAGATGTGGTTGGGACTTCTGGGGAGAGGGGCAGGGTGTTTCCGATCTGTAAGGTTTGCTACCCTAAATATCTGCATTTTATTTAAACAGGCCCCGCCCTGTCAGCTCTTCAGGTCAGTGGTTGTATTTTCTCTTGTCTAGCAAATTAAAAGTAAAAGGGGAATTTCCAGGCTATTCGATTCCTTTTGTATCCCTACTTGTGAAGCAGGCAGAAGAGAGAATGCTCTTTATTCCTCCGATTGTTGGGCCTTGGAAAATTTCTCTGCTTATTTTGTCACCTCTCCTTACTCTGCATGTAACTGCACATAAATGGAAACCCCCTGTTCTTTTGTATACAAGTCTAACAGTCATTTGAGATTCAGCCCCCAAGTAATGTTGGATCATCTGTGAACAAGCATCCTCCTTCCAACTTCCAACACATTTCCTTCCAAATCCTAAACACACCATCTTTCGGGGTGTTCCAGAGGGGGAGGGAGAAAGGGGTTGGAAACGTGGCATGAATTCAGCTAGCACAATCAGCTCTTCTTCTCTTGTATCCAGTACAACCAGTTCTGAGACCCTGCTGGTCTCTATCTAAGTTTGCATCACTTCACTTCCCTGTCATCAGAACCCAAGAAGTTGCTCAATAGCAAATGCCAGTCAAAAATGCCTCCCAGCCTGCCGTTACAGTATTCACAATCATTCCAACAGTCAGGGACAAACACACTATGGTTGAAGGGGATTTCCCCTGTGCCAATTGCAACCGGAGCCCAGCTCATACAATATGCATTCCTATGTACTGTGCAATGAAGTTGAAACCTTTGCAAACCAAAATTGAATAACAATTTCCTGTTTTCTCCCTATCGGAAGTGTGTGCGCGTGTGTGTGTTGAAAAATACATGGTGCAGGGCTGCACTGATTCCAATGCAGCCCTGAAAAATGTATTTTTCATAAGCATCCTCTTTTAAAGGGGAGGTATGTGTGGGGTGTGTGTGTTTAATATTATATTACACAGTGGGGTGGGGGTATGAGACCTGTAATCATGCGCCCTGTAAAGGTTCCATGGGGAGCATTTAGACACGCCTAGATAGACGTGCCATATTTCCCCTCCTTCACCCAGAGCCTTTCTCTTCCCTTTAACTAAATTATGCATGTGCATCGGTGACTTCTCAGCTTCATGAATGTATACTTGTCTCTCTCTATGTTCCCCTTCCCCTTGTTTCCCCTTTCCCTTGTCATCTTAGCTTGTAAGCCTCTTGAGGCAGGGACCTGTCTCTTACTACTGATTTTCAGTGCCAGGCACATTGATTGTGCTATAAATACTAATACTTATACTACTAATAAGAATGAATACACACATAGAATAAATAATAAAATAACAATAGTAACACAAACACTGTTGTGACTCATGACAGTCAAAATTCAGGACACCCGCCATCAAAATAGGGGTGTGCAATTGGTTTTGTTTTGTTTAGTTACTAAAACAAATGGAGCCCCATTCGTTTTAGTAACTAAGGCTACAGAGAAGAATGAATAAGAAAATGACATTTGTTTCCTTTCATTAATTTTCATATAAAAAATAAAAATAAAAAAATTACTGTGCATGTGTAACATGGCTTCCAGACTATTGTACGCATTGTGCACCCTCTTGAAAATGGCGGCGGCAACGTCATCGCCAGGGCAGCCAGATTGCACACACGCAGTGGCCGTTTTGCACATTCCAAAACTAGCTGCCCTTTTCCAAAATGGCAGCGACAGAGCTGCCACCATTTTGCAGAATGGTCCAGCAGCCATTTGTGCATGCAGAATGATTTTTAAAAGATTTTAAAAGATTTTTTAATACCTTTTAAAACAAGAAAAAAATTACAAAACCCTGAAAACAGATTGTTTTCATTAAACAAAAATCAAAGCTAATTGGGTGCCTTCTGCACACCCCCTACATAAAAAAGACAGACACAACATGAATGCTGCTGCAGAGAGACAGGATGTGGAAATTAGACGGGGGTCTTGTTATGGACTAGAAAAGGAGGGTTCTTCTGCCTCAACAGTGACCATAACGTAGTTTCCCCAAACATATCTTGGATTCAGCATTCACCCTGCGTTTATAATTTAGAACAATTTCTACTTCAGCTGTAATTTATTTTTTTATTGATGATTTGGTAAAATGCTATTTGGTTAGGGAACTGAGATTAGAAATGAACAATTGGACATATTTCCCGCTTTTGCTTGGTAGCCTCGGTCTATAGTTCTGAGCACAAGACTAGAACCAATGGGCTCAAATTACAAGAAAGACTCTCCTTCGCTGGACGGCCATCTGTCAGGGATGCTGTAGCTGTGGATTTCCTGCATAGAGCAGGGGGTTGGAATAGATTACCTCTGAGGTACCTTCCAGCTCTATGATTATATGTCTGGGGAAGGGGACAAAATCATGATTCTAGCAAGTACTTTGGGACACCAGGAGGGACAGCCTTTCTGAAACTGGGAATTAACTAGCCAAACTGGAAACCTTTGTAGTCATTGCCCATATGGTCTGCTTAAAGCAATATATCTTCCCAGTGTTTTGTGAAGCTAAAAAGCCTATTATCCATCACAATTTCTAAAATAAGGGGCCACTAAGGAGCTCTGAAATAAAGGAAGTCTGTGGCACTTTTCACACAGACACTAACACTGATAAAATGGGTGTTACAATATGTATACTAAAATGTAACACCCATTTTCTCAGTGTTACAGGGTGATTTCAGACATGCCGGGATTCCCTTGGGCCACGGCACGGAATCACCTTTCCATCCCCCTCCGGAATCCAACCGACTGGCCGGTCAACAGATGTGCCAGCCGGACTCCAGAGGGGGATCGGGGAGGGGACGGGGCTGCGTGGCACAACATGCAGCCGCACAACCCTGCCCCTCATGCTCCCCTGGCCGCCCACCCCCGGGGTCTTGGCAATGGCCTGGAATGGCAGCGGTAACAACTGGTACCATCCACCGATTCTGGGCCATGGGGCCGTAACAGATGTTATGATACCACAGTCAACCACAGTCAACCCCACCGTGGTGGCCACGGTACTGTAACATCTGTTGGGCCCAAAAGAGATTCCTACTGGGTGTTCACCCCCGGCGGGAATCGCTTTGACCACATTTCCAGAACTCCAGGCGGCCAGAGGGCCAAAAGCGTGGTCAAGTGATTCCTGCTGGGGGTGAACATCTGGCGGGAATCTCTTTTGGGCCCAAGAGACATTACAGTACTGCAGCCACCACGGGGGGTTCACCGTGGTTGACCGCAGTATCGTAACATCTGAAATTACCCAGAGTGTCAGTGTGAAAACGGGCCTATTACATTGTATGAGGCTATGGGGCTCAAAAATCATAGGTATCCATTATGTTCTATGGCGTTGTGGGGGTGTGAAATAAGGGACACTCATTATGTTCTATGAAGCTGCGAGTTTCTGAAATATGGGACATCCATTATGTTCTGTAGGGCCGTGGGATCTGAAATAAGGAAAGCCCGTTATGTTTGTTGTGCTATGCAGTTGAAGGGTATGAAATAAGGAAAGCTCATTGTGTTCTATGGAGTTGTGAAACTCTGAACAGCAAGCATATTTACCTGTAAAATTACGGAGGGAAATGCCCGCTGGGTGAGGAGTATATAGATACTATGGAAATTATAGGCAACTGCTATGTGCAGGGCCTTGGTTTGCAGATTTCTAGACTTGCCTCATATCAAATGAATTATTTCTGATGAATTACAGTATTTCCCTTTTTCAGCTCTGAGATCACCACAGACAGTTCCTCCATGGAGAACAGACCATATCTTTCACAGATATTGCTGTGTGGTAGCTTTTGGCAAAGGTTGACTTTAATGGTAACCACAGTACTCTGGAGTCTCCTAGGAATTTTGTCTGGTTGAGAAGGAGAAAGAAATTATAATACCGAAGTAATACCTTAATTTCTACCTGGATTCTCTGAAGGCTGGGATGGATTTACTCAGCCTATTATCAGTTCTGTTACTCTCATTTATTCTGTATCTAATTGACAGAGTAAATGGACAGAAGTAAAATGGAAACTTGGTAAGGTGGTAAATTGGTAACTTTTTAAAATGGACATGGAAACAGGTGTTAGCCAGGACCCCTGGTCCACCCCAGAAAGTATGTTGTGATAGCCAACTAACTTGGACCTGAGTGTCGTCAAAGCCCCCAGGGGTAGCCAAGGGCAAGGAGGCTTGAGGAAAAGACCTAGTCTCCCCACACTGGATGCAAGGGGGGGAGGCATGAAAAATAAGGATCGGGTCCAACCACCCTAGCTCCTGCCAAAAGGGACCACTCATGGAAAAATACCAGCCTAAGGTTAAGAAAAAGAGTGGAAGGGAGAGCCCTCTGAATATAGAATGGAGTCATTAAGGAGACTGGCTCACCCTGTTGTGACAAAGGACATAACTCAGAGCAGCAACATCCTATTTCCGTATTCCCCAAGAGAAACCAGACACACACTTATTGTACCCTGAAGTCTATCATTAGTCCTTCCTTCCCTCCTTTCACTTTTTGTTTACAGTTTCTTTCCCTGTGTGTCAAAGAGATCTTTTGCATATCTTGGAGTCACCTTTGTAATGGAAGCAAAAGTTGTGACTTCTCCCCTCGTTAACCTATTGCGTACCCCCAACGACCCTTCGTAGCCTCCCCAAACCCTTTTGTTTAGCACCCAATAATTACCCCTTGTTTTCCCCTCAACCTCTGAGAAATCTTGGGACCTAGATACATGCAGGTCACTCTGTGCCTGTCTGAGTTGAGAGATCTCCCAGACTTTGGTCTGCCCCTTCTCCTTCTTCCATCCCCTGAACTCCGCTGGATCCGTGGGCCACCTGTCCCATCTCAACAGGCAAGGAAAGTTAACCACAGGTCCAGACTTCCCCAGCCAACTGGGGAAGCCCTGTCTCTCTCTCTCTCCCTCTCTCCCTCATTTGCATTCTCTCTCTCCCCATCGCTGAGCTGACACCGGACCTCCCTCCTTTTCCTACCATACTCCCCGCAAGCTGCTTGTGTTTCCCCTATTAAATCCCACCAGCCAGACCAGGGCTGTGTTTCTCTGTTTTGTATAGCAATAAACTTGTTGTTATTGAACACCTGCCTGTCTCTCTCTCTCTCTCTCTCTCTTTTTGGGGAGGGTACATAAACTAACTGCCTGTAGCGCGTACTGTCCTCAGCTTGATCCTTTTGAACACATGGAGACCCCAGTTTAAGTCATTATGCTAATTCCCTCCAAAGTTTAAGGAGCGGTGGATATTGGGGTACCCACCCCCAAATAGTCATGAGTGGGAGGAGGTCTCCTATTAACAGATTGATGGAGAAAGTGGGCAAGCACGTGGTAATCCACTCAGGATTGTCCATGGAGGCATACGTAACTGCAGCCAGCCAAAACCCCCATATTTATATCTCTTTCCTGTGTCATTTTCTATCTCCTTTCTCCTCTCTGGACCTGTGGATTTAAGGATTCAGGGTCTGGGTTGTTGCGAAGGAATTGTCTGGGGCAGTGGGTTGTGGATCTCAGGACTGTATAAAGCAGCCCTGGGATTGTAGAGGAATTTGATCTTGGATTGCAGAGGCAGTCCAGGGATCTGTGTTTGGTCCTAAACTTGTGGAGATGAGTTTGGGACAACTTGTAAATAGACTTGGGATTGCTAAAGGCAGTCCAGGGTCGGGGGAATTAATGGGACATGTAGTCCCACCCGTGTGTAAGCGGGTGGTCTTGAGAGACTTGTGGTCTCACCCGGGAGTGAGCAGGTGGTCTTGAATTGGGAGTAAAATGTTGGGACAGTTGTGGTCTCAGAAGGCGCAGGCACAGCTGCCGACCCAGCCCTGGGGATATTGGGGTCTCTTGCCTGTAATGTTGGGTGGGGGGACATTCGAACTTATTGGTCTAGGAGTGGACTGGACCGCCTTGTGTCTGGGGATCCTAGTGTGGGTCCCCCAACTGATAAAACCATGTTGGGGTGGGACTGTGTCAGTCGCCCAGGGGGTGTATTACTGGAATGTAGAGGTGGTACAGGAGGGATACACTAGAATAGGCTCTGGGGAAGCAATTAATACCTGGGAGGTAGAGGAAATGTTGCACCAGGAGTCTGGGACAATTAGATTAGAGAAGTGGGCAGCGGAAAAGGGGGAATGCCCATGGAAGCCAGGATGCTTTAAAACTGAGAACCCGGTGNTAATACAGTTTGTCCACGAGCAAGGGCACAGAGGTAAGCAGGATACTTTAAACAGGGTAAAAGACACAGGATGGTGGCCCCAGATAAAAACAGATGTAGACCAATGGTGTGATAATTGTCTGTCATGTGCCATGGTCAATGCAGATCGCCAAACTCTTAAAGCTCCAGTTCAGCACCAGCATATTGAGGGTCCTTGGGCCAGGATTCAAATAGACTACATAGGTCCACTTCCCACTACAGGCAGAGGCAATAAATACTGTCTTGTTATAGTGGATGCCTTCAGTAAATGGCCGGAAGTGCTGCCCTGTAAAAACAACACTGCCAGCACAACAGCCCAAATGTTGTTTAACATTGTCATGTCCAGATGGGATATTCCCTGGTACATAGATTCAAACATGGAACCCCATTTTGTCAGGGATGTGATGCAGGAACTATACAAAGCCCTGGGAATTAAACAATGCTTTCACATAGCTGGACACCCCACCTCCTCCGGGCTAGTCGAGAGAACTAACCGCACTTTAAAGGAAGCTTTAAAGAAACAGATTAGCCCGGCAGGAAAAGACTGGGATGAAAAACTCCCTCTCATTCTGATGGCCCTGAGAGCCTCTAAGGCAGTGCATGGATACACTCCCTTCCAGGTGATGACAGGGAGGAGCATGCAGATGCCTGAATCCTGGTGGTTGGGAACAGAGCTACCCAGCACTTGGGAAAACAAAACTGTCTCTGAAGATTGGATACAAATGTTGGTGGATGAACTGGCAACAATCCATAGACAGGCTGCCATACGCCTAGGAGTAACCCAACAAGATAAGAGGCTGGGGTGGATCAGAAAGCCCATTGTCTCGGAAGAAGGGCAGGTGGTAATGTATCAAAAATTTTCAGCCTCAAAGCATTCCCTAACGCACAAATGGAAAGGTCCTGCCAGAATAGTCAATAGAGTTAGTCCAGCGGCTTACCAGGTGGAAATCCCAGAAGGTAAAAGAGGTAAGCCGTGGAGAAAGTATTTTCACAGCTCCCGGCTCAAGGAATGGGCCAGTAAACCTGTGGAGCCCATGGCAAGCCAGCCCCTAGATCCGACTAGCTCTTCCACCAGTAGAAGAACTCTCAGTGTCATCACAAGGCAGCCATGAATAGGTGGGTAAGGCCCAGGAGACCAAGAGGACAGATGTACCCCCACTTGACACACCACCGGAACAGAGTCTCAGTCAATTCAGCCATAAGACTAGCCGCAAGGGTAAGGAACCTGATCATCAGGCAAACCTTCCATTTCAGGTTTTGTTATAGCGAGACCGGAGGACCACACAGAACTCTCATTGAGGTGGCCACCTGGAAAGTCACGGGTGGAGTTGGGGAGAGAGTGGTTGTAAAGTTTTACCACAACGGCTCCACTAGATGGGAACTGGTTATGAGAGAAGATCCCCATGTGATACAGTTCATCACAGGCTGAGTTGTAATTAAGGTAAGGCTGGGGAACAGATATCTAGTCCTGGAAGGAAATCAGCCTCCATCCACTCCCCTTCACCAAGAAATGTGGGAATTCAACCCCCTTATTGGATATGTCAGTGATGACGATTAAAAAGGTTCATAAAACTGTCCATCCCTTCGACTTACCCCCCCCCTTTTTGTTTTTTTGTTTTCCTGAAGGAGGGACTCCCATGTCCTCAGTCTCTCTCCTTGTGCTCAGTTAACCCTCGCCCCAGGGCGAGAAGCTCCCCCCCCCCACGACTTTTTATCTCATCAGGCAAATCCAGAAGTGAGTGGCGGTCGGGAAGAGTGCAGCTGTTTAACCCGTGCCAGGAAAGAAGCCAACAAAAAAAGATCCACGAACCCCATGAAAAGATGGGAAGGGTGTCACTCCAAAGCTTGGTGCCAGGAACAGAGCTTGGGAACCCGGAAGTTTACCAGAACCAGTCTGGAGCCTCTGCCTTCAGGGTACAGCTTCCCAGCCGAGACAGCCAGTGGCCCGTGACACAGCTCCATGGAAAAAGATAATGAAAAGCCACCCCACCCCCTCACCCCCATTCTCAAGAGAACTTTCGTTCCCAGAGACGGTTACCAGGTGTTTTTCCGGCGGTACAGCACAAACTTTGAACTCATGTCTCAGTGAAGGCTTCTCGCCACCCAGAACTTTCTGCCTGGTGGTGAGCCCGAGAACACTGACCAGACATTGGGAGCAGAAGAGCTTTCTCCACGCTCCTAGCCACACCGCAGTTGTTCCAGCTTCCAGCCAAAAGAACTTTGTTTGTTAAGTTGTTTCAGCTCCTTTTCACAGCTGAAAGTTATGGACCATCATGCCAAAGAGGATACACCTGAATGGAATTGTCCCATTGAATGGAGCTCCTTGTTACAGGTACAGACTGTTAATTGGATTTTTATGGCCAGGGGTTTTTGGAGGGTTGGTAAATTAAAACTCGGACTAGGGGACCTAAAATTAATTAGTCCTTCCTTCCCTCCTTTCACTTTTTGTTTACAGTTTCTTTTCCTGTGTGTCAAAGAGATCTTTTGCATATCTTGCATATCCCCCCCCCCTCCCGGAGGAAACCCAGGTGACTCTAGTCAGAATATAGATGTAAAAAGCAGCTCCCAGGTGTACCTATGTATATAATGTTTGTTGATTTTTATTATAATTGTATTGATCATTTTGTGTAACTTTAAGTACCCCGGTCTGAACTAGCTCGTGTTTTCCTTCTTCTTCCTGTTCCTTTCCACTCCCTTCCATTGGTTGCCCCTTCTGTCACCCAGAACGTTCCACCCCCACCGCCTCGTGGTATGTTGACCCAACCCCATACCTTCCCGCAGTAATGAAGGGGAAGGGGATCTTGCTGAACTGGGGTTCTAGGTTCCAGTATACTAAGAAGAGACTCCAACAGAACACATTGGTCATAGATCTTCTGGCGGTTGGTGTTTTTACATGTTGTGAGCCCACGTATTGGGCTAAATAGTCTATGGTTCAGGTGTGGCCCATTCCATATTGTGGGGACCATTTTAATGAGATTAAAAGGTCCCCAATGGGGGGAATTGTTATCCAGGACCCCTGGTCCCCCCCAGAATGGATGTACCCCCCCCTGTTGTGATGGCCAACTAACTTGGATCTGGGGGTCGGCAAAGCCCCCAGGGGTAACCAAGGGCAAGGAGACTTGAGGAAAGGACCTAGTCTCCCCACACTGGATGCAAGAGGAGGGGGGGCATGAAAAATAAGGATCGGGTCCAACCACCCTAGCTCCTAGCCAAAAGTGACCACTCATGGAAAAATACCAGCCTAAGGTTGAGAAAAAGACTGGAATGGAGAGCCCTCTGAATAAAGAATGGAGTCATTAAGGAGATGGGCTCACCCTGTTATGACAAAGGACTGGTAGCCATGACTCAGAGCAACAACATCCTACCTCCATATTCCCCAAGAGAAATGAGACACACACTTATTGTACCCTGAAGTCTGTCATTAGCCCTTCCTTCCTTCCCTTCACTTTTTGTTTACAGTTTCCCTGTATGTTAAAGAGATCTTTTGCATATCTTGGAGTCACCTTTGTAATGGAAGCAAAAGTTGTGACTTCTCCCCTCGTTAACCCACTGAGTACCTCAACGACCCTTCATAGCCTCCCAAAACCCTTTGTTTAGCACCCAATAACTGCCCCTTGTTTTCCCCTCAACCTCTGAGAAATCTTGGGACCCAGATACATGCAGGTCACTCTGTGCGTGTCTGAGTTGAGAGATCTCCCAGACTTTGGTGTGCCCCTTCTCCTTCCTCCACCCCCTGAACTCCACTGGATCTGTGGGTCGCCTGTCCCATCTTGACAGGCAAGGAAATGTAACCAGAGGTCTAGACTTTCCCAGCCAACTGGGGAAGCCCTCTCTCAATCTCTCTCTCTCTCTCTCTCTCTCTCTTGTTCACGTTCTCTCGCTCCCCATTGCTGAGCCAACACCGGACACCCCCTCCCCACTCCTTCTCCTATGATACTCCCCGCAAGCCGGTTGTGTTTTCCCCTTTTAAATTCCACCAGCCAGACCAGGGCTGTGTTTCTCTTTTTTGTATAGCAATAAACTTGTTGTTATTGAACACCTGTCTCTCTCTCTCTCTTTCTATTTGGGGAGGGTACATAAACTGCCTGTAGCACGTACTGTCCTCAGCTTCATCCTTTTGAACACATGGAGACCCCGATTTAAGTCAGTAAGCTAATTCCCCCTGAAGTTTAAGGAACGGTGGATATTGGGGTACCCACAGCTCAATAGTCACGAGTGGAAGGGGGTCTCCTGTTAACAAAGGATGGTAAACAGAAAGTTGACAAATTGCAGCCGTATTTCGTGATATTTCCGGAAGTTAAGTGTCCATATTGGTAATTGAAAAATGGTCAGGAATCTGATACCAGTTCCTGAAACTGCGGAATTACCTGTGAGTAGCAATTTATCTCCCCTTTTCAGCTCTAGTTTTGTTTTGGCTACTTTGTTTATTTCAGTTGGGTTATTTTGGCCATTTGGCATTTTGTTTAATTCATTTAGGATATTGCACATAGGGAACAGCACTAAAATGTGGTAACACATGAACAAACTGAAATAAAGAACTACCCAAATAACCAAACCAAAATAACAAAGTGGATATTGGGTGACGCTGGATTCATCAGAATCAAACAGAACCAAATTCAGCAGATATAGGGTAATTTCAGACGTTACGATACCACGGTCAACCACGGTAAACCCTCCGTGCTGGCCGCGGTACTGTAATGTCTGTTGGGCCCAAAAGAGATTCCCGCCAGATGTTCACCCCCAGCGGGAATCACTTTGACCAAGCTTTCGGCCCTCTGTCCGACCGAAGTATGGATGAACGGAAGGGATTCATTCTACATTCCCTGAGTAGCAAACACAAGCTGCATGTTATTAATGTGTCACACCATCTGAGATTGTGCCATACAGACTGAAGTAGTACCAGAAGTACCAAAAGCACAAATCAGGGTCATTCTCAAATGGAAACTAATGAAAGTAGCAAAAAAGCATGGAAAGCAGTCAATGGCCTGTTCCTGGCAGAAATAGTAATTGCAGCAAATAGTTGATTCAGTTCTATCTGCATGTAAACCCACCCTAACACTCAAAGTGGTTTTAGTCCAAAGAGAGAAGAAGCAAGTAGTCTAGTTATGAAACAGTCAGCAAGTGAATCTGAACAAGGCCCCCAAAACAACACCCTCTAAATTTGAAATTAGTTCAGATATGAAGTTCAATTCTCATGTCTAGATGCATTCACTGGGCAGTTCTACAAGTATGTTTGCCATTGTTCTAGCTGCCTAACATGAGGAGAAGCATTATGATTGGTCACACAAACCCAGGAGCAATCCACTGAGTGAACATGGGTTTGTGGAGGTTTGTTCCCCAGAATGAATCCAGAGAACTCCTCAGGAAAAACACAGGGCAGCCAAAAACACATCATGGAATCAACCTGCAGAGCTTTGTACTTATCAATTTCAAAGCAGGGAGATTTGCCTGGGACCTTTGCATTGCCAATTTCAACAGCAGAGCTTTAGGGCTTCACCTATTTATGCTGCCACCTGATCCTTCCTCCCCTCCCTATTGGTCAGAGTCCATAGGAAAGCAGAATAAACACAGTCTTTTGTTTTTAGAGCTCAGGTTGCATCCTACATCCATTAGGGTCAAAAGGAGTCAAGACTTCATTTTGTTAAGAGAGGTAACTCAGTGTAGTTTAGAATCCATAATCCCTTGCATAACAAGCATGAAGAAGTTTAGTTCCCATCCACACCACAACTGTACTTGTAACACCCTTACAAACATCCATCTAGTTTTCTGGGAACTATAGAGAGTCCTTCCCCTACTGGCTGGCTGAAACAGTCCAGCTAACTCTTTCTTCATACGTCTGCTGGTAGAACAAGGCACAGGAAACTAATAGGTTATGGGTTCAAATCTGGACTGTGTGGTAAGCTGAAGGTATGTTTCCTTGCATTTATAAGTTTACTTTGGAAAATAATAATATTGGGCTTTCCTCCTGTGTGGTAGATTCTCTGATGCCTGCATACAATTTCTTTGCCTATAGGAGCTTTGAATCATCAACCCTTCTACTTCCTTTCCAAAGGTCTACCAGGAGAGCTACCAGAGAAACTGCTGGCTGCATTTTTCCTACTTTGGTCTTGAGGATGGGCAGTGCATATTGGTCCTATAACGAGTTTCCAGTTAATGCCTTGAAAAGGCTCTTCTGATGTGGCTTAGCTGCTCTGCTTGGGGACAGCTGAGCCAAGAGCCCTAGGTTACATGCTTCCCTCTATGTGCCAAAGCCCCTTTCTAACAGCTGGTTTCTAAAATTAGTAAACATTTACTTACACACACACATACCCCATTTTAAACCCAAAATGGGTAGGCAAGGACTCATTTCCCATTGTGGGTATAGGGTTGAGTACTTGAAAGGCTACCTGAAAATTCAAATATTACCCATAATAAATGTATTTATTTTCTGAATTTATACCATGCCCCTCCTGAATACAGCTCGGGGCGGCTTCCAACAATAAAAATACATATAAAAACAAATATAAAACAATTTAAAACAAATCAAAACAATTTAATTTTTTTAAAACAGGGCCCCAGGATATGATTTAACATAAAAACAATAAACAGGGTAGGGGAGATAATAAACCCTAACCCACCCTCCCCACCACCCCAAAGGCCTGGGCAAACAGCCATGTTTTACAACACCGCCGGAATGTCAACCGGCTTGGGGCCAGGCGAGCCTCCTCTGGAAGGGAATTCCAAAGGTGCGGCCCAGCCACCGAGAATGCCCTCTCCATTGTGGCCCCCCGCTTTATGCGGGGGACCTCCAGGAAGGCAACCCCGGCCGACCGAAGGAGCCGCTCTGGAGCACGGAGGGCGAGGCGGTACCTGAGGTATGAGGAGCCCAGACCGCGAAGGGCCTTATAGATCAACACTAAAACCTTGAACCTAGCTCGGCACACTACTGGCAACCAGTGCAGAGTCTGGAGCACAGGTGTAATGTGCTCCCGACGGCTTGTCCCCGTAAGGAGACAAGCCGCCGCATTCTGCACTAGCTGCAGTCTCTGAACGAGTAACAAGGGAAGCCCCACATAGAGCGCGTTGCAGTAGTCCAGCCTCGAGGTGATGAAGGCATGGATGAGGGAGGCCAGGTCCGGGCCAGAGACGAACAGACGCAGCCTCCGCACCAGATACAACTGGCGGAAGGCAGTCTTAGCAACTGCTTCCACCTGCTGCTCCAGGCGGAGGTTTGCGTCCAATATCACCCCCAGACTCCGGACCTGCTGAGCTATAGGAGGGCGAACCCCCCCAATCAGGGGGGCCACTACCTCCCTCGCTCTCCCCACCAACATCACCTCCATCTTATCGGAGGTGGGTTATGGGTTATGGGTTAAAACCGTCCAGATTTGAACCCATAATCTATTAGTTTCCTGTGCCCTGTTCTACCAGCAGACGTATGAAGAAACAATTAGCTGGATTTTATTACCACTCTTCCAGGTCTGACACAGTCTTCAAGTGTTAGTCCATCATCTCCAGACTCTGGGTGAAGCCGTAATTGCATGGATAACACAGAGAAATCAGGGCTTCAGGGGACAGTGGGGTATGGGGCCACACAGAAATTAGTTTCCCTGCTTTCCCATATAAGATTAGTTTCCCCACATAAGATTAATTTCCCTGCTTTGGAGGGATTCGTTGCATGATCTATGTTTGTACAACACCAACCAAAATGGAGTCCTGTTCCCAGCTGAGGAATCTGGACTACAGTCATGCTTGGGTCAAGAATCTAGGCCCAGGCCCAGTGTGTCTAATTGCCTCCCTCCCCCATACCTCAGAGTCCTTTGACATCTTGGCACTTTCTATGGTGTGGGGCTATGTCAGAAAAGGAGCAAGGCCCGGCCTTCTTACAAGCACTATAATGTCACCGTGCTCTGTGGGGGTTGGCCTATCGCAGCAGGGGAGCTAGACCCAGCTCAAGCCCCAAGGGTTCAGGCAGGCAGAGTGCCTGATGCAACCCAAGTCCAATGGGCTTGGCTTGCATTACAGGCCTCTAATCAGGATACTTCTGCAGTATGGAAAACAATAAATAATGACAACTTCTCAACAAGGAAATGTTTGATGGTTTTATTGTTCCTGGTGTGTCGATAAGCTTACGCAAGTATTTGCAAAATGTATTGCCATTAAGAAGAGGTACATTCCCACATACCTCTGACCTTTGCTGATGAACTCAGAGAGATGGATACTCTCCTGGACACACATACACATCCTTAACACCCCCCCACATAGAGGCATGCCCTGCGGATAAGCATCTAATCAATACAACAATGCATTTCACGAGCAAATGCAAGAGGGTATATAAACAATGCTTGCTTTTCCTGCTTTTCCTGTAACCATGGCATAAGCCACACATTAGACAGTAGGCCCTCACCAGGGCCACATTAGTTATTGACTCAACAAGATGGGTCAGCATCTCCTGTCTCCCACAATTAAGAGATTGGAAGAAGGTGGAATGTGGGAGATCTGAATGACTTTACACACCAGCAAAAATAAGCTGTCTGATCCATAATGGGTGGAGAATTATAAGGGTGCAGCTTACATACTGTAATGAATGTAACAGAAGATGAATGTAACAGAAAGTCTCTGGACTGGCTGCGTGTAGTCTTCTGGGACCAATTCAGAGTGTTGGTTTTGACCTATAAAGCCCTATACGGCCTGGGCCCCACTTATCTGCAAGATCGTTTCACCCCCAGGTCCTGGTTCAGCCCCTGAGGTAGGCTGGGTGCATTCTCCTCGAGGTTCCCCAAGTATCTAGGGTGATGACAATGAGGATGGCATTCTCAGTAGCCATACCAAGGCTGTGGAACTCCCTCCCAATGGAGGTCCGCTTGACCCCAGACCTTCCCTCTTTCCATAGACAGTGTAAGAACTGGCTGTTCCATCAGGCTTTTGGCAAGGGAGACAGGTGATGGGGGGGGGAGGTTTTTTTTTAGCTCTGCTATGGTGGTATTTTTATTGTAGATTTTATATTGTTATTTATATTCTGTTTTACTGCTATTGTTTATATCTTTTAAAGTTTATAATGATGTGTGCCACTCTGAGCTGCTGTAGCAGGAGGGGGCAGCCTAGAAATCAAACAAATAAATAAATAAAATAGAATTTAATAAAATAAGCACTTTCCGGGTGAGGCCTGGAGTCTGTGGGCAATTCTAAGTTGTGGCAGAATGTGACTCTTGGTGGAAGACTATAGCCTAGCTGGGTAGTATAACTAATTGCTTGCAAGTGAAGCAGAAGAAGTATGTCGTGATCAAACCTCGGGAGGGGAGGAACTCAAAGACCCTGAATGGTGCATGCACAGAGACCACTGCAGCCAATCTATAAAGACCATATCCTCCCTTAGCATCCCTAAGGTCTGCCGGGAACATCCTCCTGTAAGTAAGCACCATCATTGCACCAAGTCCAAGTAGGGGGATGCAGAAGGTACACCGTTCATTTTTGTTTTCATTTTCTTTTAATGTAAATGATTCGTTTCAGGGGGTTTCATGGAAAACCCATTTGTTCTGGGGGATGTTTGTTTGTTTTTCATTTTATTAACGTAATAATAAATATTTGTTTAAATAATTAAAATCACTGTGCATGTGAAAATTGTCCACTGGACCATTCTGCGCATACATGCCCTTTTTTAAAATGGCGGTGACAGCATCCGTTTCCATTTTGGAAAAGGGCAGCCAGTCTGCAGATGCATAGAACAGATGCCCTTTTTAAAAATGGTGGCGACAATGGTGCCACCATTTTGGGAAAGGGTGCACCTACGCAGAACAGCCCTGGTGGCCATTTTCCACATGCACGGGGTTGTTTTTTTAATTATTATTATTTTATTTTAAAATAAAAATGGTTGAAAACAAACGATTGTAGTTTGCTTATTCATTTCCCCCCGTATCCATTTGTTTTTATAACTAACAGAAAATAAAACAAATGCACACCCCTAGAAGAGAGGCATTCTCTGTAGCTGCTTCACAGTTCTGGAACTCCTTTCTCCAGGAGGTCCAGCCAAAAACCTGAGCATTTTCCAGAGGCAACGTAAGACCTAGCTATTCAGACATGTGTTTAATTGGAGGTGATAGGTTTCAGGATGCTGTTTTAGTGGAGATTTTATATTTTTATATAGTTTACATTTTTATGGGGTTTCATACATTTTACATGAGTTGTGACCCGCTCTGAGTCTTTGGGGAAGGGTTGGTTAAAAATCCAAACAAATAAAATCACAAAGTGCAAAATGGGACTTAGGTGAAATATGGAATTTTCAAAAGTTCTTGTGTTCCCTATACGTTACAACTTCCTGTTCCCAATGGGGCAGGGCTGGAGCTGGCTGGCTAGCAGCAGCAGACAAGTGACATGGGATGGTGGCGTTGTCATGGCAGTCCAGGCCTCCGATTCCCATCACCACAGCAGACCTACCTAGGCCAGGGATTTCTGGGTGAGTCTAGGCAGCTGCCGTCTGAGATCTGCATCATCAGTCTTTGCAGCTGCTCCTTTCACCCTACCCTAACTATCACACTGGTCCCAGGAAAACAGGCATGATTGGCAGCTTTAGCCATACACTCTCCACGTCTCCAGTGAACAAAGTCAGACCAATTCACCAACACAGACCCCCACAATGGCAGCTCCTATGCTTAATGAGTATGGAAAACTTTGAAAAGGTCCCAGACTCCTCCGCTCATACACCTCCTCTAGTCTCTGGGAGAAGGGGTTTGTCTGGGCCTCCACAGTGAAGGACAATTAAAAATGTCTTGTATGCTTGGCTGGAGGCTTCACTGTCCAAAGAGGGCTTTGCATTAACCTTTGTAAAGCATTGTTCCACAGTCACCAGGATCTAAGAAAGCTTGTCCACCTTGCCTTATCCTTAGACTTGGTGAATTGTCTCTTAACTAAAAAAAACAAAAACAAAGCAACATTCCCCCCACCCACCCCCAAATTCTTAGCTGTACTCTTCACACTTGCATGGCTGTCCACCAAGGAAATTCAAGTCGTTTTTTATAATGAAAGCACTTTGTAACTGTTTTGTCCCAAATAAAACAAATAGCTCCAAATTACTGAATTCTGTACTTGATGCCGGTATTCATTCTAGCTCCCATCAGCACTACAGCCATTCCACGGGGAATGGCTGGGGAAGAGGGATGACTAGAATGCACATGTGCTGGCTACTACAGCTCCTCTCCAACTCTGGAGATCGGCACAACACTAGGTGACCCAAACCCTGCTTGGCTGTACTCAAGGCTAGATCTTCAGACCACTTACCATGGCCTCAGAAACCACGACTTGAGAAGCACTGACTTGAGCCACTTAGAACTGAACAGGTTCAGGAGACAGAGCTAATAACAGGTCAGCTTAGTCATATTCTGTCACCTAATCACTTGACTCGGTGGTTTCAAACTTTTCAGCACAGACCACTCTCAACACCCAAAATTTCTCACAGACCACCACATACCTGCTAGAGATGGCCACAGGTTAGGGATGTGACAGCCCTACAATGGAATAACTAAAGGGAAGTCGGAGGGAGGGAAAATCATGCCCCCCCATTCGCTCCTCTCTGCCCTTTCCCACACCATATTATTCTCTGACAGGGGTGTGTGCCACACCATCCGAATATATTCATTTACCAAAATGAAATGTGTGTACCTGTTATTTTGGATATTTGGTTTGAGTTATTTTGGTTATTTTGCCTGCTTTGGAATTTGCTTCTCTAAGCTTAACCAATGTTCAGAATCGCTCCAGGGAAAGTGGTTAGGGAAACCTCTAAAGTTTTATTTCATTTAATTACTTCCAGGCACATGCATGCAGATTTCAGCCAGGATCAAGTCTGAAAATATGTGTAGAAAATTAATCTGAGCTTCAAGCAACTTGTCATCCTCTTTGGTAAATTCCTGTAGAGTCAAGGGAATGGGGGAAACTAGTTTGACAGGTTCATTCTGGTTTGGGTTGTTTCCGCTTTCCCTGTACCAGGAATCAATGTCAAAAGCCAGGTTCCACCCTGCAAAGAGAAGGTCACTGGAAATATTTTGCATAGATGATCAGAGAATTGCAACAAAGGGGCACAGCTGGAGGCAAGACAGCTGAGCTGGGGGGTTGTGATAGGTTCCAAGAAGGTTTTCAAAAATGGGGGGCAGGGCAAGGATCCCCCTCCCACTCCTTTGGCTGGAGTTATAAAGTGGCTGGCTTCTCAGGGTAGAAAGTCAGGGAGGAGCTGAGAAGAGGGCTTTTTCACTGGCAGACCTGTGAGAGGGCTAGCCAGGGGCCATCAAAACAGCAGATAACAGCACTGCCCCTCGGGAAAAGATTCCATCTCTGCCTCTTCCCATCTCAGTGGGCAAAAATGTGGCTGGGAGGTTTCCTGACTGTACTCCTCATACATGCAACAGTTGCAGCGTCGCCAATAACTGCAAAGCAGCAAACAGTGGCAACGCTGCAAAAAGTTGTAAAGCATCCAACAGTTGGAAAGCTTCCTGAGATGTAAGAAACAACCCAGTCATTGCTAATGATGATATAACTTTGCTCTGAGTAATCCTATTAACTGGAGGCATAGCTAGACAACACGGTTGCCTTTCTAACCTCTGGCAATTCAGATTTAATATTGGATTTTGTTTAAAGTGAATTGATTTTAGTGGTTCTATCTTTAATCCTTGCCAAACTTTTCTGTATTTAAAAAAATGGGTATGTTTGAGATTTTGGAATTGTAACAGGAAAGACCTAGGGTGGAATGGAAATTTTACCATTAACTGCAATGTGGTCTGGGATTGCAAGCCAGGTTTAAATATGGGTTCCATCACTAGATATCCAGAGAACTAGATTTCAGTGGCTCAAGCTTGAGGCGTAGTAAGCAAAGTTGTGGAGAGGGGGGGGTAAGGGATGGATCTGACCCTGCTTGTTGGGGGTTTTATATTAGACATTATTTGGATAGTATCCACAATCACTTGGCTTTCTGGTCTCCCGGATTTCCCTTTCAGTTGCATCTCTCGATTTTTGCAGGCAATACCTCTTGACGGTGCCTACAGTGTTGCAGAGTGAGTCTCCGAATCATCTTTGCACGCAGCTCGCCTATCTGAATGAGACAGTACACCTGAAGATCCAGCTGGAGTACAATGCCATCAACACCACATTGCTGGAGGAGACTGTGTCTACACCAAGCTACTTCAAATGCTTTGTTTTTGTGGTACGGGATTTGTCTTACAGTTTTACAGAGTGAAACTCTGGGCCCCAGCAAGGGACTGGGTCTTTCTTAGCAGTAGCCCTCCTAACATTCCCTCCCTCAGCAAAGACTGTGGTATCATCCTGGTTCTCAGTGAGGTCCCCCCAGGTGTCAGCAACCCCACTACTCCCTTAAAACGTAGAGAAGTTTTAAAGAGTCATCGAGCAGCCAAGTATTCCACCCTGCCCACTCTGAAAACTTCCTTCTTGTCAGGGCCCTTTGCGAGTACTCTGAGTACTGCTAGAAAATGTTCAGAGCGGGTGGTGGCACAGGGCTGACCCTGCTCTCTCCCCTGCCCACACTGAAAATTTCCAAGTGGTGTTCTGGCTGCTTGCAGAGGTTCCTACTAGAGTCCAGGTCCCGAGCTCAAGTAAGCCCTGCTCAGCTATGTCCCTGGCCCACCCTCTTGAATTTTTGTTTTCTCTCAGCCTCCTCGTGCCACCAACTTCCCACTGGCTTTCATCAGCATCTATGTCAGAGGTGCTACCATCAGACTGGAAGAGAGGAGGTCAGTGGCCATCCAGAACATGGACAGCATTGTCTTTGTCCAGACAGACAAACCCATCTACAAACCTGGACAGAAAGGTGAGTGGGAATTCAACTTCCTCAGAACATAATTTCCTTTAGATGCTTGCTACTTTCCCAGAGAGAGATGCTCTGGAAGATGTCCTTCAAACAACCCCGATTCTGACAACTGTTTAGTTTTGACAAATGAGTTTCCATCTGGGGTCTCTTCTGAAGTTGCTGAGTAGGCGCTTCCCAGCACGAGTTGTCTTGGAGGAGGACAACTGTGCTCCTAGCCAGCCCAGTATCCTGCCCTCGATGCTTGGAATCAACTGCTTTGGGGGAATAGAGGATCATAGAGTAACTCAAAGGGGAGGTTTCTTCCTGTTGGTTTTGTCACTGAGAGGAATGCTAAGCACTGCCTCCCCAAATGCACAGGGACAGTAGTTCAGAGAAGGAATCTTCCTCTAGTTACCTCACTGCTAAACTATTGAACAGGGCTGGGTTAACAACGTGTATGTGCCCAGGGCACAAAATAATGGAGAGGAGAGCAACATGGCATTCATACCAATTCCTCCTCAGGAATGAAAATGTGCGTCCTCATCTCTGTCCCCCTCATAAAGCTGGGAATAGAACTCTTAGCATCACCTCTACAGTGACATGGCCCAAGTAGCCTCTGAGTTCAAGGAATCAAGCCTCTGAGGCAAGAAATTAGCAGGGCCCATGTTTGATGAGCAGTGCAGGGTGGACTCAACAGCTGGGAAAGTCCAGAGTTAAGTTCATTCATGGTTGTCAACCTCCGCGTACAGATCCATCAGCCTCCCATTCTTCTCCTTCTCCTCTACCGGCTCACCTAGTTCAAGACTTACTAGTGTGCTTTCTTCTTCCTCCCCCTGAGCTACTCTTTCAGTTCTTCATGGGAGGGAGGTATCTACAGGCGAGATTTAAAAAGAACCAGAAAGGAGTCAAATAAAAAACAACCACTGGCCGGATTTGGTTGGCCCCAGGCCAGAGGTTCCCCATTCCTGCCATGGGGCCCAGTGATGGCTTCATTTTGCTGTGCGGTTGAAGCCCAATGATAATTTAACTATCAGCATCTTTATCTGCAGAAACAGCAGCCGTACGAACGAAGACAACAGAGAGATTTCATTTAGTGTTAGCCAACAACACTGGCCATTTTTAGACAAGTCCACTCAGTGGACACGTGTGCTACTGCCTGTTTAAAAGTGGCGGTGGGTGGCCACGTGCTCCCGCGACCCACACATCTCCCCCCAGCTCCCACATGGAACAACCAGGAAACTCCCTGGTTGCTCCATGCAAGGGTATGGGTAGCTGGAGGGTGGATGGGGGTGCACATCGAGCGCACTCCCATTCGCCACCATCTAATCCCTCCCCCACCCACCAGCCGTGCGTGTGCACCCCACTGAGCACACACGGACCTGGTCCCCTCCCAGCGTCTATCTAAAAATGGCCACTGCCTTTCTCCCTCCCAGTCTGGTCCCCAGGGCACAGACCAAATGTAAATAAGTGCCTTGACAGATTCACTCTAGAAATCTTTAGGATACACAGCTTTCAGGAGGGGGTTGTTCCTCCGCAGGGCACAACAAGGATAGTTTTATGGGATTGTGGACACTAACACCCACCCACCCACCCCCTCGGTCACACACATTCCCCACTCCACCCTCCCAGACACTGTTTGCTTCCTGGGGGAGGGGATTAGGGCCAGCCCCATCAGGACATCAAAATATCCTGCCAGCAGCTATGCCTAGTTCCAAGCGGGAGCTGCCTGCAGAGGATCCAGTTTCTGGCTTCTTGAGACAGCAGTGAGCGATCATGGGGTCACCCTCGCCTCTCAAGCATAGGCTACAATTGCCCTCCCTGAGGTTCATCCTGCTGGGGCAGACTCAATCAAATGTGAAGCCAGTAAGGGATGATCTATTTCATTGCACCTTATTTTCCCTTCCTTCCTCCTCAAGCCAGTACTAATCGCATCCAAGCACGCTGTACTGCCTGGTCTCCCTGCATCACTTCCCACCTCTGCTCCAGCACCTCTTGCGGCACTTCAGTTCCCCCCTGGACCCACACTTCACTTCCCCTTCACCGGTGCCTCCCATGCCCCCATCTGCTCCAGCACCTCATCCCCACCTGTGCCCCACTGTCCCGCCCCCCATGCCTGCCTCAGCCCGCCCCTGCCCTGGTACCACCCCCATCCCCCACCCCCATGTCTTGCCTCCCTACTGTCTCCCCATCTGATGGGTATGGGGGCCAATAATTTGACTTGCCCCAGGGTCCTATTAAACCTAACTATGCCACTGTGTGGCTGGACAGAAAATTCAGTGGAGGGGGTATTAAGCAGTAGTGGGTTAAAACAGACATGCATGTAACTCTGCTTTGACACCCTTTAACATTTCTTATGCATATTGCAAAGATGCACTGGCACCCTCTGCAGTCCTGCAACATTATTAATTATTTTATTATTATTATTATTATTATTATTATTATTATTAAACATTTATATAATGTCAGAAATGTACCTGGGGCTTTACAAAATGATTGAATAGACATGGTCCCTGCCCTAGGGCTTACAATCTGAGAGACAGAGGGGGAGGGGAGACAAAGGAAGGGGAACAGAGGGAGAGACAAGGTGTGTAACATTCACGAAGATGCAAGGTCTCAGCTTCACGTGCTTGGCTTGGTTACATCAAGAATGATGGCTGGCTGGTCCTTGTGGTGAGGATATGAGTACACAGACCTCAGGTAACAGATTGTACTGGATGGAGGGTATCAGCAGGAGTTAGGTGAGGGGAGCGAGGAGTCAGGGAGGGCAGAGCGGAAGAGGTGGGTCTTGAGGAGGGGTTTGAAGGTACAAAGGGAAGGGGCGAGGCGGATGTGGTCAGGGAGGGAGTTCCAGACGTGGGGGTCAGCTAGGGAGAAGGGATGAAGGTGGTTAGGGTGGGAGGGTGAGAGAGGGGACAGAGAAGGAGCGGTGTTCACGGACTGGAGTATGGAGGGAAATTAGCACAGAGAGGTAGGAGGGAGCAAGGTTGTGAAGAGCTTTATAGGTGAAGACTAGGAGCTTGTGCAGGATTCGTTCAGGAAGGGGGAACCAGTGAAGAGAGGAGAGGAGGGGCTGCACATGGTCGAAGTGACAGGCGAGGTGGATGACCCTGGCAGCAGAGTTTTGGACAGAGATAAGGGGAGAAAGGTGAGAGTGGGGGAGGCCATTGAGAAGGAGGTTACAGTAATTGAGGTGAGAGATGACCAGGGCATGAACAAGAGTTTTGGCAGAGGAGACAGAGAGAAAAGGGTGAATCTTAGCTATGTTATGGAGGGAGAAGTGACAGGATTTGGCAACAGAGTCGATGTAGGGTTTAAAAGAAAGGGGTGAGTCAAATACGAAGCCTAAGCTACGGGCTTGGGAGACAGGAAGGATGGTGACCCCATCGATGAGGATCAACAGGGAAGAGGGAGAGGAAGGATGAGGGGGGAAGATAAGGAGTTCAGTTTTATCCATGTTGAGTCTGGGTTGACGTTGAGACATCCAGGTAGAGATGTCAGAGCACATGCATAAGAAATATTAAAATGGTGTTAAAGCAGAGTTAAAATGCATGTCTGTTTTTACCCAATGATGGAGTGGCCTGTGACTGACCACCAAGCTGCTGAGGACTTGTCTCTGGCCTCTAGGAGGGTTGGGTCAGTTGCAGGATAGAACAGTGGGTGGGCTCTCACACTGGGGGCGGCGTGAAGCACAAGCAGCAAGAGAGAGCTTGTCACCTACCAGGAAAATACAAAGCGTGCAGCATGTTGGCTACTCTCCTCCTTCTTCATGGATTGGTCTTTCTAAAGGGAGAAGGCTAACCAAGGTTGGCAGGGAGAGTGCAGTTGTTCTTCCCCATTGTAACATGCCCCTGTTCAGAAAACTCTTCATCAAGGGCACAAATCTCATCTCTGGTTCACCTGCCCTAGTACCCGGAGGAGGATGTTGAGTAGGGCTGAATTATCAAATATATATATATATATATATATATATATATATATATATATATATATATATATATATATATTCGCAAGTATTTCCGAGTTTCTGAGGATTGGGCTCACATATACGGGCGGTCATTGGTAACGCGGCTAAATACTCAGTATTCTGTCAAATACTCTGTATTTTACCGAGTATTTTTCATAGTATCAAGTACCAAGTTCCATTATAAAAGGGCAGGATAATCCCCTAAAAGTGGGTCTATGCCCCTGGCTTCCCTTCCTGTTCATTCCACCTGCCCCCTCCCTGCCCCTTCCCTCTTTCCCCCTTTGCTCAATCGAGGAGTTACCGAGTACTGAGTACCATACTGAGTACTGGGCTGATTCCTCAATTAAACCGAGTTGAGTACTGGGATATTCGTTAAAACCTGAATAATTCCGAATACCGAGTTTCATCCCTAGTGATGAGCATGTCAGTTGAACTAAGTTCAGCAATGAAAACAGGCACTCTCAGCTTATTTGATAAATAACTATTATCTCCCTCATCCTTTTCCCACTCTCTTTTCAGTGCTGTTCCGAGTTGTTGCTTTAGATGCCAATTTTAAGCCTGTTCAGGAGACGGTGAGTATGACCTAGAACCAGAATTCTCAAGGAGCCCCTGCTCAGTCCCTGGAAGACCTTACCAGCCCTTCTTTGCTCCCCCAATATGTGACAGCCATTGGGGTCATGATGGGCCAGGGTAATTATGTTCCCTCTGGGAGACAGAGGACAATGGTGAGAAGGAACAGGTATCTAATTTCTGTCTCTTGTATAAGCCCCCAGGCAGATAATGCAGGGATTGAGATCAGGGGATCCCCTGACCTGGGTTTGTTGCAGTTAAATGCTAGGTCTATCGGTAATAAATCAATTACGATCCGAGAGTTGATCTTGGATCAATCATCTGACCTCGTGTGTATTACAGAGACCTGGCTGGACAATGAGTTGGGGCCAATATTGACTGACCTTATTCCAGCCAGGTACTCTGAACAGCACCAGCCCAGGTCAGAAGGGTAGGGAGGTGGTGTAGCTGTTGTTTTTAAGGACACTTCTACTGTGAGGTGGTATCCTGTGCAGACGATCTTGGGCATGGACGGGGTCCACCTTGTGATTGATTTGGTCGGAGACAGTTTAGGGCTGATGCTGATATACCACACACCTACCTGTACGGCAGCATCCCTATTCCCTACACAATCTAGCAGAATTAGTGTCAGAGGTGGACTTGTGGTTCCCAAGGACTTTGGTCCTGGGGGACTTCAGTATCTATGCTGACACCAATCTTTGGGGAGCAGAGCATGAGTTCATGCACGCCATGAAAACCATGGGATTGTCTCAGAGGGTTTGGGGCCAGACGCATGAGGGGTGGACATACCCTTGACCTGATGTTCTGCACAGGCTTTGAGGTGGGGCATCCGGTGGTGGGGGATGTAGTAACATTACCCCTGTCATGGATGGAACATTACTTCCTCCAGACCAGTCTCCTGGCACATATCTGCCCCCAGAAAGGTGTAGGACCAGTTCGATGGGTCCGCCCCCGGACAGGTTCCAGAATGCTCTAGGGGAATTGCCTCCTGATCTCGATGATCGTTCGCTCAATGCCCTCATTGCTTTTTGGAACAACTTGCTGACTGAGGCCATTGACCAAATGGCTCCCAGGCATCTGCTCCCAGAATGCCGATGGTGGGGGTCACCATGGTTCACAGAGGACCTGTGCTGGATGAAGCAGAATGGGCGGTGGTTGGAGCGATGGTGTTGCCGGATTCGCACTGAAGCTGACTGATTGAAGCATAAAGCTAGTTTAAGAGCATATGCTGTCGCGGTGCAGGCAGCAAAGAACTCTTTCTTTGCTGCCCTCATTACATCTGCAAGGTCACGTCCAGCAGAGCTTTTCTGGCTGGTGCAGAGGCTGGTCAGTCCGGCCACTCTCTGCCTGGAACTGGAATTTTCCAGTTCCCTCTGTGACAAGTTTGCTGACATTTTGTGGATAAAATCGCCGAGATTCATCACAACTTCGATGCTGCATTTAGGACAGTGGGTGAACCAAAGGTAGGGGAAGCCCCGCCATGTCTGTTTTTATGGGATCAGTTTCAGTGGGTGTCATCTGCTGATGCGATGGAGGTCCTTGGTGCAATGTGGGCCACCTGTTGTGAATTAGATTCATGCCCGTCCTGGCTGGTGAAGGCCAGCGAGGAGACGTTAGGGCCATTGCTGGTGTGGGTAGTCAATTCCTCCCTTAGGGAGGGCAGAGTGCCTAGCCGCCTCTAAGAGGCGGTGGTGCGACTTCTTCTCAAGATGCCATCCTTGGACATTGACTCCCTGGCCAGCTATCAGCCACTCTCTAACCTTTCCTTTTTAGGGAAGTTTATTGAATGGGTGGTGGCCCCGCAGCTACAAGGGCATCTGGACCGGGTCAGTATTCACAATCCCTCACAGTCTGGTTTTCGCCCTGGGTTTGGTATGAAGACTGCACTTGTGGTCTTGGTCGATAACCTACACCATGAATTAGATCAGGGCAGATCATCTATCTTAATTTTATTGGATCTGTCAGCGGGGTTTGATACTGTCAATCATTAGATGTTGGTGACAAGGCTGTGGGACAAGACTGGAGTGAGTGGAATTGTTCTTGAATGGTTCTACTCATTCCTGGCCGGGAGAACTCAGCGGGTGGTTCTCGGGGAATGTACGTCATCTCCCGGGGACCTCACATGTGGAGTCCTGCAGAGTTCTATTCTGTCCCCTCTCCTGTTCAACACGTATATGCAGCCTCTGGGTGAGGTCATGAGAGGGTTCGGCGTGCAATGTCATCAGTACGCTGATGATACACAACTCTACCTCTCATTTTCTGGAGACTCAGGCCCGGCAGTCTCGGTGCTTACTGGCAGCTGTAGGGGACTGGATGAGGGTGAGCTATCTGAGGCTGAATCCCGACAAGATGGAGGTGATGTTGGTGGGTAGGGCTGAGGGGGTGGTGGCTCCCATCATTGGTGGGGTCTGCCCCCCTTTGACTGTTCAGGTTTGTAGTCTAGGGGCACTCCTTGACCCACAGCTCTGCCTGGATTGTCCAGTGGAGGCTGTGGTGTGGGGACCATTTTGCCAATTACATCTGGTGCGATGGCTGCGGCCGTATGTCTCAGACTCAGATCTGGCCACCATCATCCATGCTTTCTTTACCTCTCGATTAGACTACTGTAACGTGCTCTACATGAGGCTACCCTTGAAGATGGTCCAGAGGCTGCAGCTCATGCAGAATGCGGTGGCCCGTCTCTTAACAAGGACGGGTCACCGCGAGTATATTACACCTGTGCTCCGTTCTCTGCACTGGCTGCCTATTGTCTTCCAGGCTCAATTCAAGGTGTTGATGATGACCTATAAAGCCCTAAATGGCTTGGGTCCTGCTTCTCTGCAAGACCGCCTCTGGTTTTCTGGAGGGCCCCATGGGTGGAGATGGGTGGGTGATGGGTGGAGGTGGATGTGCACTGGGATCACCCATGCCCAAACACCCACTGCCCTTGGTGTTCACACGGGCGAACACCCAGTGCGCACCCAGCCCCCCACCAGCCTGTTTACACAGATGCCCCCCTTCCCCCGCACACCTGCCTGAACACCGCACAGTGAACGGGGCCATCCATGTACAAACGGCCATTCAGGATAATCCTGGAAGCCTACTACAACAGATGCAAAATCCTGCTCTTCTGAAAGGCAGCCACATTGTAATAGGTGTTCTAGGTGGGAATATTATTCACATTCTTGGATAGCTCACCAAATGTATCTGAACAAATATTTGCCATGACAATGATAGTCACATATCTTTTGGGATATTGTAGTTCCACAGCAAGAAACCAGGAACGGCTCATATGGCCCACTCCTGTTTAGGATACAATCTCTCAGATCGTAAACCCTAGGACAGGGACCGTGTCTATTCAAGTACTTTGTAAAGCGGCAGGTACATTGTTGGCACTATATAAATGCTTGCTAATAATAAATGTACTGTTGGTTGATCCAGGCTCACTAGCTTCCTAGGTGTGGAAAACTGGATGCCCCACCACATCAGACAATCTTTGGTCCTGATCCTTCACTATTACCGTTAGTATGAGCTTTGTCATTAATGTCACTGGACTTAGAACTGAGCTTTTGTGGGGCATGGCCCCTAAGCAGGGGTATAGCTAGGTTGAAATGGGTCCTGGTTAGAGGTGAAACGAGTATCCACAAAAATGGGAATATCTGCCATCTGCCAAAATTGTGGTATTTGAACCAAAGCAGTAATATCAGGTATTAATCTGTATTCCTTTTCCCCCCATCTAATTTCCCATCCCAGTTCCTGTGCTGATTTTCCATTTTACCAATTAATAAAACAGTAAATCCATAACTCGGTAATGGTAATACCTTGTATTTTTAGGTAATTGGTACTCGGGTACCAATTGGGCGCCTGATAGCCCCCTTAAAAATGCAGGTATTACCTGTGTGTAGCCAATGTGCTACCCATTTCAGCTCTAGTCCTGGTGTAGATGATTGAATGGGCCCCCGCAGAAACTCTCTCAGTGGCAGGGAGTATGGGGGCCCCCACTTAGCTACACTGCCTGTCCTTATTATAGGATGACTGTAAGAAGCCTATTCTCCCCAGACCCTTTTATCTGCGTCATCACTGCTCATGCTGTAGAGAGCTGGCTTTTGCCCTACAGGATGATGACAATGACAAACTGATTATGGTTACAGAAAACAAAGCCGAATTCTGATTGTACTCAGGCCATTCTGACTCTATTGCTCCTGCTGGGTGAATAGTACAATATCAGTCCCTGGGCTGTTTCCTCTTGCCTTATCCATTTATTTACTATCTTCATCAGTTACAGTGAACTTTTAAGCTTCCATTCAGGTAAAACTCCTATTGCAGTAAATAGGAATTTTGTCTGACTCGAATATGATCATTATACAGGCCCTGGCTGTGTTTGAGACCTGCTCCTGGAATCTCGCCCTATTGTCTAATGGTGCTCAGATACTACGCACTGTTTGAGGATTTGCCATCACGCCTTAAGTCGTCAGGTGATCAGGCCTTTGCTGTGGCAGGCCACTCAGTGTGGAACTTGCTCCCTCCCAGATGTTCGTCTCAGTTCTCACCTTCAAAAAGCATCTGAAAACTTTTTTGTTCTCCGGGTTCTTTTAGAGAATCCACTGCTGGTTTTCCTTCACGTGTTTTTTCATCTCCTTTTTTCTTCCCTCTTCTGTTTAAAATGGATTTTTATATGTATTTCAAGTTTTTATTGTCATTTATTGCATTCTTAACATTGTGATGCAGCATTCCAAGCACCATTGATGTGCTATACAAATAATTATAAATGATAATAACAACAATAATCATATATTTTCTGAAAACTGTTCTGCAAATACTAACTTTCTCTTTTCTGATATCTCTCTTTCAGTATCCCTTGATCACTATTCAGGTACGTGTCAAACTTTTTTTTTTAAAAGTGTCTTGTGTTTAAAGATAATATTTTTTAATCAGACCATGAAAGCCCTGGTGGGGGGAAATAAAATATAACTTCATTCAGTATAAGAACCGCCTGTCAGGCTCCCTGCCTTCAGGCAGTAGTGCCAAGGGACTGATTGTGACCTCCTGCTTGAGGGCTAATCCCTGGGTATTCATATCACTAGGCTGCAAGTCCAGAGGGGCAAGACAGGTGAAGTCAGAGATAATCCAGAGAAATAAACACTCCATCTGGAGCCTTTGGATCAAAACCCAGATTCTCCAGGTCAAATCCAGAAGGTGGTAAGGTAACCCTAGTTGGTAGGGTGGCTAGACAAGCAAATTTTAGAGGAAACATATGATAAATACAGGTTTCAGGGCTACACTGGCACCAATGCGGCCCTGCAGCCTGTATTTCTTATAACTGCCCTCTAAAATTTGCATATTTGACCACCCTACTAGTTGGGCATATTCTGACCTCACCAACATGAGACCATTGAGACTCCCTTGGCTATATGCAGTCTCAGTACAATTTTGGGGCTTTCCCTAACATAAAAAATTAAGAGCAAAATACCCAGTCATGTCTGAACTTGACTTTCTTCTCCCACTCCAGGATCCTCAGGGCAATAGGATATTTCAGTGGCAGAATGTGTCATCTGAGAATGCCATTGTCCAGCTTGAATTCCAGTTAATTCAGGAGCCTATACTGGGAAGCTACCAAATCAACGTGGAGAAAAAATCAGGAGCTAGAACATCTCATTTGTTCTCTGTAGATGAATACGGTAAATGCCTACATCTCGTTTTAGCCAGACTAGGAAAACAATTAGGTCTAACCTTTCAAATTCAGATCCACTTAGGCAACCCAAGCATTACCACCTTCTACTAAAGACTGTATGACTGCCATGGAGTTAATTCTAGGGTAGAGGAGAATTTATTCAGGGTTAACATTTTATGTGGACAAGCTCTCCATTCAAAAGGTGTCTATTGACCAGAACACTCTGTCACTCATGGTTTGTCTGCTCTCAAACATCATTTCAGAAAAACAATGCAATTCTCAAAGGGTGTTTTAAAATGAGATGCTACCCTGCATGGCCACCAAGGAGCATTACATCTGTCCATCCATCTGAAGACGGCGCAGGGGGATGCATACCCAGCCACACAGCATCCACTCATGGCCAGTCGTGGAGCACTGTCAAGAAATCCAGAGTGCCCCATGCGGGGAAAGCCAAATAGGTCAATGGTGGCCACTGATCCCCTGCCCGTATAAACTGGGGTGGCCAGCCATGCCAGCAGATCAGTGCACCACTTATAGACACTGTGGGTAGGGGACACAGTCTTTGCAATACACAAGAAGTGGTCGGGAGCACTGGAGAGCTCAGGTTCCCCAGTGCTCATGCTGGAGAGCTCAGGTTACAGGTTCCTCAGTGCTCATACTAGAGAGCTCAGGTTCCCCAGTGCTCATGCTGGAGAGCTCAGGTGACAGGTTCCCCATCCCCAGTGCTCACACTAGAGAACTCAGGCTCCCCAGTGCTCATGCTGGGGACATATCAATTGGAAAGTCAGCCTGGTACGCTTCCCCCTCCCCATGGTTTGTGGCAGAGGGAGTGCATGGTGGCTTGACTCCATGGCTGGCATAGCCACACTGGAAGCTGCCTATTTGAATCCCTCCCCACGCATTCCACCTGAGTGGGTGCTCTTCGGCAGCACCACTCAGTGGCCATGAAACCACCCACCCACCCCCATTAACTTGTTCATTAAAAAAACAACCAAGTGCTCTGCCAGTGGAAACTTCATGTAAATAAGCAATGTTTGGACCAGCAGAGAGCTCTGAAGATCATACTGAAAGTCTGTTGCTTGAGGCCACTGACTTATTGAGCAACACTTCTAAATGCTTCTCCATGACCCACACATATTGAGTCTTATTTAGCTGTCCCCTTCAACAGTCCAATTCATCACTTTCTAGTTTCAGCACAATTTGAGCAAAAACTGGTAGCAGATTTCTTGTTTGTAAGTATTATTTGCACTTTTGAGATAGCCCTCTGCATATCCAGTGTCCACAGCCAAAACTAGATTTCTCATATCTGCTTTTTAAGATATTCCATTTTGTTTGTTTCAGTTTTCTTGTTCTTTGTTCATCTTGCTATTTTGATGATATCTAGTGGTGTGCAGAATTTACCTTTTTTGTTTTTGTTTTTGTTTTATGGGTTAAAAACCTATCCGTTTTCAGGGGTTTCATAAAGCCCGCATTAATTTTCATTTGTTTTTTCCACTGTTTTTAAATAAAAAATATTTTAAAATAATAAAATCACCACAAAGGCACAAAATGGCAGCTGCCACCATTTTGGAAAAAGGCATGCATGAGCAGAATGGTCTGGCAGCCATTTTGTCCATGCACAGTGTTGGTGGGGTTTGTTTTTTTTAATTAAAAAAATAATATATTTTAAATTACTGTGTGTGTGTGAAATGGCCACTGGAGCCGTTCTACTCAGGCATGTCCCTTTTCCAAAATGGCACCGATGCTGCTGCCACCATCTTGTAAAAGAGAGAGAGACACACAGAATGGTCGCAGCGGCCAGAATAGTTATATCATTTACAGCAACTGTGCATGAGCAACAATGCTAATAATATTGATGAAATGAATAGCCAAAATACTGGAATGACGGAAAAAATCCAACCCAAAATAACAAAACAGATCTCCAACAGAATTGCCATTGTTCCTTTAAGCTCTAGTGTACTGTGAACACTGCACCACCAACCACCATCTTCTCCTCTCAGGAAGAGTGAGTTGCTGACAGAATGTGTCTTTCTTCCCCCAGTGTTACCAAAGTTCGAAGTTGCAGTCGATGCTCCAAAAAGTGTCTCTATGGAGAGGACATACTTTAGAGTGAAAGTGTGTGGTGTGTAAGTATCAGATATATTCATGCAGAAAGACTTGAGCAGCAGTGGGAGCTTCCCAGACAGAACCAGAAAAGGAAGAAGGATTAATCTTGGGTTTTTTGCTCCCTTAGGTGCCATGTTCATACAAAGACTCACACATATATTTGACATTGTGGGAGGGATGGGTATGTGGGATAGTGTAGGCAGACTCTCCTGGGAAAGAGATGGGTGATTGAATGGGAACAGGTCAAGCACTCTTCAGTTTAGCTATGGCCCTTCTCTGAATGGGAAGGGGGCGGGATTCCTAGGCTGGGGAAGGGAATTCCTCCAAGTGAGAGTTTATTTTATTTATTTAAATTTCTTACCTCACCCTTCATGCCAAAGGTGGCTCAGGCGGCTTACAATATATATATATATATATATATATATATATATATATATATATATTATTTGTTATATTTTATTTTATTTTATTTTTATATATATAAATCCCCAAACCATCCCCACAATCCTTTTTCACCCCCAGTCCCTGACTCATCATTTACCTCACACAACCCCACCCTAGCCTCCACTGCCAAATGCCCTTGCAAACAAGATAACCTTACACTGCCTCCTAAAAGTGCTCAAATCTGGGCATAAATGAACCTCATGGGGGAGGGAGTTCCACAGCTGCGGGACGGCAACCGAGAACGCCCTCCTCATCATGGAGGCCAAGTTAAGAACGGATACCTCCAGACGGGTGTCCCCAGCTGACTGCAGAAGCCACAATGGGACATGGTAATAGGCCAGGCAATCTGCCAGATAAGTTGGTCCCAAGCCATTTAGGGCTTGAAAACTCAAAACCTTTAAGTAATTGGAAGAATGGGATTGGGAGGGATGGGTTGTTGGAGTACTAGAAGGTACGGGGTGTATTTTACATGTATTTTGTGGTTATGTTGTTTTTTTTAAAAAATATTGTAAGCCACCCTGAGCTATTTTTGGATAGAGTGGGGTATAAATTGCTAATGCTGCCAGCGCCATCTTTGCCAAAGGCTGAGCATGCTCAAAAAGGGCCTTTTTAAGCCATTCTGAGCATTCTCAGTGGGTTTTATTTTTATTTTCAACATTACCATCTAGGAAGAGACCACAGATTGACATTGGCACTGGGCCCCTCTAGGAGGCAATACCTCGATGTTGAGGTATTTAATTCGCGGTTTTAAAAGAATGCACAACTGGCTTTAACGCGCAAAATGTCGTGGCTAAATCCCACATGTGGGATTTTTACACGCGGCGTGATTTTATGCCACGTGTGCGCTGCGCATGTCTAAAAGCGGTCTTGAGTTTCAGCACTAGTGATCGTATAAGAGGTCCCTTAAAGACAGGCAGTGGGTCAGAATCCCTATAAAATTCACTCTTACTACAGCTGTTGGTACAACATTGCGACTTTAATATAATTATTATTATTATTAGGAGCCATGCCTCCCACCATGTTATAAACCAAATGCATGTTATAACGAGAGCGCTTTGTACATGTAAATCTATTTGGGATGTAATATATTGGGAGCCAGGTCTCATGCCACGAATGGGGAAAATGCAGTGAACATGGGTCCCTGGATAAAAGTAAACAGACAAAGACAGGCAATAATGGAAGGACACTGCCCCAAGGAAAGACTAAGAACTGCTTTAAAAGCCTCTGCCTAGGACACAAACTACCCTTTATAGGGAAAAAGCAGGGTGTCTTGTTCAGAAAACCGAGTATCGCATACCTCTTCAACAGACCCTATTTAGAATGAACTGTGCCTCTTTGGGTGAAAACAGATATGACGCTAATTGCATCCTCCCCTTCCCCCACCGGGGGTAGGGGCCGCGAGGCCCTTTGCCGCGCCCGCTTTGAAAGGGGGCAGGACGGCAAGGGTTAAACGTTTGCCCGCCGTCAGAGGCCTCTGTGGCCCCCTGAGGCGGGAAAACGGGCAGTGTGCTATAGTGGGGAGGCAGCCTGGGTTGCTAGGCGACCAGGCTGTGTCTCCCATTGGTGAAGAACAGGCACATGGCCCCACCTAAGGGTCGGGTTCCATGAGCAGAGAAGATGCCACTCGGGCTGCATTCCAGCCCAGGAGCTTTGAAGAACGGCATCCACCCCATCTTCCCCTTGCACTGTGGGAATCACCTGCTGCCAATTCATGGCCAGGAAGGAATTTTTGTGGTTAACCCAGTCAGGCCTGAACAAAGGTTTTCCGTTTTTCTCCTTCCTTGCAATGCAGGTCATTTGGCTAATCGTTATCCCCTAGTTCCTAGGGGTGTTGTTGTGCTCGTCCATCATTGTCGCACTCTTGCAGGGGTCCAGTACTGTAAGTTAGAGTAGTTAGAGGGGTCATTAATTAAGAGTCATCTCTTTAAGAGATGGGGAGGCCCACCTGCTGGAAAGCAGGGGATGGCAAGCGGCTGGGCAGCCTCCCTGGGAGGAGTGTCATGCGATGGTGGTAGGGACAAGTATGGTCCCCCATCGGCAGGCATCTTTCTCCTTACTCGCATTTAAAGGAGGGGACCCCCTCACGGACGGTGGCGCCGCTTGAGGGGGAGACGTGTGATCGTCATTGGGGTGGCAATGGAGGGTACATCGAAGCCACCCCTGGTTAATGTTTGGGGTACTGTTTGTTAAGTTTAAGTTAAGTACTGGACCCGCATCACACTAGGCGATTTACCCCCACCTGAATTTGAATGTGATTTGTTAAATAAAGAGTGCGGCCGTTTGAAACCCAGCAATTTGTCCTGTCTCCTTCGGGGCGTCGGCAACCACCCTTTAACCACCCTGGGTGGTTATTTATGCATGTTGCAGGGCTGCATAGGGCACCATTACAGCCCTGCAACATGCATAAATAACCACCCAGGGTGGTTAAAGGGTGGTTACTGGTTAGCATCATGTCTGTTTTCACCCTTTGTTTGTTAAATCCCACTGTCCCTCTTTCAGGGTTCAGAATTCCCTCTTTCAGGAGAGTGAGACAAAAAGAGGAGCTTTGGGCACCTCTTTTCTAGTTGCCTTCAATTAAAAGCACTCAAGAGGACAATGAGGAGATGATGACGGCCACAAGAAACTAAGTGGAATGAGACGCAACAGAACTTCTGTCCCTCTATATTCACTTGGAATTTTGGGAGGCATGGGGGTATAAATTATGGTTGAGGAGGGGGACGGCTTGTCCCTCTCTGGCCAAATGCTGTGCGGCTTTGTATCAGATCAGGCAGTTGAGCTATTGAGGACTAATTCAGCTGCAATGGGCAGATGCAGTCAGGGATGTTAGCAGCATACAGGGTGTGGCTTTGAACATCTTCCCCAGTCACCACTGATATTCACTAGAAAGCAAATATATGGAATTGCTCTGCCCTGTCTGGCTTCCTTGACAGCCATTTTGGGTCTCTAACTAGCTCAGGCCAATCTGTATTCTGTGATGCTTTGTGCTTCCTTCCTAGTTACACCTACGGCCAGCCCATCGAGGGGAAAGTCCTCCTCAGCGTGTGCAGGAGTTTCAATCTATATGGGACCTGTAAGAGAGACCCAGTCTGTAAAACCGTTGACAAACAGGTATGATACACAGTAACTATCTTGAAAATATATCTGAGCCACACCTCTAAGATAAGGGAAGAGAGTCTTATTGGCCCAACACTAGAGTCAAGCTGTGGAATCCCTCTTTCTGTCCTCCAGGCAAGAGGAACTGACCCAGGAATCAGAATTGGAGGAAATACTTTATCTGGACTAAGACTGCATTGGTCGTGGACTCAATAACCAGGACCAATCGGGGACAGGATTACACAACAGATCCCCATAGGAATACATGACAAGCACAAACATCTAAATTAGAGCAGGAAGGGTCCTGTTACAGGCAACCTAGAGTTCACACTGCCCCTGTCTCTGTCCCAAGGGAGATACTTCTGGCCTCGAGTGTGGTCAGGCTAATCATGGGTGAAGGGACAGGGATGTCTCTTCATTTGAGCTGCCAGCTTCACACAGCCACTTCCATTTTCCCGCTCTATCTTCACCTGCTCCTTTAAATTCCCCTTCTCTTTGCCTTGTCTCCTGCATCCCCTCTCTGTTTGTTTTAAACATTAATTTTATTTTAACTGGCAGGAAGAATGTTTCTCTAATACATTGGGGATAGACTCACAGGTGAAGGGAATTCCCACCATAGACTGGGTGCTGCTGGGTCATTTAGAAAGTTTTTCAGGTAGTGGGTTTATCATTTGCAGGAATTATTCACATTTTAAGGTATCTCTTTGAGTACCAAAATAATCCCCATGATTGCAACAGATCCCTTGGGTTTTTTCAGGAGTTCCATTTTGTTTTGGGGGAAGTTTCAGTTCTGTTATTTTTGGTTTTTCAGGCATTTTAGTATTTCGGTTATATTTTTAATTGCCCATGCACAATAATGTTGATATTGCTGGAACGATGTAACTAAAATCATCAAAAAAAAATTTAAAACAACCCCCCCCCCCCAAATAACCAAAGCAGATACCCAATGGAGTAAAAGGGATATTGGTTACAGCCCCCTGATTGGGGGGGTTCGCCCTCCTATAGCTCAGCAGGTTCGGAGTCTGGGGGTGATATTGGATGCGGATCTCCGCCTGGAGCAACAGGTGGAGGTAGTGGCAAAGGCCGCTTTCCGCCAGTTATATCTGGTGTGGAGGCTGCATTCGTACGTCTCCGGCCCGGACCTGACCTCCCTCATCCATGCCTTCATCACCTCGAGGCTAGACTACTGCAATGCGCTCTATGTGGGGCTGCCCTTGTTCCTGGCTCCTGTCGGGAACAGGCCGTCGGGAGCATATAATGCCTGCGCTCCAGACTCTGCACTGGCTGCCAGCAACGTGCTGAGCCAGGTTCAAGGTATTGGTGTTAATCTATAAGGCCCTTCACGGTCTGAGCCCCTCGTACCTCAGGGACCGCCTTGCTCTCCGCGCCCCAGAGTGGCTCCTTCGGTCTGCCAGGGGTGCCGTCTTGGAGGTCCCC
>QEPC01001191.1:42831-100843 GCA_003113815.1 Sphenodon punctatus
AGGTCAGCGGCTGTGGGGGCAGAGCAGGGCAGCTTCCAGTCCCAGGGCTGTTCTAAGTGTCCTGGGGGCCGGGCTGGTTACTTGCTTCGATTCTAGTTGTTTTACTGCATGAGACATAGCGACTGAACATCTGTTTAAGTGACGGGTGGGAAACTTCAGGCGGTGGGCCAAATGCTGCCCATGACTAATTTTTATTTGGCCCCTTTCCAGTTCCTGGATCTGGCCCCTGGATTCAATTCCTACCCCCAAGGACTGAAAAACTGACTTTAGAATAAGGGAGCATAGATTAGGCCATGCATTCAAGGGTGGGGGATAGATTCATGGCATAGATTCATGATCTGGAATCTCTTATTCCTGAGTGCAGCCCTTAACTACCCCCATCCCCAACTTCCATGTAGCCCACGGGACTTGGACTCATTTTCAAAGTGGTCCCTTGGAGGGCAAAGTTTCCCCACCCCTGGTCTAAGCTGAGGTGCTTAAGAGGATCCAGTGGCCCTTGTTGGTGCACTACAGTCTAGACAGAGGGCCTTCCAGAATTATAAATAAGCTAGTGGTGTCCCTTCATCAAGCTCCTGAGCTAACGAAGCCTGGTTTAAAAGGAGCCACTGGATCCATATCACCCCTTTAAGGTGCATTGGTTGTTATGAAATTTTGTGTCCCTAAGGCCCTCTACTAAATTTTGCTGAAATTAGCCTTTGGTGTCAAATCTTATAAGGAGGTAGAGGGCATACAAAATCAGCCATAATTCACAGAGTAGAACTGGTTTTATGGAGATAGGGGGATGGGATTTTGGCATGTACTCTGAGTTATCTCCCAGATCTTCCTCTTGTCTCCCCATCCCTCACTGCTCTCCTTCAGGGTTGGCACTGAAAAGGTTCTCTTCACACAGAGCAACAATTCATTAAGATGGGCTCTTCTCTTCTCCTGACATGAGCTTTGTTTAAAACTTGGAGAAGAGCCTATCATAATGAAAGTACAGCACTTCTAGCTGTCGGGCACTGCTCCAAAAGAGTCACACAATGAGTATGAGCCCAAGCCTTAGGACACTCTGACTCAGAGATAAGAGACCCAGTTGTGTTACAATGACCTCTTGTGTATGAAAATTCTCTACTGTTATCTTTGGTCACTGGGCAAAACCATCACTCATTGGAAAGTAGACCTGTGTTCTACAGACGTTTCAAGGAACTGGGCTCTTCCCCTATTCACTCACTGGATGTCTTATTCCCTTTTCAGTTAGGGAAAGATGGTTGCTTCTCTGAGTTCTTCTTCTCCAAGACCTATGAACTCAACCGTTCTGGATACAGGATGGATCTTGATGTGAAAGCCATTGTCACGGAGAAAGGAACAGGTAACTCCTTCCAGCCAGGAAGAAAGGAGACTGGGGTGCAAGATGGGAAAGAGTGCTTACAAGAACATCTTTAATGCAGAGGTTCCTAAACTTTAGAATAGAACCCCAAGTGGGGTTGAGGTATCTGCAGGTGGAACTAGAGGTGTGCACCAGGGGACCATGTCATTTTCGTTTTCATTTTTTCATTTTCATTACTTAAATCTGTCATTTTTGTTTTTATAAATATCAAATTGTCGTTTTCGTTTTTGCTGTCATTTTCGTTTTTCATTGGTTTCAATGGAAAACACATTTTCAACTGTAACTTTTTTATTGTCACTATATTTGGCTGACACATGGAGTGATTATACCTCCAATGGAAGGTATTATTTTCATCAAATTCCAAAACGTTTTAGAATTTTAGAAGCAGTTGAATTAATTTTAGACTGCTGAATTAAAGTTTAATTCAATTAAATTAAAATTTAATTCAACTGCTGAATTAGTTGAATTAAATTTTAGAAGCCGTTGAATTAATTTATTTTGCAAAAATCTTCATTTACATTCTTAGGTGTAACTTCTTTGCCTCACATTTAATGTAGATAAAACTTGGCAAGTTTATACTCCTCATGTTTACTATCTTTTACAGCTTTCAGAAGAATTGGATAAAGGGTCCTGGTGGTATAAGCAATTAACATAAATGTATGTCTGACTGTATCAACTTTGTAGGCCAACAAGTGCACATGAAATTTGGCAGGGATCTATATCACACTTTCACAATCATCTCTGCCAAATATCAGAAAGATGTGATAAAGGGTCGCAATTGTATATGCCTATACAGCATATGCAGAGAAGGCGTCTATGCCAGGGATTCTCTTACGTGTCACTGTGGTTTGTGATGCCAATTGCCCAGCAGAAATGTCAACCAAATATCCTCATTCTATGATGTGACCATCCCAACATCTCTCCCCCACTTGTTACTGGGAAGTCAGACGCATCTGTTTAGGAAAGAGCCAATAGAGATTCTCTTATGTCCTCAGTCACAGTACTGCAGGATGTGATTGTGATGACAATTGGCCAGCCTCGATGAGTAAAACTATGGGTGTCTTTAGACATAATGTCAACGGGTGTCTGAATGTGTGTTTTGATCTTGATATGAACACCGGTTTGGCCCTGTGTTCACAATGTGGTGCTGCTGAGACACACAGCCCATCATAGGGCAAATCGGTGTTTTGCTCGCCACCTGATCTCAGCATGCAAGTGCTGCCGCCTCATTCCCCACGTTGTACCTGTTAACATGCCACGCGATATTATTAGACACAAGACTGGCCATGTGTTCAGCTGGAACACGCAAATTGTCCTTGTAATGCAATGGTATTCACACTGCATGTTCAACGGGTGGCCAAATTGGTGTCGGGATTGTTATGGTGCTTACACACAATGGCCAAACACGTGCTTAGGGGTTTTGAAACCCTATTTTTGTTATGTCTAAAGACACCCCCTGTCTCCTGATTTCTAGGATGCTACCCCCAAAGTCCCAGCTATGTCCCTTCTATGCCCGCCTGAGGGCCGCCCCCTATGCCTGCCTCAAAGCCACTACTGATTGGTCATGTAAATTTAGAAACGTGCAGTAATTGGCCAGTGAATGTGTCTGTCAGTCTTTTGGGTTGCTCCACATCCTCCCTCCTACAGCCTCTCTCCCCCTGCCATGCAAGGTGTCTGCCTCTGACTGGCACTGCATGTGCTGCTATTTATCTGAATAATCATCTTCAAGGGGACCACTTCAATTGCTTATAAAATTGGGTCCCTTTATAAAATTGTCCTGTAGTTTGGCAGAAATGATATGTAAGGTATGTGATACATCCCTGCCAAATATCTTGTAAACAGGATGGAATATACTAATATTACACCTGGATATGAATATTCAAGTTAATGTCTTATACCATCAGGACCCTTCATCCAAGCTTTTTGAACATTAGCAGGTGTGTTAACCCTGTGTAGGGACATGGTATTCGTAGGTTTCATGCAAATTGGATGGAAGATAAAGAAGTTGTAGTCATGAATGTGTATGGAGCTTTTCTTAAAATCACAACATTCAATTGCTTCTACAATCCATTCCCTTTATCAAATAGTTTCAGAAAGTGGTACAAATAATGCCCTCCATAGAGGGTACAAGCATCCCAAAGTTCATCACAATTCAATAAGAAACAAAAGGTTATAGCCAGAAATACATTTTTCAGTGTTTTCCCTTTATTTGAAAAACAAAATGTTGTTTTCATTTTTATTTTCATTATTATTATTTGTCATTTTCGTTATTGCAATAACAACAATGAAAACAACAATTTTCATTATTGTTACTGTAATAATGAAAATGACATGCACACCCCTAGTCTGGAGCCACAATTCCAATTGATATTTGACATAGCCTGCCTGGCTTAGTTGTTTTCTAGGGTCATGGAATCATATTGGAGTCTCAAAACAGCGTCATATAGGTAAAAGGTTTGGGAAACACTGCTCTGGTGTGGTTCTCTGTGTTATCAATCCCGTGGGCCAGGTTCAGTTGCCAGAAGAACCCCCTTTTAATTATAGCAATCCATTCAAAGCCAAACATTTCATCACATAGGTTGACTCCAAGACCCCATTAATTTCGAGGCTAATTATTGTCTCTACACTGTGCTCATTTTGCAGGAGTTCAGCTCACTGGCTCCACCAGTATTCCCATTTCTCGAGTGCTGGGGACTGTGCTGTTTGAGAACATGGATCAATACTACAGACGGGGAATTCCTTATTTTGGACAGGTAAGTTGATATCAATATGTGCAGAGGATACTATTTTGGACACAAAAAGGATGTCCATATTTGGGGGGTGGGGGAATGCTACTGCTGTTCACTACAGATCTTAAGTAGGGGAAACAGCAAGCAGTCCTGAACTGGCAGAACCCTGCCACTCATCGGCTGTTCGTTTAACTTCAGACTAGCACGTGTGAGGCAAAGGGGTGGGAGCTGCTAGAACTAGGGTAGATAGTGTATACGAAGTGGAAGTGATTCAGATACCAGAAATTGGTGGAAAGTAACCAGTAAGAGGGCAGGTCTAGTGGGAAGGAAGAGGTCCTTCAACCAGAAAAGAAAAGATGGCCAAGAAGCAAGGGCATAGCTACAATAGGGCAGGTGGTGCAGCTGCAATCGGGTCCATGTGTCTGGGGACCTGCTGCCCCCTGCATCCTATACTGCTGGGAGGGAAGCTGTGGGAGCCCCATTCCATCTCATGCACCAGGGCCCTAGCTATGCTCCTGGTGAGAAGGAGTGTATAATTAATCTGGCAATAGGCAGTGCAAAAGAGCAGGCAGAGAGGAGCTGAGTGTCTTTGCAATGGGGAAAGGTTATGGGAGTGAACCAAGCAGTAGGTGGGAGAAATGCAATTCACTCTAAGGATGTCCTCATGCCCACTTGGACTGTGACATTTCACAATACTCTGGCAGCCATTTTCGCTGTTAGACATTTGTGTTGGGAACAGGTTGTTGTCTCTATCCACTTGGTCTCTAACGTATCACTTCTGAGACACTGTTCATCATCTCCCTCCACTTCAGGTAGTCTCCAATAACTTGGAGAAGCTCTGCTGTGATGCAAACTGATGGTGATGTTTTTGTGGTAAATTGTCGCAGGGAGGTCTGCGGAACTGTATTTGCAGGGCCTGTTGGTCTTATCAGACAGCCAAATTACTTCAGCTTCTGTCTCTTTACTGCAGTAATAAGGCCTCATGAGATCCAGTTTTTGCATACAGATACTTGTTTCCTAACTGGAGTTGGTCCGCTCCTATCCTATGGTATCCTTAGGACTCTTCTGAGACATCTCAATTGAAAAGGTGGAGTTCTTCATTCTGTTGCTAGAGTCCAGATTTTACATCCACAACTCACCCTCCGCGATAAAAGCGGCGGGATTTTGGCGGCGCTCCCCCCTGTGGGAGGAAGGGGACGAGGAGGGGTGCTGGGCCACTGTTGGTGGCACCGGAAGTCGGACTGGAGCAGCTGCATGAAGGAAAAAAGCACCCGGGAGTCTCACGAGAGGCGCAAACTCCCGGACGTCATTTTATAAGTCCCTGCTCGCTTCCTCATTGTGATCCAGGCGGCGAGCAGTGAAGCCGTGCACCCACCCACCCGCCCCCTTTTTAAGGCACCACTCCGAGGGCTAACTGGTCGCTAATTTGGACTGGAAAGGAATTTCCCCCGAACCTAATTGGACTTTGAAGGTAAAGGGTTTTTCGCCTTTCCTGGAGTGACTTGCTGATTCGACCCAGGGGGTGATGGGGCAAATTGCCTGTGGTAGGTCGTAATTGTCGCACTCTGGCGGAGGGGTTGGATCAAAAATTATCATTTAAAAAGTTAAATTAGTTAGCATAGGATGGTTACAAATATCTCCTTAAGAGATTGGCATGGCCATGCATCGGCACACAGTGTGGCACACAGCATGGTCAGCCCAAGGGTGAGGAATGAACGGCCGGACCCGCTGGGAGGACCATGTGCCAACCAGCGGGTGACGGTGTGCTCACCCTTGTTTAGCCCTGAAGAGGGGTATATATACGAGCAACCCATCCCAGCCCGAGGAAACTCGGCCATCGGGGCAGGGTGTAAGTTGCAAGTTGGGAAGTTAGACCACAGGAGGTTCACTTAGAGTCAACCAAAGATGGAAGAAGGAGGGCTGGAGGGCCAGGAAAATTGTCTGTAGAGACAGTAGTCTCCTGTGGCGGGGATGGGATAGTTAAGAGAAGATAGGACCCCAGTTTAAGGGGGGAAATGGGACAGTTGCCCCTTAACCCCCTTTTTTGCGGTTATAAATAATTAATAAAGAGTGCAGCTGTTCAAACCCATGGAATGTGTCCTCGTCTTCTTCCGGGGTGCGTCGACAACTGACTGTTGAAGACACAGTTGTGCCAAGTCGTTTTAAGTTGGATGTGATTGAGATGTTCTTGACTTTCAGATTCTCTTGAGTTCGACAAATGATACTGTCTTAAAGATGGTTCTGTTTTTATTGCTCTTCTATAGTAGAACTGCAGGAAGTACACAGAAGGGCAACAAATATGCTCAAAGGTACAGGCGAGCTTCTTTACAAGGAGAGTGTAAGGGCCATGGAGTGAGGGGCATCTGGGACCTGTGTGGACATGGAGCTTGGGGAACAGAGACAGGATGAGGACTGGATCAGGGAACCAGAACAGGAAAAAGGGGTAACAAGACTTGGGAGACTAGGGCATAGAACAAAAGCGAGGCATGGGGAAGTAAGACCAGAGGCAGGACAAGGACAAGATCATGATCACAAAAAGAGGTGGGGCCAGGAACTAGAAGTGTGTTCATGTTGTTCCGCCCACTCGTCCAGCTTCCTGCTATTACCAGCAAGCCTTATATACTTGCTGACAGTCAACCAGGAAGCTGAAAATCATTACAGGGGCTAGAGACAGAGAGGTGTTTTCAGACAAGATGTTACCCCACATGGCCACCCAGGAAGCACAGAGCTGACCACCTGTTTGAAACAGCTGGATGCGTGCTCCCATGAGCCACAGAGCATGCACTTATGGACATGCACGGAGCACTGCTGGAAAATCCAGAGTGCTCCATGACGGGCAAGTCAAAAAGATCCATGGCAATGGGTGGCCATGGAGCCCTTGTTCATATAAATGGTGGCAGCCAGCCACACCAGCAAACAGGTCCACTCTTCATAGGCAGGCACTGTGGGGGGGGATATGGCTTTTGTAAATCGCAGGAACTGGCTGGGAGCCCTGAGGAGCCCAGGTTCCCTAGCGCTCACACCCGGGACATGTCACTTGCAAAGGCCAGCCCAGCACACCTCCCCCATGGTCCATGGCAGGGAGAGTGCGTTGTGCCTGCCTCTGTGGCTGTGGTACCCATGGTGGGAGCCGCCTGTTTGAATCCCTCCCCATGCACTCCACCTGCATGGGTGCTCCATGGCAGTGCCACCCAACTGCCATTGATCCCCCCCCCCCCAATTGTCGTGCTCATTTGAAGACACCCAGACAGGAGAAGAGGCATAGATAGGGCAAGGCAGTGAGACCTCTTGTGGCGAGCAGGTGGGCCTGAGCAGGCTGAGGTGGTGGCTCAGGGAGGGCTGGCCCCTGAACTAGTCTCCATTGGGTGGTGGTGGTTTAAGGATGGGCCCTGACCGAGAGGCTCAAAAAATAAAGGCTTTTCAGCTTGGAAAACACATGCCTGAATATGATACAGGTTTATAAATTGATGACTACTGCAAAGAGGTTAAACAGGAAACTGTTATAACGAGCCTTTCTCTTAATACTAAACCCAACAGACACCCAAAGATATGATCAGGCAGTGGGGCTCAAAGCAAACAAGAGAGAGTACTTTCTCACGCAACACACAGTTAACTCGTAGAACTCAACACCATGAAATGTTGTGAAGGTCAGCAGCAAAACTGGGTTTTTAACAAAAGGATCGGAACGGTTAATAGAAGATAGACCCATTGATAGCTAAATTGGTCAAGGGATGAAATCCTCTGATTGGCAGATGCTGGGAGTGAGCAGCAGGGAATGGGTCACCTCACATAACCCTTGTTTTCTACGCTTTCTTTGAAGTATCTGGTGCCGGCCACTGTGGGACCCAGGATTGTGGGCTAGATGGACCATTGTTCTGACCCAGCATGGCAGCTCTTATATTTTTACTTTTAATTCAGATTTCATCCATCTTTTTTCTGGGATATCATAGGTTCCTGTTATCTCCTAGCATTTTCAGGTCTTATGTTACATTAAAAAAAAAAAAAAAAGTTGCAAACATCCACCTTGAACTGGAGATTTGGCCTCCACTTTCTCTGAGACATCTGACATTTCCCCCTTTTCCTTCAGATCAAATTGCTTGGTGAAGACAACTCTCCCATTGCGAATCAGGTTGTCAAGCTGCAGCTCAACAACAAGAACGTGGGCAACTACACCACAAATAAGAAAGGCACAGCTCAGTTTTCTCTCGATACTTCACAAATTTCCAACTCTGCCTTTAACCTCAAAGTGAGTAACCAAAAAAGGAGGGGGCAGGAGGGAGGGGGAAAGTTAGTTTGTTTCTCTGGTGATCAGGAGAGCAGTTGGACTCCTCTCAGTTAGTGGCATAAAACTTACATTCAGAGAGGACAGAATGCGTGATTGTAACAGTTTTCCTGGTGACAAAAGGGAAATTCCAAATCACTTTGTGAAGCAATGATATATGAGTTATTTATTTTATTTATTTTATTTCAAACGCTTGACCATAGGTCTTGACATTACACAAACAAATAAATAATGAGTAAGTAGACATACAAAGCGAGTGAAGCATAAAATCCTCCTGTAATACACATAATACAGGAAAAGTTTTCCAAACAAAATCAATCCATACGAACCCAAAGGGAGCAACAAAATGATCCACTCTATTCCAAGCCCCATGCCTTAAGGTATCATACTCTTGTATAGTAGGCATGTACGAAAAATGTAGCAACAAAAGATGTTATATCAGAGGCTCTGTCAGCCAACAAGAAAGACATATAAATCTCCTGTGATCTCCCTGGTAAGCTTCTTATCAGTGGGCAAATTTGTCTCTCTCTAATGTCCACATATAGCCTGCAAAGCAAAAGGGTGTGGGCGACTGTCGCGACCTCAGTTATTACAGCAGTTGTTGCACAACCTCTCCAACCTTTGCCCAAGCCATTAGCACTTCTTTTAGCAAAAGAAAATGTGCGACCCATAGCGTAAAACATAGCATGTGGCCTGGCAGATTTTTAGCCACTTTACACTATTGTTTCTCCAGTATGCTGTCATATCACCACACCACAGCAACAGTCAGAGGCAGTGTGGGGTCTGCCCCGAGTGACCATTCCCCTCCTCTCATCAAGGTGAGGATCCCTCACAGGGTGTCTCTGTTTGTAATGTTTGCCACTGTTCCAGCTGCCTAGCAAGGGGGCAAGCATTATGTTAGGTCACACAAACCCTAGAGCAACCCAGGGATTGAACACAAGTTTGTGAGGTTTATTCCCTGAGACATGTCTGGGGAATGCCTCATAAAACCCACAGAGCAACTGCAAACACTCCAGGGAATTGGGCTTGCCCACCATATATCTCTCAGGATTAGGACCCAAGACAGTCTCCTGTGCGAATGAGTTCCAAAGTCTCTTCACCTTCACAAGTCTCTATATCCACATACAATATCCCACTTTCACAGGTTTCCAGTATCACTAGGGTTTCCAAGATCAAAATGCTCCCTTTGCACCTAAGCCTGAACTCTTTAGTCTTTGGGCAATGCCCCCTGGTCTTACCCTTCTTTACAGATGCTCCCTGCAGCTCCCATGAGTCTCTCAAACTCTGTCTCTGGTACTAAGTTCACTGTGTCCCAATGGGAGTTTTTAGATGGACAGCTGCTTTGCTCCTTCTCCACCCCACCTGTGGGTCACCCATCCATGTAATAATTATTAATTATTAATTGTTAATTATTATTATAGAACCCCCCTGCCTTGCATGGCACTCAGAGCACTTCACAGAACATAAAACAATATAAAAAATATAAAACAATTTAAAACAGCAATAAAATACTTTAACATAGGGGAAGGAAAAGGGGAGGACACTGAGGGGCCCTCCACAGCAAAAGCCCAATCACCCGCCGACTTAAGGCGTGATGGCTGAACCCCCAAACAGCAGGTGGTTCCTGAGCGCATATGTAGGAGTGCATAAAGGTGGGCCATCCTGGGATGAAGTGGAACAGGAGCAGCAGAGCAGGCAGTGGGCAACCTCCACTTGCAGTGCTCTGGAACATCCTGGAGCACCACAAGTGGAACAGGCCACTGGAGCACCTGCCAGGAGTGGAGCAGCAGTCGGTCTACTTGCAGATGAGCTGCTGTAGCTCAGCTTCAAGGTGGGGGCTGCCCAGGCAACAGCCATAGAGCTGCGGGTGGCTGCCTAGAGCGACTGGTGATCTGCCCGCAGCTCTATGGTGCAGTGGAGGGGGCACCACATGGAAAGATTGTGGTTCATAATGGCAGCAACTGCCTCTGTGTAAACCCATGTAAACAGCCTGAGTAGACCCAGGGGTGACTACTCCTGGGTCCATCTAAAAACACCCAGTGTCCAGGAAGCCAGGACCCTTTGGCTTTACCTTCTTTCAGGAGAGCTCTCTCTCACACCTCTGCTTCCCTCCTTCAGGGAAAGCTTTCTGACAGGTTCTGCATCTCCCACAGCTTCTCCTGCAGTGAGACCTTGCTCAGCTTTTCTCCCTTTCTGGGTTGGTTAGTGCCAAGCCCACACACAGCTGCCTGCCAGTTAGGTGCAGTTTTTACTCCAGGCAGCACTGGCAACTCTGCTAGCCAAGACTTCTGCAGGTGCTAGCTTTCTTAAAGGGCTAGTAGCTCACGGGGAGACCGGCCTGCCACAAACATTTGTTCACTAACTGGGCTTTGTTCTTGTCAGTTTCAGTAAAGAGTCCCGTTTCCAGTGGCAGGAAACTGTGTTTCTCAATTTCTTCAGAGGGAATGGACATTGCTTTGTCCATTTCAACAGCAGGGCTTTCCGGCTTCCCTACTTCTTATGCTGCCACCCAATGAGCTCCCCCTGTTGGTCAGAGTGCATAGAGTGACAGCATAAACACAGGGCAACATGCTGTTCCATCACAGGATGAATTTATAGTAAGTACCAAAGGGTTGATTTCCCCCATGGATAACATAACATGTAAAGCTACCCACAGTCAAATCTCTGCCAAGCTGCCACACCTTAGAAGTTCATAGACACTGGTGGGATGAACGGGAGGCTTCTGTAGAGCCGGGGTGTGGGGCTTCAGTGAACATGGGTGTCTACATCACTTAGTAACAGGGGCAAGATGGATGGTGATAGTGGAGAGATCTGTTGGGAAGAAATTTAAAACAAATAAAAGGAAGTACTTTTTCACTCAACGCATAATTAACTTACGGAATTTGTTGCCAGAGGACATTGTCAAGGTCAGTAGTATAGCTGGGTTTAAAAAAGAACTGGGTACGTTCTTAGAGAGTAGGTCCATTAATGGCTGTTAACCAAGTGGCTTACGGGATGAACTTCTTACTGTCGGGAGCTGGGAGTGAACAAGGGGGAATGGATTGCCTATTGTGACTGTTGGTTCTTCTCCCTTGCTATTGAGATTGGCCACTGTCGGAGGACAGGATGCTGGGCTTGATGGACCATTGGTCTGACTTAGTATGGCACTTCTTATGTTCTTAAGAAATAATTTCATCATTGGACTTAATTCTTTTTCCATTAAGTTGCTGTCAAAATGACTGACTTTTTCTACAGCACGTTAGTCACAAAATGACTGTTGCAAAACTGCTTTGCTCTCCAATCTATCAAATTTTTCAGATTAGTGAAGAAACATAGGTACAGTTTTGTATTTATGGATATAATAATTTGCATATCTGGTCACGTGGCTGAGTACTATAGTCAGTCAATTACTATTATCCTTACGCATATGTGTGTGGCAGGGACACGCTTATCTACTGCAAGCCTTATCAGGATCAGGGCCCACACAAACTCTCAGAGTCACTCTGTCTTGAGCAATTAGCTCATACCAGTCCAAGTCTTTAATCTCAATTCTCTATTTCTGGTTCACACACAAAGGCTGCTTTCAAATGTTACCTGGGAGGGGCAGGAACTTTTGCAAACACGCTCAAAGGGGATTAGTGCATTTTGATGGACACTAATCCTCACAATTAGAGAGTCGCGGTGGTGATCGCAAACGTTCCTGTCTCTCCCAGATAACGTCAGAAAGCAGCCTATGTCTTCACCATATACAAAGTCTCTTGCAAGGTAACAGACCTCTGATTTAGTAATCCCCATTTCTGTCTCAAGCCCAGCCAGATAATTCCCTTTGCCACTTACAGTCCTGGGCTTCAGCATTCACAGTACCATTGTCTATTAGCAGGCTCCCAGTTCCCCAGCCTTCACCTAGCTGATGGGCAGCAGCCTGTTCATCAGGAAGTTTGCTCTCACTCATTCTCCTTCAGCTCAGCTTTCCTTCCTACTGAGCCCTTCTCAGCCCTGCAGTAACTCTGGACTGTCCTAATCACACCCAAACACAGCTGCTTCTAGTCAGGCACTGTCCTACACGTTGCTCCAAACCTGCAGCCCTGTTAGCTCAGTCTTTCTGTGGGCACTAGCTGCACTCTCTTAAAAAGCCAGCAGCTTTCAGGGACTCTGCCCTGTTACACTATGGAAAACTGTTTTTGTTAAGTTATTTGCTAGTATTATTTAGCTCTGCTTAATACCATCAAAGTTATACAAGTCACTGTCTGCCTACGGGACACTGGTATGGTTACCAGATGCCCTTATTTTAAAGAAACATCCATTATTTCAGAGCCCCACAGCGCCACAGAACAAAATCAATATCCCCTATTCCCAAGCCCCACACCTCCAGTCTACCTTATTGTTGAAATTTTGATTTCTTGCCCCTACCTATAGGGGTTTTAGCAGCCTGTTGCCACTGACCTCAATGATGATCACATGAGAGGTCCCTATATGACAGGCAAAAATAAATGAATAAATATGAAACCGTGAAGTCAGTGAAAGAACTGAACTAATGAAAATTTCTGAAATTAATATTTGGTTCCATTATGTAAAGCTGGAAGCAAATATTGCTTCATATTCACTTTGTCTGAAAAAACCACAAATATACCAAATTTGGTGTATTTGTTCTAGAGCTTAAATGAGTTAAGTGCGTTTATTATTCACAGGTATTATTCACATTTTCAGATAACCTTTTGATTACCCAAATAATATCCATGACAGAAACTGGTGCTCGCATACTTGTTTTCTTGGTGGCCATTGCTGTTAATTTGCTTTTTTGGCTGTATTTCAGTTTTGGTACTTCAGTTCTGTCGTTTTCAACAATTGTGCATGTGCAATAGTGCTATATTACCAAAATTATGTAACCCAAATACTGACATGACTGAAAACAAACTAATCCCCCCCACCCAAAAAATCTCCCTCCTCCCCCCAAAAGCCAGTCTGAAATAATCAAAACAGATACTAGGTGAAGCGATTGTGGTAATTACCTGAAATGCCATTTTTGGTTCATGTAAAATATATTGAATAGGATTATCCATTTCTTTGCATACTCGCTTCAACTCTAATTTTTTCTGAATGTTTGTTTCAGCCCAACTTCAGACACCATGCCTTCATAAATGCTGTATGTACTTAGATGTCCCTCATGCTCTAGTGAAATATCTATCCTCCTTACTTCCCATAGGCAATATATAAAGCCAACAGCAACTGCAACTTGGAAGGCTGGGTGCTTCCCTACTATCCTGAAGCCTACTTCTCTGTTCAGCGCTTCTACTCTCGCACCCACAGCTTTGTGAAGATTGAGCCGAACCCAGAGGAGCTGCGCTGCGGTCAGCGGAAGTCGATCAGGGTGCACTACAGCCTGAACAAACAGGAGTACAAAGGCACCAACCATGTCAGCTTCTATTACATTGTAAGTATCAAGTGGTTTCTTTCCCTTCCTTGAAAGTATCTTTTTAAATTTTGGGGGATATTGGTCAAATCAGAAACCAGATACCTGGGAAGACATCAGATTCCAATTCAGGCTTGCCAGAGAGGTCTCCTTAGCATCTGTCCATCAGAACCTCCATTAAATCAGTGTTGATCTTTAACAGGACTGATCTACAACAGCACTGTTCTACCTGGAATGGGTACCAAAGACTACTCATTCCCAATGCTTTGCTATTGTTACACCAGTGCTTCAATAACGTTTGGCCAGAGATTGAGTCTACAGTAAGTGGAACCAGTCACAGCAAAGCATGTTTTAGTACCCACTGACTGGTCTGCCGTCTCTGATGGAATGCAAGTCCTCATGGGCCACACAGATCATTTAGGGTCATCCTTGACCTCCCTTTCACACATAAAAGCTTGGCACTGGCAGGGACCAAAGCTACTGGTCTTCTAAAGCCTCACTAGCCCGCAGATGAGTATACAGTACTCCAGAGAAGGGCAGAACTCCTAACCCCATGAGCCATATATCAACATTTTCATATGGCTGAGAGTCACATGATATGTGCATGCCCATTTGAAGAATCCCCCCCCCCCTCCTGTTTTGTGATTTGCTGGCAGAGCCAGTGGTCTGTAGTCTTGGCTGCTGAGATTCCGAGGTGAAGATTAAATTCGGTTGCTGAGATTCCGAGGAGAAGGTGAAATTCAGCTGCTAAGACTCCGTGCAATTAAGTAAAATACAGGACAATCAATGTAGTGTGGGACGTGGAACTGGTCCTGGCCGAGAGCCACACTTGAACTGCCCAAGAGCCGCATGTGGATCCCAAGCCACAATTTGCCTACCCCTGCACAAGACCGTGGCCATCTCCAATGAGTGGATGACAGCTCACCAGAAATTTTGAGGGCTGACCATGGTATATTAGTCCAAGAACTTTGGTCTGCACTCTTCGTTAGTCCACCATACTGTACAACTGCGAGATCAGGACTGGAACAGTAAGAATGGGATTAGGGCTGAAATGAGAATCTCTCAAGAATCGAGAAAATCTAGCAAGATCTCTGGACAATCTCACTAAGGATTTAAAGAATCTTGCTAAAAAAAAATCACTGCTAAAAAAAATAAATCACTGCACATGTGCGCAAAATGGCCACTGGGGCCGTTCTACACATGCATGGCCCTTTACCAAGATGGCATGGGTAGCATCAGTGCCATCTTGGAAATGGGGAACTATTCTGCACATGTGCAGACCGGCTGCCCTTTTCCAAAATGGCACCGACACCGCCTGCACCATCTTGGAAAATGGCCACGCATGCGCAGAATGGCTCTGGTGGCCATTTTGTGCATGTGCAGTGGATGTTTTATTTTTATCAACAAAAACAAATCTTGACAAGATAACGCCAAGGTTTTTTTATTTTCTCAATTCTCATTTTTTCTCAATTCTTGTCAAGGAGCCTGATTCTCAGTGAGAATCAAGAAAATATGAAGATCAAGTTTTAGTCCTAAATGGGATTGAGATGGTTTTATAGAGGTGTATCAGTGAGAGAAAATAAATTTCACCAACACATGATCACACTGTGCCTGACACCATTCAGATCAGTAGGATTATTAATAGCAACTTCTTGGCAATGTATTGTTCTCAGTACTCCATTTCCCCAGTCTTGAATGTGTGTTTCTCTGCATAGATGATGTCAAAAGGCAAAATCATCCACTATGGTCAAGAGAAAGTCAAAGTTGATAGCAGTAAGTATGGGGAGCACAGGGGATTGTAATAAAAACATAAGTTAGAATTGGGGACTATAACGGTTATTTTTAGGGTCCACACATTAGCTATACAGCAAGAAACACTGGGATTGTACCTCTCCCCAGGGAGGATGGGCTGGTTGCTAGATGGTGGGGGCAGGATGGTTATCACCTGTCTACCTCACATACATTGGTCTCACAAGCCCTGTTTTGGAGGCAAGTGCCTCCTGACTCACTTTAGCCTCCCCCTTGTTCTTACAAGTGTGGTGGGGAGGTTGAAATTAGGGTAAAAAGGTGACTGTGGCAGCTTCCCTGGCTCTCCTCCTGGAGGAATACTCTTGTTTGACAAAGGGAGTTAACTCTGGGCAGCTGCCATGCCCGTCTCGAGCTTCAGTGCCTTGTTAGATTTCTTATACAGGTTTGAATGTCTGGCCTCCATCACTCCTACAGTGATCCCAGTCCTCTTGTATTGGTTTCTCCCATCAAGTGTGGGTCCCCAGACAGTCCATAGACCCCTTTATAAGGTCTCCCAGGAGATATACAAAAGGGATCCCAGCATCCAGCAATGTTATCTCTTGGTGTAGCAAGGTCAAGTCAAACAGCCCTCTACAAATGTCAGTGTGGGATTGGCTGAACCCCTCTGGCCCACGATTAGGCAGCCTTGCTCTTCATTGCCTCACTTAGGCCCTTCTTTGAAGTCCTTCTCTGGAGCTCCTCCTAGTTGCCTCCAAAGAGCAATTAACCCCCTGACTCAGAATTCCTCAGTCTTATATCCAACTGCGGCCCTTTCACAGGTATGTCCATTAAGTGTCCCACTTAAGCCTTTGAGCGTGGGTTCTTAAAGTGGCAGTAGCCCCAATTCCTTCTCTGGCTATTATCCCAGCTTCATCTCATCCCCCATTCAGGGTAGGACTCCTGTGCCCTGTCACAAGGAGATAATTTACCTCCCTAAACCAGTTGGGATAAACAAGTCTAAACAAGTCATAGGTCTTGTGAGATACTATAAGAACCTACCTGACTTGGACCAAAGCCCCCTGCCATCACAGATATCTGCAGACCTCTCTCAGTAGTTTTAATACTCAGTGACTCACCCCCACGCTAAGCCCTGTTATCTGATTGGGTAGCTAGCCTGCACTCCACTAGCAGCCCAGGACCATTCTTAGGAGCAACAAGAAGTATGTCCAGACTTTTTGTGGGTAGTCCCCATCCCACTACATCCCTTCCTGCTCTGTTTGTGTCTGTGTCTGGCTCCTGCACTTCAGTTTTTGGTTCCTGATTCCTGGCTCTCACCTTGGCTCTAGTTTCCAGCCTCTGTCTCCTGGCTTCTCAATTCTATTACTCACTGTGGCTCCTGACTCTGAGCTTGGCATCTCCTGTGGACCTACAGCCCCAACCCACACCCCTGAAAGATGACCACCACTTGTCCAGTGAATTGAAAATCTGTTCTGAATTTTGATACACATGCAGTCACTGGAATACAGACATAGGCCAGTTTTTTCTCTGTGCACCTCTGAATTCAGGATCATGCACTCATGGGTAAGGCAGGAAAGAGCCAGCAACTTCTTTGCTCCTTTTTCTCTGGCAGAAATGAAAGGTTCATTTGTCATCTTGGTTGCCGTCAATGAAACGTTGGCCCCCACGGCTTGGATGGTGGTCTACATGGTGCACCCTAGCAGGGAACTAGTGGCTGACACTACCAGGTTCCAGATTCAGAAGTGCTTCAAAAACAAGGTGAGGGAATGTAAGGTGTTCTACAGGGCATGTAGATCTTTGCTATGTGTTTCTCTGCCTTAGTGTTTCTCCATGCCACCACCCTGGAGAACATGCCCACCCCATCCAATGAGCGTGGCCCTGCTATCCAGTATGATACGATCATACTCTTTAACCTATTGCCCCCCTTTTGTTCCTATGCTCCTAACCATAATCAACCAACCTCCCTCCTAGAGCTGAAACAAAGAACTGGTTTTGTAAGTGCTAGTTAATCTGCAGTGTGCTGTCACCAAGTAAGCTCTGCACAGATATCCATTTCAGCTCCACCCCCTCTTCTTTTTGTTCTCTCTTTGGCCCTGATGTACGCTCTTGGAAAGGCAGAGAGCTTTGGGTTCAGTTGAAATGCTCTGAGTACAAAAGGACTCAGACCCAACTACGGAGAGTCCCCCTTTGTCTCTCGACTATCTCAGACACCCTTTGTTTACTTCAAAATTTGCCACTGGTCTGGTGGCCTTGACCGTTGGGAGTGGCCGTGGGTGGTGGCACTTTAGCTGTGGCTTCAGTCAAGTTAAGAGGAAAGCTCTTCAGGAACACATAAGACATTTTCATTGACTTTCAGTGGAAGTTGTGACTTCCTTAAGCACTCTGAGACACACACTACATTATTAATCATCTTGTAGCTCTTTCAGTGTTCAGAGTATTTTACCATTCTTATCCAGCTCATCCTCACAACAGCCTTATGATGTGGGTCATTATTTTGTAGATGAGGAACTGAGGCTAAGATAGTGACATCCCAAGGCCACACAGTGAGTTAATGGCTAAAACAGAATATTTGAACCCTGGTCTCCCAAGTCCAAGTTGAAACCTTATCCACTAAAATAAAACAACCAGGGCTTGTGCTTGACTTTCTCATAGGGGAAGGAAAAGTGTTTGCTTTCCAGTACTCTAAGTCAGGTAGGGTGGCATCTGCTTAAGAGGCCAAAGGAATGACAAACAAGTTGGCAGTTGGGATACACTTCCAGGAAGAGATAGCTGGACACTAGACTGAAAGCAATGTGAGGGTTGGGGTGGGAGACAGCCAGCATTGTACAAGCTTATATATCCTTCCTGCTGACTATGCCAACTTAGGACCCTGAGGCGAGCTTGGTTTGACTCTCAGCACACTGTCCCCTGGATTTGGGTGGCCATCTTCATTTCTGAAGCCTCTCTCCTGCAGGAAGTAGACAGTAGAGTAAGGCTGTGGCCCATGTATCATGTTGGAAGACCCACTGCGTGAAAACAGAAGTCACAGGCGTGCGGCGGTGGTTTGCCCTGCCCTGAGAAGCCACAACGGACACGATCCAGACCAGTTTAGGACACCAAACAAATGTGGCTGGGACACCAGGGAGGGAACATGTGAGCAGCGTTCCCCAATCACACGCTACACCCAGCACCCTGACGCCCACCATAATGGGTAGCTGACCGTGGTGGACCTGACCCGGGCTGGCATACTGACCTGGGAACAGACATGATAGGCCACTGTGACCTGCCTTGGCCCAGTCAGGTTGGCTGTAGCCCAGGTTGTGACTTTGGGGGCTTCCTGGGCCAACATCTGACAATACAGGTGCGGTCCAGGCCAAAGCATGAGAAAGTGGGCCACAGCAGGCTGCTGCCACATCTGTTTTTACCCACAGTCTCTCTTGTGCACAGCAAATCTCCCCTTTGATATTTCTTCTCTATTCCAGGTCAAGCTGCAGTTCTCCCAGAAGCAAGGGCTCCCAGCCTCCAACATCACCCTCCATGTTGAAGCAGCTGCCAACTCCCATTGTGCTCTACGGGCTGTAGACAAGAGCGTCCTACTCCTGAAGCCAGAGGAAGAGCTGTCTGCTGAGAGTGTGAGCCCATGGCATCCAGTTTACACATCAAATACTCTTCCTGAGCTATCCACAATGAGACATTGCTGCCTTTCAAACTAAGTTAGCTCCACATTGTCCTCTCACTGGTGCTTGAGCCACCCTCAGCTTCACACTATATTCTCCTTCCCAAATACACAGTGAGAGGCAAAAGATCCTTCCATTCCCTACTGGGCAGAGACCTTCATGTTCCTCACTGACTGCTCAAGCCAGATTCATTTTTCCTCAACATACCCTCATGATGCACTTTATCACCTCCCACCTGGTAAACCCCAGCCTGGCTAGCAAAAGATGGGAAATAAATGCATCTCATCTCTGAGTCAGGAGATAGGTTTCAGAAGCAGACGGACAGTAAAAGCCAGTTGAAAGACATTTTTAGATGTGCCACCAGGACTTGCGGATTTAAATAATCCTCCTTTGAAACGTTACGTGGGCGGTGTTTAGATGCACTGCCGCCATTGAAAACCGCCGGTCACGCATTCTTTCTAAGCTGCATTTTAAATCCGAGGTATTTAAAATGCAGCTTAGAAAGAATGCGTGACCAGAGGTTTTCAACTGCGGTGGCGCATCTAAACGCTGCCCACGCGATGTTTCAAAGGAAGATTATTTAAATCCAGGAGCCCCGGTGGCATGTCTAAAAATGCCCCAGTCTTCCATCTGCAAAAAATTTTCTTCCCTCTGCATCCTTTAAAACCTTAGCCAGAGCCTTATGGTGGTTAGCACTTCAGGCTTAACCAAGGCCTTAAGGGTTAACACTGAATCACTTTAGGGGCTAAAGTAAGAACACAAACTATGCCGTGCTTGATCAGACTTGGTCCATTTATCCAACAATTTTGTCTACTTCATCAGCTTTCCCTAGGTTCTTCCAGGAGATAGGGATACACGGAGCATATATATAACAAAGAGTGAGAGCAATTGAAAAGAGGTGAGAAGAAGTTATGGAAAATAAAACAGAGGAGGAAAGCATAAGCAACCTGAGCATATACCCACTCTGGAGAAAGACTATGATCTGGTACCATAAAGGGATCAGATCACTGACCCATAAAATCTACTATACCCCTTATTATACAATGGCCTAGTACAACTCCCTTCCTTCCTACCTATAGGGTACTTTTTTACTCTCCATCCTAGGTCTATGGTCTCCTTGACATCCAAGAACTGCATGGCTATTACTACCGGGGACTCAACCTTGAAGATGGCAAGAGAGAGCCCTGCCTCCCACCTGACGAGCTCTTTCATGATGGTGTCTATTATACACCTGTGAGGTACACTTTCGGGGCAGACTCCTATGAACTTCTGAAGGTAAAGGCTCTTGTGTTTTTCTTTTTTAAATGGGCCCACTGAACGGAAGAAAGGGCAGAGCAGAGAGTGAAGGGGTTTTCTAAACAGTTTCCTACTTACTCAGTCCATGCAGTGAGAATCTGACATCCGGGGACAGCGCTGCTTCTGCATCCATGAGCAGCAGTAATGGCATCCTGCCATAAATTATTTTAAATTGTTTATATGTTTAACTTTTTGTGAAATGCTCCAAGTGCCACGTAAGGCAGAGGGGCACTATATACAGTTTACGGTTAATTAATTAGTGATTAATAATTAATAATTAATACATAATAAATAATTGTAATTAATAATTAATAATTAATAATTTGATTGCTGGTTATTAATAATTACTAATTGATTACTGGTTGTCGATTGTTGATTGTTATCTTATTTCCTCCTGAGCTGCCTGGTGAAGTGGTACAGCTTCCCCAGCTGGTACTATGGTCTCCACCAGGTTCCAGCTCCTTCAGACCCAGTGAAGGAGCTGGGGAGAGTAGTGTGCTGCTATCTTAGCAACGCCCTGAAGTGTCTCCAAGCAGGCTGACGTGGGGTCATGGAATTAGGGGTCTTTGGTCATGCAGCACTTGCATACAGGTAGCTGCTACCCTAACTAACTCTCATGGTCCCAGCCCTGAAGTTCAATAGCATCTAAAATGCCACAGAAGAGGTAGTCACATGCTCAGCTGCAGGAGAGAAGCCAGGTAGAACTTCTTCCCCACTGGCTTCCCTGGCAGTTCCAGGGAACAGATCGAGAGCACACCTCGCAACATTTCCAACAGCCAAAGAGGGACAACGTGAGCCCCCACCCCCTCTGCCAATAAGACCCGTCGCACAGCAAATAACTCTGCCAGCTCCCACACTTAGTGCACATGTACATCGCAACACTGAAAACACACATAAGGGAACAGAAGTCCGTCTGCTTATTTATTACACTTAGTTTCTTGTCATTCCATCATTGTCCTCCCAGGTGCTTTTGCTGGGAGGCAAGCAGAATAGAGGTGCCTCTGACTTGAGTACAGTAGAGTGTCTCTCTTGAAAGAGGGACAGTGGGATTCAACACCCAAAGAGGGACTGTTCCTCCTACCTAGGCCAGGGACTGTTGGGAGATATGTTCAAGAAGCAAGCAGATTTATTTGTTCAGAGTGGTAAACTAGAGCCAGCCCCAGGGTCTAGGCTTTCTTCTGGACCAGAACATTCTTGTGCGTTCTCCCAGTCTGAGGTATGAAGGGCCAGAGGGTCTTTTTAAACAAGACAATAGCCTGCATTAATAATTAATAATTAATACATAATAAATAATTGGTAATTAATAATTAATAATTTGATTGCTGGTTATTAATAATTAATAATGTGGGTGTTCACATGCCCATTTATTAGGTGTTTGCCAGATGTTAGCCTCCACCCCCATGCACTCCTCACTTGCATGCACTCCTCACTCACTCACATACACTCCTCCCTCACTCATGGACTTGTCCAAGGACATTGTGGGCCCACTGTGTGGGCCAGAGCGGGCCCACGCATCTACCTCCCACCTACTGGATTCATCTACAGCCTTGCCCGCACCTAAGTCAACCGTCCAGCACCATAGAGTTGTGGCTAGTGCGGCCTGAAATTAAGTAGCCACAGCGCTCTTCTCCATCTGCTGTTTTAGCGGTTCCTTCCTTACCGCCAGACTACCACCTGTTAATTTCATTCCGGGCCTGGCTGGGCTGCAGCAGCAACCCGGGCTGAAGAGAGCAGGGAGGAGCTGGCTGGGAGCAGTGCAGCTGGAGCTGGAAGGAACCAGGTGGCAGGGAATGCAAGCAGAGCCCAGGATGAAAATGACAGGCATTGGTGGGGCAGCAGCAGCTGCACCACTCCCTGCCAGCTCCTCGCTGCTCTCTCCAGTTTGGGTTTCTGCCACCGCCCAGCCAAGCTGGATTGTTAATTTCCGGGTTGTTGCATTCCCTTGAAGGCGAACCGAGGACGAGAATGACAGGTGGAGGTGAGGCAGCGGCAGCCGCTTGGGCATGGGAGTGCTGCATCAGATGGAAAGCGGGCCCACAGCCAGGGAAGAAACCTTCTCTGGCAGTGACCCGCCTTTCCATCAGAGCCAGGGCTGGGGAGAGGGAAAGTGCTGATTGGCGCCATGCCGCCACCTGTGGCAGCCTCAGCCAGCACATTAAATGTGGCGAGGAGGAGGCTGCCCATTTATCAGCTCTATACACTAAAACACGTGAGTGGGAGGGTGCACGGACAGAACCCGGACTCCTAGGGGGCTACTGTCTTGTTTGAAAGCACCCATAAATCCAGAGCAGGGGCGTGGTAGCAGCGTCAGATTTCCTGATGGACGTCCTTATTTTCTGCCATCCTACCCCCCTTCTGTGGGGCAGAGTTACATCAAAAAAGAAGTTGGGCTATGATATTCCTCTGCCTCTTTTCTGGCATGGCCATATCCCCTTGAAGCACTGCGATGTCACAATGCTCCATGGGGGCTGGGCCTCCCACAGAGGACGAGCTTGACCTGAGCCTGAGGAGGTGGGGCAAGTTGACCCAAGCCCAGTGTATGAGCCCATCAGGCTTTGGTCAGTTTGCAGGCCTCTAGACTGAAGTGAGGCCTTGTTCATGGTGCCGTTAATGCAGTTCCTGACTGTCCAGCAGGTGTCACTGTTGCACACAAACTATTCAGTGGTGTTTGCCTCTAAGGCTGCTTTAGAATGCACCACCTTTGGAGTCCCCACAGTGCAGAGCAAAGAGTGATGACTGTCAAGAGGAGGATAGAGTGCATTTAGGAGGATCCTGGGAACTGGCTGGCAAGTTTCTATATTATGTGCTACGAAATGGGGAAGGGGGTAGAGAGAGAGGCCTACTCTGTGCAGATTGTTCTTGCTGTTTAAAAAAGTAGAGGTGACTGACATGCCATCTCTCTCTCTCTCTCTCTCTCTCTTTTTAAAGAATATTGGCTTAAAGTGCTTAACCAACTCTCCACTCCGGCAGCCAGTTGTGTGTTCGAGTGATCACTCAGTCCCTGAATTCGAGAGTCATTTCCGCACTAGTACCACAGCTGCCTTCTTTACAGGTAATGTAGTGTTTAGAAGAGACACAGTGGCCCTTTTTACACAAGACGCTTCCCCACGTGGACACCCATTGTCCACGTGGGGGAGCATCCCATGTCACTTTGGGGGTACGTGGGTGCACGCTTCTGCAACCCACGCAGCCTCCCGCCCCCTCATACGGAGCACCTGGCGACAATGCAGGTTGCTCCATGCATGGGAATGGGTGGGGATTCGGGGGGAATGGGTGTGCAACCGTGTGCATACACACACACACACACACCGCAGTGGCATGTCCATGGACACACACACACACAAGCTATGACCTGTTTAAAAAGGGCCAGTTTTCTGATGTCAACCTGTAAAATCCATTGAGGTTAGATATAGAAATCTGCGTGCATTTCAGCAAATCACACTGCTTCTAAGAAGAAATCATAGTCCATGGGGTACTGGGAGACTGAGGAATACGTGACGCCTTCACTATAGGTCCCATGTTCCAACCTGGTCCATGCGCTCAGTTACACACTCGCACTGTGTTGGGAATCAAAAGCTTCCTGGCCCTTGGTCCACATTGGATTATAAAAAGCAGCATAGCTAGAACTACCACCTCTCAGCGTTTGACCCTACATCTCAGGGTTTTCAAGCTTCATCTCAGGCCTCAGTCCAGAGTTAAGTCAAGAATTCTTGGGGTCAGTTGACTATCACTTATATTTTACCTGCCCTTGCATGCACCAGAGGAGGGAGTTGGAGATGTGCAGAGTTATCAACACCCAGCTGCGCAAGGGATCCTGCTTTCATTGCAGTGAGTGAACCTTTGTTCTAGGAGACCCTCTGTCCATGAGCTATGGGGTTGTCCATCTAGCCTTGCACCCCATGCCTCTGCACCCAACCACTTTACCATGCATCTTGTCCCTACCTCCTGCCTCTATCTTTTTTATTAGCCAAAAAGAAATGGGCCTTTAATTTTGCATAAATATTAATGAATCCATGCATGCAAATTAATGCAAATTAGTACATCTGGGTTTCTTCATTGGGTGAGGTGGTAATCCTAAGCATGACATCCTAGTTAAAGCTTGGAGGAATACAAAGACATAGGTGGCTTCTAATCTCAGCTAAGGCATTGAATGACCACAGTTTCTAGTTCATGGAGTCCATCCATCACCAGGAGGAAACACTAGATCATCTAATCTCATCCACTGTGTAAGAAAGGCAATATGAAGCCCATCTAAAACTCTTTGAGCCTCCATGTCCAGAGGTGAACTTAGGATAGTAGTATCTCTTTCAAAGGCTACTGTGAGGATTAGCATTTGTGTGGCAATGTTGGTTCCCCAGGCGGATGTAAAAAAATCTGTATACAAATACAATCTGTTATCTTAGGGAGTGCTAGTTGTTCCACTCTCTCCTATTATGTGCCAGGTCGCATATGGAAATGAGAGGGGTGAACCTCTCTCAGTTCACTTCCTAATGAGTCTGGTAACCATGTCCCATAACTCACCAAATGTCACTGCTCTTGGCAACCTCTGCAAAGAGGCCAAATGCTAAATAATTGATGAAGCTTTAATTCCCCACTCCTGCCCCCCCTAGACGTGTTCTCCTCTGAACAAGATGGAGGTCATGAGGTGATGGTAGAGAAACAGCAATTTACTTGCCATTGCTAAGCACCAGAGAATGACTTCTTTTACACAAAGCATTACAATTTTATTAAAGTTTAACAAAAGCTTGACAGCCAGCCTAAGTCCATTACATTTTCACCTCAGAAGCATCCAGTACTAGTAGACTAAGGGTCCAGCATCTTCTACTGGACAAAAATCAACTCTCCCAAAAGCAGCCACGAGTCATGACCATCTGTTGTGCTAGCAGAAGTCATGCTTTCCCAGAACTGGAAATTGACCACAGATACGGATGCAAACCTCTCCTTGTGGTTGCACCCTGACTAAATCTACAGAACCTAAACAAACTCCCCATTTTCTCTGAACAGAGAGTGATTCTGCAGATATAGGTCGAGGCAAAGTTGCTGTGATTGAGACGGTTCGGAAGTTCTTCCCGGAGACTTGGATTTGGGATATCATCCCCATAAAGTGAGTACTTCCTTTCTTCCCTTCCTCTCTTAAAGGGTCTACAGAGTCAATGCCCACAGTTACCCCAAAGAAGATTGCACGCCTACTGTTCTTTTTCTCCTTTGATGTATCTCTGCTCAGGATATTTTGCAGGGCTTCCAGTATGTGTTTTGCCAACCGTGTTAAGAGAAAGGAAACTTTTATGGCTAATGCACAAGCCAAGCAGAAAAGTGTTCCAGGTTCTACACCTAGCACTGTTCCAAACTCACTCAGCTACCTTGAGAAAGCCACTTATATAGGGCCTTTTCAAACCTTTTCTAGGTTCTCTGCAGAGGATTTGGGTGCCTAGTCCATTGGATGGCATTGAATTTGCATGCTGTTCATCTTTTGAAATTCTGCCCTTTGTGCCTCACTGCCACATCCTACTTGTCTCTTAGCTCTACTGGGAAGGCCAAACTCCCATTCATCATTCCTGACACCATCACTGAATGGAAAGCCAGTGCCTTCTGTGTTGAGACGGAGGCTGGGTTTGGCATTTCGTTGCCCACCTCCCTGACTGCATTCCAGCCGTTCTTTGTGGACCTGACTCTGCCCTACTCCATCATCCGAGGAGAAGCCTTCCTCCTTAAAGCGAACGTCTTCAACTATCTGAAGCAATGCATCAAGGTATGTCCTTCAGGTTCCTTCTCTGCTTGAAGGGCCAGGGTTATTAGTAGCTATTAGAAGCAATGGTTGATGTGGAAACTTATAAGGGGATCCAACTTTATTTTAGCAAGTTATCCTGGATATTCCACTTTTCCTCGGACACTACATAGCCAGTGGCATGTAGTCTCTTAGATGCAGGGACACTTTTTTGTTGGTGGGGGCACAACTCAGAGAATGAGGGAGGCAGAGAAAGGAGAGAAATTAATACGAGGGCACCAGCCTTGAATGAGGGACTTAGCTCCCTGTCAACTAGGGATGGGTGAATGCGGTTCGGAAGTTCAGAGTCCGGACCGAACTCAACCAGTTCGGTCGACCGAACTGAACTTCCGAACCGAACCAAATTTCCGAACTGAACCAAATTTCCAAAGTTGGTTCTGTTCGTCCATCCCTACTGCCAACTCGCCTTGGTTATGCCTCTGTACATCGTAGGGGTGTGCAGGGGGAAAACATGGTATTTGTTTTTATTTTAGTATTTAGTACTAAATATTTTAGTACTAAATATTTTAGTATTTTAGTATTAGTTTTTATTTTAGTATTAGTTATTAAAATCCATGTGTGAGGTATTTAGTTTGCGGTCTTTAAACAACTTGCAACCGCTTTAAACGAGCAATGTGTCACGTCTAATCCCGCCTCGCGGGATTTTGAAAAATCACGTGAGCAGGTCACGCGACTGCAACCTGCTCATCCAAAAGCGGCCAAAGTCAAAACATACTCAGTGTTTAAAATCTAAATCCTCAAATCACTGGAGTAGTAAAGTGGTGCTTTTCTGGAGTCAACAGTTTAGATTTCAGTCTCTTGAGAGGGTATAATCTTTCTACAGCCCTCCAAGAAACCTTCCGATACAGAAGATGACTCAGGAGCTATTATTTGATAAAAGAAAAAATCGGGGCAGAGGCCTGGCTGTTCTGTCAGGATTTTGGCAAGGGAGACGGGGAGGGTGGGAGGGTGAGGGCTAGGGAGGGAGGGTTTATTGTTTTGTTTTTGTGTCTCCCCCTATGAGAGTTTTTATATTTGTATTTGAATATGTATTTTTGAATTGTAAGCCACCTCGAGTTGCTATGCAGGAGGGGCGGGGTATAAAGTTTTTAAAAATAAATAAATCTACCCTTAGGATTAGAAGCAGGCAACTCCACATTTTAATAATCTTTTCTTCTGCTCTCAGGTCATTGTTACACTGGCCGAGTCCCAAGATTACCAGGCCCAGTTACTCTCACCAGTGAATGACAATGGATGTGTGTGTGCCAACGAGAGGAAAACCTACGTCTGGAATATTATCTCCAAAAAGCTTGGTGAGCCCCCTGGGGGGAGAAGGGGGGCGGGGTCTGCTCTTGGATTGATGCTAGTCTGCTTATTCTTCACTTAAACATTCCCATCGTGCCAGGGATGGCTTTACCACTGGGCAACCTGAGGCAACTGCCCTGGGCCCACTACTTTCTCTACCTCCAGGGTACAACAGTGGCCTCCACTTTCACAAGGGTAGGGTGCACTGGTGCAGGGTCCCCAGTCTCTCCCAGCAAGGTAGGACTGCCACCTGTGGTGGTTTTTTACCTGACACTCCCATAGGCCAAAATGGGAGTATCGGGTAAAAGCAACTGAAGGTGGCAACCCCACATGAGCAAGGGCACAAACATGACCACCTCTAGAGCCCCACAGATGGTGCCCCTGAGGAGATGGGGCCAACAGGAACCCTGCATTTTCTTTGTTTTGGACTGCACAGATTCTGATAAGGCAAGCCCTGCATCTTGTCAGCCTGTAGATGCTGGTGTTACACTATCCCAGACTCACTCAGTGCTAAAACTTAGCTAACAAGTCCAGTAGCTACATCTGGAGAGTTCGAAGCGCCACCAACTTCAGCCATTGCTCACCTCGTGATTGGACATCCTCTGCCCCAGGTTCTCACTCGGGCTCTGTTCTGCAGTAGCTTTGCTTTCTGCAGTACAGCAGCACACATCAGTAAAAGCCTATTACCAGAAGGAACCTGCTCGCATCATAGGTGGAGTCTGACTAGGTGTTGGAAAGGCTAAGCCACACCCACAACTCATCCCATCTGCCTATGGCTGCCTTCTGCTACAGAGACTGGGGGCCACCTGGTGCTAGCTTACGCGCGCCGATTACAACTCCCTCCACTCCTCCAAGACTCCTCAGTGAGATGCTAGTCCAGCTGTGCTGCACACTAGAGCTAAATGAATTTGCCACTTTAAAATTGCAAATAAAATTTGGTTACTTGGTTTATTCACAAATGTTTTCACATAATCATAACAGCTGCAACCTTTGCCACTTCAGGATTCATAACTTTATTCAGTTTGGTCACTTTGTTATTTGTTTTCTCATTATTTTGTAACTTATTATTGTTACCGACAGTGTAGCCTAGTGGGTGAAGGGCTGGACTTGGACCTAGGAGACCAGCCCAGAGTTCAAATTCTCTGTCAGCCACAAATTCACTAGGTGACCTTAGGGAAGTCAGTGTCTCTCGGCATCAATTCTAGATAAGGACTCTAGATAAGGACTGTAATGCTCTTCAAACACTTCTCTGGCTCTTTACAAAGTTGATTTGTGACTTTCTCCTATATTACATCATGCAGATCACCCAATCAGGTTTAATTTCACATTCAAAGTTTTTAATTTTGACAAAGAGAAAGTAGTGAATTATCAAATAGTGAAGCACCAAATAATGTATCAAAGAATAAACCCATGTGAATTTTGAAAATAAAATATTTCAAATCCAACCTCCAAGGGCTGAAATCAGAAGCAATTCTTTTCTCGCAAAAATATCACGAATATTAAGAATTGTCACCGAGATCTCGGTACAACCTCGATAACAGACCGAGATCTCAGTCAAGAAATGTTTCTCGAAATACCAGTTACCGTTACTTTTTACTGAAATTAACCATTTAACATATACTGATTTACTATGTACCGCTTACCGTGTATCACCTTCATTCCGGTAATGTGCATGGACAAAATGCCACTTTGCGCATACGCATTACTGGAATGAATGCAGTACACAGTAAATCAGTATACAGTAAATAGTAAATTGTGGTAAACGGTAATGGTAAACAATAAACAGTAAACAGTATTTTGGGAAAAAATGCCCAACTGAGAAATGTTGAGAATTGGCATTTGTCTCAGTTATTGTTTCTTGCTTAAAATGAGTCGAGAATCGTAATTCTCAATGACAAATGAGAAAAACTCGAGATCAAGTTTCAGCCCTACATTTGAACTAACAAATTCAAATTTGGTCAGTGCCACAAATTCTTCAGTTTACCTCTACTGTATACCAGGAGCAGTAGCAGGGAACATGGGGGATGCTCATTAGAAGGCAAGCCTGTTGGGTCTTTCCAGCTGGTGTTACTGGTGCAGAATGTACTACTGAGTAGGGGTAGGGGGGGGGGAAATGGGAGTTAGAGCTCTTGGGGCCATGGTGGGTGTGAAGATTCACCCCAGCTTGCTCCCTGCACAGTCTATGTCTTAGCTTCAGCCTGAATCAGCCGGAAACTTACTGTGCTCCTTGAAATAGCTTTTATTTTATAGTCTCTTTTATATACCCTGTTCGCTGCAGGATTCAACTAAGGGCGCCCTGCCTGGGAGTGCACTTCAGTACACAAAGTTAAACATGTACATCAAATCAACATAAATATCCATCCCTTGCACCAGGCATTGCCTTTCGGGTCTAGTGCCCTACCCAGAGGTAACACCCGCCATTCAGGTTTCCCGGGTAATCCTCTCAACTAGACTCCCAGCCCAGCCTTAAACACAGGGCTTCTTGTCACCATACCAGCCCCAACCTGGACTGCTCAAGCCCTTGGAGCTGGGTTGCTCAGCCTGGGCTGCTCAAGCCCTTGGAGCCTCACGGAGCCAGGCAATCAGGGCCAGAGCTCACCCTGCTACATTGGGGTTGTGGGGAACTTTAAGGGAGGAATGTGGGAGATGAGACTGAGCTAAGGTAGGATGCTCTCACTTCAGCCCCTCTTCCAAAACTATCATAGGCCATCGGTAACTGTCAATAGGGGGGCACAGGACTGGGGGTTGGGTAGGGGTTCTATAGGGTTCTATGAGGCTTCCAAAGATCGGGGGGGCTTCCTCCACATCCCATCCCCACAAGCTGACTATGCAAACTATAGAAGACAAACTGCGCCCCTGACTGACACCGACAGTAAATCTGAGGGTACCTTAATAGAAAGTAAGACATAGTCCCTGTTAACGGGGATGGGTCGCCGCGAGCACATCACACTGCGGCTCCGTTCTCTGCACTGGCTGCCTATTATCTTCCGGGCCCAATTCAAGGTGCTGGTAATGACCTATAAAGCCCTAAACGGCCTAGGCCTGGCTTATCTGCAGGACCGCCTCAGACCCCAGATTGCATTGCGGCCCCTGCAGTCGGCCAGGGACGCCTGACTCGAAGTCCCCCGGGTTGCCCAAGTGGCGACACTGGGGAGGGCATTCTTGGTGGCCGCTCCCAGACTCTGCAACTCCCTCCCGACGGAGACCTGCCTGGCCCCAGACCTCCCCTCTTTCCAAAGGCAGTGTAAGACCTGGCTGTTCCGCCGGGCCTTTGGAGAGGGAGACGGGGAAGTTCTGCCCTTTTAGTTTATTTTTAACATTTTAATGTTTTTAATGATATTTTATGTGTGTGTTTTTTATTATGTTATGTTTTATTTATGCATTTTGTAAGCTGCCCTGAGCTGCTCTGTGAGCAGGAGGGGGCGGGGTAGAAAAATTGTTAGATAAATTAATTAATTAAATAAATAAATTGTTTTTCTCTCTCTTGGGAATGTTATTCCAGGTGATGTGATATTTAATGTAACTGCTGAGACCCAGAATAGCAGAGCCTGTGGGCAAAAATCTAGCAGCCTGATTGTAGAACGGAAGGACACCTTGATCAAGCCCTTGTTGGTCGAGGTACGGTAGGAAGCCCTTCTCCTCTGAGCATCATCTCCCCTCCCACTAAGAAAGGCTAATAAAGCAAATTGGTCCTGGACTCCTCTCAGATTTATAGATGGAAGGGGTGCAATGCCTCCCTCCCCCATCAAGACTTTGCTTCTCTGGAGACTGTAACAAGTTGGCCCTTGGGGTTGGTGAATGAATAGTATGCTCACAGGATCAGCTCTGTTATTGATCATTGCTGCTCCAGCCACACAGGTGCTGGGGGTACCATCGCCATAGTCATCATCGATTTGCAGTGTTGTCCCTTTCTTTTTGCATGGGACATGGGAACTGCAGGTTCCCACTTCCCATTCAAGTCTGTCCCCCTTCATCCCCAATCCTTAGGGAGCAGCTTCGAGCTTGGGGATATTTTTACCCTAGTAAGCTCAGCCCTTTCTTCCTAACTTCCCCTGCTCAGGATCTTCATTTTCTTCAATAGTCCTGTTTGTAAGACTTCATTTATAGTGGGTCTCGGTCCCAGCAACTGTTTTCAAATCCAGCACAGCACACCCTCCAGGCCCTGTCACTGCTGCCCCTTTGCAAGACCCCATCCATGACCTAATACAGAACCACCAGCCTCCGTCCCAATTTCTCTTCTGACAGGGCTGCTGTGGATGGGCAGGGAGGGTGCTTCTTCTGCTGCTACCCCATATGCAAGTGGCACAATGCCCCTTGGCATCCCAATCCACAGTTTGAAAACCTCTAGCCTTGGGTCTAACATTTTTACTGCGGGTTAGTCCATGCACGTGGCAAGGGGTGGCTTTTTGTCACTGCCAGGAGGTTTTCCTTTGTTTATTATTGATTTTCACATTTGTGTTTGTGTTTTTGTCCTGTTCTCTCCTCCATCAATCAGCCCGAAGGCATTGAAAGGGATGCAACCCAGAGCTCTCTCATCTGTACAAAAGGTAAGACGTCTAAATTCCCCACTGGCTGGGGTGGTGCTGGAGGGAAGATGGGACTTAGGGAGAGGGAAGGAGGGCTTGCCAGGGCTCAGCCCCAGCAATTAATTTCAAGGGACAGGGGCTGAGCACCAGGAAATATTCCCAATAGGAGTATACACCTGGAAATGTGACAGACCAGGAAAAGGCTAGTATTGCCCATTTCAGGATTAGAAACAAAAGCAAGAAAAAGATAGATGGAGGATTTGGCTTTCATTACTGACTTTCCTGCCCCACCCCCTGTGCTGGTCATCATCTAGATTAAATATAGGGTTGTGCATTTGGGTTTCAATAAAACCCAAATGAACCAGGAAAAGCTCTTTTTTGGCTTCCCTATTTAGGTCTGTGTATTTGGGTTTTGAGTGAACGCAACATTTCCAGAAAAATGTTCTATTGGAGGTCTCAAACTGGACCTCCAAAACTGCAGCACATATCCAACTTGGAGCTGGGCTGCTCTCTGACTCTTTGCTTAGCTGCCTGGGGGAGGGGAGGAGCCCTCCCTACCTCTAGGGGCTGTCTCAGAACTGCAGTATCCATCCAGCATGACAGCCAGATCCAGCCCAGCAAAGCTCAGCCCAGCCATGGAGAAATGGGGAGTCCTTGGCAGCCTAATTCCCCACTCCACAAGCCAGAAATACCTCCCACAAGCCAGTGACTCCCCTGACCCAGCCCCATATCCCATTCCCACCTAGAGATCCCACTTTCTTTCCACAAGCCAATAACTCCCTTCCAAGCCAGTAACCACTCCCTCCCCCAAGCCAGAACTATTCTTCATTCCCCACCCCCCAAGCCAGTGACCCCTTCCCTGAGCCTAGCCACATGCCCCGTTACCCTCCAAGCCAGTGACACCCCCTAAGCCAGACCCATGCCTCATTCCCCCATTCCAATGCCAGTAACTCCACACACGAGCCAGCCACATGCTCCATTCTTCCCTCTCCCAAGCCAGCTGGCTGCATGCCTTGCTTTCCCTCAAACCAGTCATCCCCCTGAACCAGACCCATTCCCTGTTCCACCCTCCCCACCAAGCTAGCATTTATTCTAACCCTCCCCTAAACCAGTGCTCACTTTTTTACACTGGTAGCAGACTTAGCCGCAATTTTTGACTGCCTTTTACCTTCCTTAGAGGCCAGTCAAACTGGCAGAGCTTCACTGCACTTCTGTGCCAAAATAATCCATACATAGGGACCTGTGTTCACTGCATTTGCCACATTGGCAACAATGCAGTGAATACAGGTAAATATACGAATACATGCAAATACTAAATAACAAACACAAATCCCTGACCCCATGTGCAGTCCTAATTAAATCACAGGAATTCCTGATTTATATTCAGCTGTAGAGAGGCAGGGTGGCCCAGGAGTGGAGTACAAGCTCTGGGGTAGGGTGTGCGTGGCTTCTGGGGTGGGGGGACTGGCCTCTGAGCAGACTTGGGCCCTGGAAATTCATTGTTTTTACAAATTAAGCACTGAGTAAATGGCAGAAAATCTGGGAGTTTGCAAGACCCCCCCCTTTCCCCCTCAAAAAGCACTATTAAAGGCGACAGAGCACCAACTAGTATCATAACAATGCAATAGAAACCCACTCTCTAATCAGGATCCTTCCTTCTTCCAGACATGTTTTATGTTCCCTAAACTCTCAGATTCACTATAATGACATTGTAGTAAAACCTCCCCTATCTGCACACCTCTCTACTATGGACAACAGTCCCGTTCCTTGCCAGGGTGTTGAGATAATGGTTATTTCTACTGTTTTGGGACAGTTGAACCACATCCAAGATCCTTTGCAACTGCTATCATCCCCTCAAAATAATGATTCAGTCCTTGGCTCTCAGAGAAGGCCCAGTGGGAAGAGAAGTCAGGCAGAGCAGGGTTAGGGACAGATGTAGAGATGTATGTTTAATTGAACATGAAAAATTAATTACAGTTACATTTCTCTTCTTCTAATGGGTGAGTCAGTGTATAATAATAATAATAATAATAATTAATTAATAATAACTTTTATTTCTGTAGCTACTCGCCGCCATATGGCACTCAGAGCACTATACAACATAAAAATGTAACATAAAATCGATTTAAAATTTAAATCTATGTAAAAACAAGTTATGAAGTGCATGTCTGTCAAACATTCTCATGTTAGGAGGGGCCCCACCACATGACCATTTTGCACAGGACCCTGACTTCCCTGGATCTACCACTGCATAAAGCAACACCAGCTTGCTCACATGCTCCTTACATCCTACTTCTTTCTCACATAACTCTGCTTGGTTGAAGGGACAATCCCTGGCCTTTCCTTTTATATTTATCACAATCAAATAATTTCTTTCCCTTCTACAAGGCACTCAGCTTGAAAAATCTGAGTTGCCTGGAGCCCAACTATTCCTCATTCTAACGGATCCTACCAGATAGGAAAATTCTTGCCTTAGAGTCCTGGAAGCAGTGGTAGGATTTTCTCAGTCTGCACTTTTGCGACTGGTTCCTCCTGAGGGTACTTAGCATAGAAGAGCCCTCTTTTGGCATGGTACAACATATATTTTGTGCAAGCCCGGCTGCAGTGGTTTTACTTTGTCATATTTGCACTTGACTGTTGGCGTCTTCCTGCTGGCAACAGCAGCATTTTCCAATATTTCCCTCTGCTAACAGGGTCCTTCCTTTTATTTTATTTTATTTTAACAAGAAACCTTTACTTACTATGGAACTGAGAGTGATGGAGGTGCAGGTTGAAGGGGAAAGAAGTCTAAAACTCAGATGGAAAGAAGTCTGCTTGAGTTGAAACGGGTACTTAATTTAGTCCAGACGAGTAATACCCATATTTCTAGGTACAATATTGGGTACCTGATGGGTTGGTTATCAATACCTGGGTACCGATCAAGTACCCGGAAACCTAAAAAGTCACTAACATCTGGTACCAATTTTTAAAGCTTTTGATTACCAATCAGTTTATTGGGTTGGAAAACAAAAAAATCAGGATGGAAAAAAACCGGGCCGGAAGTTGATTTTCCAGGACCGAATATTGCCTTTCTGGGAAAGAAAATCAATAAATAGGTTTTGGAAGTTGATAAATCAATAAGGAAGTTGAAAAATCGGTACCATAAGTTGATATTCCGGGACTGGAAGTCAACATTCCAGGACACTGGGTACCTGAATCAGGCACAATCAGGTCCAATCGGTACCCCATGTTGTTAGGTTGATTCTGGTACTGGAAATTACCCGGTTTTGTGGGTACTCATTACAGCTCTAGTCCTGGGAAATGGCATGAGGGAATGGGAGGTGGCCACGGAAGAGACTAAAAAGCAGGATAACTGGAGAAAAAGAACCCAAGCAGCCAGTCCTGCAGTTGAGCAGGATTAATGGCTGAAATGAGGAATACGACAACAAATGTGTTACTATAAACATTGACTCTATAAATTAACAAGTCAAATATTTTCCCAACACAGACTCCACAGTCTCTGAACTGGTGTCTCTGAAGCTGCCTGAAAACCTGGTGGAAGGATCAGCCAGAGCCATTTTCTCGCTTATTGGTAAATGCTTACGTTTTCCTGTTGGGATTAAATGGACTATTTTTGCCTATTGGAATAAGCAAACTGCTGAGCAATAAGACACAGACTGGCCCTACATGTTTCATCCAGTCCAGCATTGATAGAAGTGAAAGAGCTGCTTTGTATGCCAGAGGGGAGAAACTTGGTTTTAAAGTGTGATTTATGCAGGCACTTCCTTGGACTGACTTCACTCATGGCAAAAGCACCCATCTCGGTCTCATGCTGCTAAAGCCATGATGCACTTGGAGAGGCAAGAGACCAAGAACTTGGGAGGGTCCCCTTCATTGGACCAGCTGAGTTTTCTTAGTGAGAGTTTGCAAGTTTCGGACCTCTTCTTCAGGCAACAATGAGGTCAGGGCTCACCTTGAGCTAACCACAAAGAGGTTAGGTTAGATTAGCATAATAATGAATCATTAATCATTAATCATTTTATTTATATAGCGCCCCCCTGCCTTACATGGTACTCAGAGCACTTCACAGAGTATAAAACAATGTAAAAAAATATAAAACAATTCAAGACAATTTAAAACAATAATGAATACTTTAAAATAGGGGGAGGAAAAGGGGAGCACAGAGTACAATTAGGGGAACCAGCTAAAAGCACTTAGAAAACAAATACGTTTTCAGATGCTTTTTAAAGGTAAGGCGGGAGGAACTGAGACGAACATCCATAGGGAGTGGCCCACCAGAGCAAAAGCCCCATCATCCGCCGACTTAAAGCACGATGGTGGAACCCCCAAATAGCGGGTGGTTCCTGACCGCAGATCCCATTGGTGTGAGACTCCGCTCAATTAACACATAAAACAACAGTTATAAAGATAGCAGAACAGTCGTTTTTTCAGGCTGTCACACCCCCTTGCCCAGTCATTGCACTGAGAGGCAAAAGAAATCCTCCTTGCAACTCCAAGCTTTGGAAGATTAGACATCTAATTATGCGGATTCCAGGGGAAGCCTGGGACCCCAGCCATTTATCAATGTGGTGACCCTACTGGGCTCTCGACCACAAAGTTTTGGAACACCTACAGTAGAGGATAAACAGATGGATTGTTGTGATGAACCATGAAGGTGATGTTTCTGGTATCGAGTAGAGTTTTATACATTTTAGCTTCTGGGGCTCTTTTGTAAAGGTGTTGTACAGATTCCTTTTCAGAACAAGGACTGAGAGATTACTTTCTTATACATATATCAAAGTGAATTGGGGAGAATGGTTCAAGACAATTTCCTGATATCTCCAAGCTACGTCCCTGAAAGTCTTATCAAGTGCTAAGGGTCTGTGAAGTGGAATTAATGCATTTGCTTTTCAACCTGTTGTTAATGGTTCAAATCTAGCCTTCAGTCCTTAGTAACAATTGTACTGCATCTTGGGGTGGGTGGGACAAGGCGGGGAAAACCTGCTAAGCCCCAGACTTGGCAAACTTTGGCCATTTTTGCATGGACACCCCCGACCCACCCCCGCCTTGCTGGGTGTGCAGGCGGGTGTGCAGTGGGGTGCAAATGCCACGGCGGTGGGTGTGCGTCCGTGCAAACAGCACGGGCAATGGGTGGAGGTGCGTACACACTCCCACGCAACACCCACCTCCACCCATCACCCACTCACAGAGCCATCTGGCAAACAGGAGGAGGTTCCGTGGGTGGAGATGGGTTGAAGTGGGTGGAGGTGGGTGTGCACCCATGGAAAAGGCTGCACACCCACCGCCAATGCACATCCATCCACCCACCGCGTCCATGCAAAAACAGCCTTCATTTAGGATTGAAGCTCCAAATGTCTGTTCCAAGCAGGACTCTTAATTTATGGTGCAAGTAAAGCAGTCAGATGTGTCCTGGAAGGGAATTCACCTTTTTGCTGAGGGAGGCGTTGTTTAGGTTTATTTTAGTGTGATGCTCCTATGCACAACAAAATTTCCCCACCTGCACTGAGAACTGTGGGATTGCCGAGGGAAAATATCCAGGCTCTGGTAGAAAGTTTGTCAGCCAGGGGCTAATAATGTTGAGAGATTACTTCTACTCTAGAAGCTCAGCCATGGTCTCTAGGGCAGAGGTTCCTAACTGCGAACCATGACCCCAAGCAGGATCATGCTGTCTGTGGATGAGATCACAATCCTGCTTGATATCTGAGATGCTTTCACATGGCTTTGCTGTCTGAAATCATGGGAATATATGTTAGTCTCCAAATGGGTCACACGTGGAACTACTTGTCTAGGTGTCTTGTCTAGCCCTATTGACATTTGTTGTTTTTCTGGTGGATCTGTTAGTGTTGGATCTAAACTGCACTCACTCCCCATACCTCCTGTTCCTCAGGCGACATCCTAGGCACAGCCATGCAGAACCTGCAACAGCTCCTCCAGATGCCCTATGGCTGCGGGGAGCAGAATATGGTTCTCTTTGCTCCCAACATCTACGTCCTGGACAATCTGAACACAACAGGACAGCTGACCGAGGAGACAAAATCCAAAGCCATCGGATACTTAGTCAGTGGTGAGGGGCTTCCACTTGACCTGCAACTTTTCTTGAAACCTATTGATGACACAAGGAATGGCACATCCACCATAAAATCACCCTGGCAGCCCCATGCATTTAGCTTTTAGCTCAAGGAATCATAGCTACTTCATAATTCCATGGAGGTTTGATGCTCGTCCCAATTATCTGATGATTCTATTTGTATTTATTCCTCATCTTCCCCACCCTGAAGTTCACTTCCCCCCTTAAGAGATCTTATAACAGCCCCATTGTGTTATATTCCCAGGTGTCCATGTCCAGACCACATCCTTTCCCCTGCCTTCTGTTTCCAAGTTTCATCCTAGGGGACTTAATCTTCTGTTTGACTCTTCTGATTCACTGCTCTCTATTTCTTAATCTCTGCAACCCCCCTCTGCCCCCACCCCACCACCACCATTTTCCCCATCATCTGTTGTTCTGTGGGATCTTCTTGTCCAGATTTTGGGTTCCTGAGGAACATGTTTGCACCTACATAAATTTACAAGATTGAAAATATCTCAATCTCGCTTAGAGGACTCTCATGACAGTTAACTTTGGTCAGGGTAGCTGGTTTGTAATCTACTTCTATTCTTAATTCAAGGTAGATGTTTAGGGTCCTGTACTTGCTGGAAAATATCATCATTTGGATTTTTTAAAAATTATTTTAATTTGGACCATTTCCCTCTTCCTTCTCTGTTTCAGGATACCAGAAGCAGCTGTACTACAAACACTATGATGGATCTTACAGTGCCTTTGGGAACAGAGATAAAGAAGGCAACACCTGGTGAGTGTCCGAAGTTTGTAAAGAATCCTTGAACTGCCAGTGAAATGCACGTTTCAGGAATAATTCTCTGGGAGGGAATAGCGGGTGTACCAGCAGTTGATGCAGGCATATGTATTATCAAAGTGAGTCTGGCCCCTATGCTAAATCTTAATCATTGAGGTCTTTCAGTCATGCCTTTTAAAAAATTCACTGCGTCCCCGCACATCTAAACCCCACCCGCGCTCTTTTTCAAAGGCGCGTGATTTTCAGGCACAAGCACACCGTGCTAATCTAAAAGCGGCCGTTCGAGCTTTGTTATTCCACTGAGAATCATGCTAGTTCACTCACTCACATGCACTTCCTTTCTCTTGCATGCACATGCACACACAGGACAAACCCCCCGGGTCTAAAGCTCTGCAGACTCAGGTCCCTATCATATGAGCTCAACAAGAACTTCCTTAGCTGCAATTAGCAGAAAATCCTGCATCCTTTTGGGTGACAGTGTAACTAGGACTGGAGCAACTATGGAATTCCATATTCATGAATTTGGCCACATGACCAAATATCCAAAGGACTGTATCTTCAAAAATGTGCATATTTGTTATTTTCAGTCGTTTGGCTACAGTTAGGTCGGATACTTTGTTATTTCAGGCTTGGTTTGGGGTACTTTGTTAGCTTCATTAGTACCATCTAATCTAATGTTAGTGTGTCGAGATCCAGACTTCAGCCTGCACGCCCAGGAGTTCTGAAGGAGTAGCCAGCCTTCTGCCCTGCTGCCTCAGGCCCAACTACTACCCCCAAGAGGCCTCCTTACCCTGCCCTAGCCACACCCTACCTGCTGTCCAGCCCTGCCAGCCGCTCAGCTTCCTGGTTGGCTGCCAACCAGGGTATAAGATTTACTGGTAGCCCCAGGAAGCTGCGGGGAGGAACAATACATGCTCACTTCTGGTTTCTGACCCCCTGTTTGTGTTCTTGACGTTGCTCTTCCTGTCTCCTGCCTTCTCTCTCCAGCCTTGTCCTGGTCTTGCGCTGCCTCTGTTTCCCCCTCCAACCTTGCTCCTCCATTTTGTTTCCTGGTCCCAAACCTGAGTCCATGCCCCTCACCTCACAATCCTTACCTAGTGCTTGTTAAGTTAACAAAATACTAAAAACGGAATAACTAAAAACAAAAATAACTAAATTAATGAAGTACCTAGATTAGCCAAAGCAAAATTACAGAAATGAGCAGTCAGTTCAATAAAAGAAAGCAAGCAACCTTAAAACAAAAGCAATTACATGAATTTAGGATTCCTCCCAAATATTTGTTTCAGTTTTAATGGTAACACAAACAGCTCTGCACTCTCCTCATTGTCTATGATCCATAAATACCCCAGTTTGAAGGGGAAAAAAACATTGTTTTTTTGTTCCTGGGTAAAAACAGACATGACAATGACGTACTGTAGCCCGCTTTGTCACACTTTGGCCCGGACTTCACCTACATGCCTGCTCAAGTGTCATCAGATGTTGACCTGGGATTGCGCTGAGCTGTGTAGGCAGTGAGTCTGGGCTGTGACCTCAGGAAACCACCAATGCCACAACCCGGGCTAAGACATTTGTTTGGTGCCCCAACTCAGACCGAGTCTGTCACAGGTTTCCTCCCCAGATGGTCAGGCTGCCACCGCAAGGCTGTCATGATTGTTTGTTTGTTAGTTACCCCCTTTCCGACAGTGGGTGCTCATTGCTTGTGGTGTTCCCTTGCAGGCTCACCGCATTTGTATACAAGTCTTTTGCAAGAGCGACAGAGTACATTTACATTGATCCTAATGTCCAATCCCAGTCCCTGATTTGGCTCTCAAGCAAACAGAAACCAGACGGCTGCTTCCAAAGTGTTGGGAAACTCTTCAACAACGCCTTGAAGGTGATGGCTTTATACATTTCTGAACTTTCAGCCCTGCCATTGAGATAGTGCTGGTTTGAAGTCCTGGCAAATATTGTTCTTTGTAGTGTTTGGGGATCCAATCCAGAATCCTAGCCATAGCCAGTATGTGGGAGTGTCTTTTGTTAGTGGCAGATCCAAAGTAGTCCATCCAAGGTTTTGCACAGGACTAGGAGGCAGGGAGCAGTCTGGAGAAGGCCAGTTTGGCTAAATTGTTGCGTGCCTGTTTAGACAGAGAGCAGGAGAATAAAGTTGTCTGCCCATTTTTATCTAAGGAGACTGTGCCAATTATTTCCAATGCACCAACTATGTTGGGGGGAGGGCAGGGACATAAGATTCTTCACCCCAGATTTCCACCATTTCAGTTGGGATACCCCTTTGGACATCAGAAGTGGGGACTTTTTTTCCCTCTCCTTTTTTTTTTAAAAGAGGGGTATGTGACAATTTTAAAATGGCCAGTGGGATGCACAAAAATATGGAGAGATGTTGACCTACTTCACTCCAGTTTCTCCTGTTTTATATTCATGCTTAATCACGCAAGGCTGGGTTATTTCTGTAGCATAATAGAAACATTATCTGAGACAGCAAAGAGGAGAAATTTACAGTGCCTCGTTAAAGGACTGTAGGGTGTGGATTGCAGAAAGATATGGGCGTATCAAAGAGATGCCAGGAAGGCATGATGAGACAGAATGCATAATTTGGTGGGAACCCGAGGCAGGAGAATAGAAGAGAGGGTCCAGATCATGGTGGTTATGCAGTCTCCTTCCTTGGATGTTTTCAAAAAACATCTGGGCAAGCATCTATCTGCACCATGGGAATAGCTATAATAGGAATAGGTAGTGCAGCTGCACTGGGACCCACGAGCCTGGGGGTGGGGGATGGTCACTGGTGCAACTATGTCCCTTGCCACTAGGAGTGGATCAAAAGGGCCCCATTCCATCTTTTGCCCCAGGGCTCCGTCTAGCCTAGTGATGTTCCTGGTCTGCAGTGCTATAGGTAGAAGGCATCCTGCCTTGGAGCAGGTGAGGATGGGGTGGACTAGATGATCCCAGAAAACATTCTGCAGAATCAGTGCGAGACTCAAGTTTCTTTTCTCAGCTTTGTATTCTAGGACTCCAACCTACAGGAGAAGAAGCGGGTCAGGGGCACAGTGGGTTATGCTATAGGAAGGGAAGGGAAATATTCATATCCAAATAAGATGGTGCCTCCTCTGTCATCCCATGTACTGACTTGTCCTCTCTGCATCTCTAATGCAGGGAGCAGTAGATGATGAGCTCTCACTCTCTGCCTACATCACTGTCGCTCTGCTTGAGGCCGGACACCCCAGCTCGGTATGGATTCATCTCCTTTTGTCTTTTGTCTCCATTTGTGATTGGTTGCAGTCAGTTGACTTGCAGTTGCTTAGGTTCTGGGAGCTTTCCACCCTGCAAGAGCATGCATGCATTACCTGATGGTGGTAAAGGCAGCAGGGGGCTATCTGCCATCCTGGGTCTTCAAACAGAAATCCCACCAATGTCTGTGAGAGTTGCTTTGTGGATGTAGGGCAGCACATGGCCCAAGGTAGAGAGCTTGGGGTTAGATGAGGTGTTCATCACCCCCAGCGGTAGGGTCACACTCTGGCCTCTTCAGCCCAAGCTTCATGCCTCAGGTTTCTCCCTTTTGTCAATTTAGACATGGACAGTCTTCAGTTTGCACAAGCCTCACTTCCATCTGTTGTACAAAGTCCTTCTCAAACAGGCCTGAGAGGTACTGAGTGGTAACTGCCCAAGTGGTTATTTATTACACAGCAATAACTTTTGTAACATGTGAACATTGTGAGTTAAAGACCTCAACAATAACGAAGTGTGAACAAAGCCTTAGTCTCTTAACTCATTGGAATTGTTAGCTTTTGTTTTCATCTTTTTTCTCCCATAAACCATTTTTTATTCTTGTAATTGAAGCGCAGTGTTCCCTCTCCGTGGATGTTCTACAACCATGGAGTCACACTCTGCTCTCTGGAACACTGATGGGACTCCAGTAGATGATCCCAATCTGGAGCTACCCCATAGATGTTAATGGGCATCCAGGTCCAACCAGTCACTGAGAGCAGAATCCAGTACATAATGTAGAATTTAGGGGTGGGATCAGAATTTCGGTTTCAGTTAATTTCAGTTTCGGTTCTCATGTATTTCAGTTCTCAAATCAGTATTGGTTGTATCAGATCTTTTGCACTGATTTTTGTATTGGATTTTTACCATTGCAGGTTTACCATTGAAGTCAATGGGGACAAACCGATACCGGTTTGTATACAACAGATACTGAAAAAGAACCGAAATCTCAGATTAATCTGAAATGGCCATTATCGGGTACTTTCAGTTCTTTCTGAAACCGAAAGTCCCATCCTTAGTAGAGTTCATGCCTGATTCTCCATTCATGATAGCACTGTCTAATCAATGTTGGGTTGTAGAGGGAAGCGGTAGGTGAAGATGGCTTTAAGGCAGACAGATTAAACTCTGTCAATAGGCTCAATAGTTGGGGTTTTTTTTATTCTTTGGTGTTGTTTTTTTTAAAGACAGAAAAATATGGTCCAAAGCAATTTTTGTTTTATACAATTGACCTGCTTCAAAAATCCCTGTTTAAGAGGTTCCATGAGGACCCGTTTCCCCTGCTCTCAAATCCATGTGGAAATGAAACATTCCATGATGGCAAAAAAACAGTTGAACTTCCTGGAATCTGAAAAGCTTGGCTAACGAAAGCTGCAGTCTGCCCACACACACCTAGAAATAGGTTGGTTTTAGACGAGACGCTACCCCACATGGCCACCTAGGAGTCATGGAGCCCATTGCCCATCTGAAGGTGGAGTGGGGGGGATATGTGCTCCCGTGAGCCACAGATCACCCACTCATGGCCACACACAGAGTGGAAATCCAGAGTGTTCCATGTGGGGCAACCCAAATAGCTCCATTGCAATGGGCAGCCACAGAGCCCCTGCCCATATAAATGGGGGTGGCCACCCACACTAGCAGACCAGCCCTCCACTCATAAGCACTATGTGCAGAGGACACAGCCTTCGCAAGTCACAAGAGCTGGCCAGGAGCGCTGGAGAGCCCAGGTCCTGCTGGGAACATGTCAATTGCAAAGGCCAACCCAGCGCGCTTCCCCCTCCCCCATGGTCCATGGCAGAGGGAGTGCGTGGCAGCTTGCCTCAATGGCTGGGGTAGCCACGCTGGGAGCAGCCCATTTGAATCCCACCTGAGTGGGTGCTCTGCGACCACGGACACCCCCACTCCATCGTCTTGCTTGTTTAAAAATGCCCATAATTTGTTTTCTGTCTAGTACCCCGTGGTCCGTAATGCCCTGTATTGTTTGGAGTCCGGATTAAAAAAAGGTGGCATCCCTCTTTATTCTCAAGCACTCTTGGCTTATGCCTTCAGCCTTGCTGGCAATAAGGAGAAATGTGATTTCCTACTGAGCGAACTGGACAAATCAGCTAAAAGTGAAGGTGAGTGTCACCTCTTTTTCCACAGGATGTTGGTATGGCTAGTAAATACATGAACATCTCTAGAAACCAAAGTGATGGTATCTGCTATGGTTACTGGCTACTTCCATTTGCTCAGAATTCCTTTCCAGTTTACCCCAGGCCTTGGTTTCACATTTGAGTCAGTTTCCCATTGGATACCTACCTAGTTCAAATCTGCTGGATGCAGCTTTGCTATTGGTCAAGGTGTGCCTAGGAAATATATGCTATGGCCAAAATTACTTTGCTTATTCGTCCAAGTGTGCATAGTCGGACAAAAAAATATAAAAGGAATGCACTAATATTTCTCCTCCTTTCTGCTGAAGATTTCAACTTCAGCAGTTGCAATGTGGTGAGTGCAATCTGATTTTGTGGGTATGTTTGACTCAGGGCATTGTCGGCAGATGACACAATTCCCCTACCATACCGTGCCACTACATCAAGTTCATCTTCTTTTTACCCTTGCAATTTCACCTTTTCTGTCCTTTTATCTTGTTGGTTACCCAGTAAAGGTATTGCAGTTAACTGCTGTGGTATGTGGTTAACCAATCAGTAAACCAATCGACTATCCAGAATTGCAGTTACTGTAATTTTACTGTCTATTTTGGTTGTAAATGCTGAGCCTGGAAGGAACAGGAGCTGGGCCTTCTGCAGTGTAATAGAAAGCTGTGGTTTGTTAAGACCCCACACTAGTTTGACATAGTGTCTTGTGTATCCCCAGGTGGCTCTCTGCACTGGGAGCGGGAAGAGAAGCCTGAGGCAGAAAAGCCCCCCTCCTTCTATCCCCGTGCCTCGTCAGCTGATGTGGAAGTGACCAGCTATGTCGCACTTGCATGGCTTAAATCGACCATCCCAACTCAAAAGAAGCTAACCTACTGTGCCAAGATCATACAGTGGCTGGTCAAACAGCAGAACCCCTATGGAGGCTTCTCCTCCACCCAGGTATATTAGAGTCATAGAGTGACAAGGCTAGAAGGGTCATTAGCTCCCACCCTTCGCCTCCCCCAGTACCACCAGGAATTTTCACTAAGCTGGCCTCCCAGGTGGCTGCTGTGGTATCTCCTCATTTCAGATAGTGATACTACACCTAAAGTGGGGGTGCTGTGGAGATTGGTTCTGCAAGCTCTGGGCAGCGCCATTAGAGCGGCTCCAAGATGGCTGAGGGGTGTCCAGAAGCTGTGGGGGATCAGGTGCTGGGCATCAGCATGCAAATGCAGCCTAAGCCAGCGACAGCACCGAGTGCAGCCCAGCAGTATGCGAAGAAGCAGCAGCAGCACTTGCCCCCCATCCCATCCCCTCCCCAACCTCTAGAGAAACGATAGTACCTCTGGCTTAAAGAGAGGAGCCTTGGAGGGACAGACGTGGCAGTTGTTGGAAATGGTAGTTCCTCTTCAGAGATCCTATTTATTCAAACTTTTTGCAGTTGGGTCTGCACATGTGGATTTCAGCTATAGAAAGAGCAGATTCTCAGAGCTGAGCTGAGCAACTTCTCATCCTCATGGACGTATCCTGGTCTCTCCCAATGTTCACCTCTCCCTTGTCTCCCCCTCCCTTGTCTCTCTTAGATTATAAGCCCTTTTGGACCTGTCTATAACTACTGATTGTACAGTGCCGAGTACACATCTGGTGTTATATAAATAAAATAAAATAATAATAATAATAATAATAATTAATAATATATGTAAACCAGAAATATCACCTTCTGTTCATCACCATTGGACACATTCTGGTAGCCTGATTTTGAAAGACACTGCTTCTCTTATAGTTCTATTTATTCGTCTTTTGTGCAGTGTGATCTATGTGTGGGAGTTTCACTCATACAGAGTAGAGAAAGTAGGGTTGCCATGTTGGTCCCAAATAGGCAATAAAGACAAAGTAGTACATTGATGATACGTTTTATTGGACCAACTCCAGTTGGTGGAGGTAGGCAAGCTTTCAGACCTCACTGGGCCCTTCATCAGCCAAGTCAGGAATTAGATAAAGAGAGAATCATACAGAGAGCAGAGCTGAGTCACACTCCATAGCTCCCAGAAGAGAATCCATCCTAAACATGAAAAGTCTTAGAGCAGCATTTGAAAAGCAAGAGATGTAGGTTATCACAGAAGGAAAAGCACTGTGGTTTACAATGGCCCAAGTGCAGTTGCCCTTGGCACAGAGATCCCATCAGTATTAATGTTTCCAATTAATGTTTTACTGTTCCTGGGACCCTCTACTGTTTGTAGTTAATGGGATCACTCTCATCATATTTGTGCTAACATGTGAGGCAAAATTTGACAAAAATAAATGCCAAGCCAGATTCATACATTTGTTTTGCTAAGTTTTTTTAAAGGATACCATTAAGGGGCCCATCCACCCCACCCCACTGCAGCACAGCTGGTCTCTAACTGTCATGTATGTTGACCTTTTTTCAGGATACTGTTATTGGCCTCCAAGCGTTGGCCCTATACAGTAGTTTAACCTACACTAAGGGCAGTCAAAATTCTGTCAAGATCTACTCCAACATCAAGTCTTTTGAGAAAGTCTTTGAGGTGGATAACAAAAAACAATTACTGCAGCAACAGACTCCCCTGCCATATCTCCAAGGGGAGAGCCACTCCAACACCAAGCCTTCTGAGATAGTCTTTGAGGTGGATAACAAAAACCAATTACTGCAGCAACAGACTCCCCTGCCATATCTCCAAGGGGAGAGCCACTCCAACATCAAGCCTTTTGAGAGAGTCTTTGAGGTGGATAACAACAACCGCTTACTGCTGCAACAGACTTCCCTGCCCAATGTCCCAGGGGATTACACTGTGGAAGTGACTGGTAATGGATGTGTCTTTGTGCAGGTAATTGCCCATTCTGCCCACTCTTCAGTGTATACTGCAGTTGCTTGTGTCTTTTCTATCTTTCACTTCTCTTCACTAGACTCTTTGGGCCAGTTTCTCTCTGATTCAACATGGGTGACTCCAGTGGAATTGCATGAGGAAAGAATTTCTGTCTGCCTCACGTGGCTAGCTTCTTTATTGCATGCTGATTGGTAATTAGATGTGTGCCAGACACAGACTTCCTGCTAGAAGTTGTGAAACTCAAGACCCTGCCTGTTGATTGGAGAAAATAGTTTTCTGTCTAAAAACTAGGGTCGAAACTGGTTGGAAGCTTTATATTTGCAAATCAAATTTGGGGATCCACTTACCAAAATAAATACCTAAACTCAGATTCATTATTCTTGCAAAATTCAGCATTCCAGAGCTTTGTTTCTTACTTGGTTTCTTTGTTCCTTTGTTGTTTTGGCACATTGCATGACATTGGTCGACCCATGAACAACTTACAGATTTCTTAAGGAACTGCTGCTAAGCAGCAAGCAACCAAACTACAAACATACAGATGTTGAAAAACGAACCTTCCAAATCTGGACAACAAAATTTTATTTGAATCTTACCATTTGAATATGTTGTTCAAACTTGTTGAATTTGAAGTTTGGCTTGAATATTTGCTTCAGCTCTACTAGAAACAGTAAATGAGCTGGAATCTCTTTCTAGTTTTGGTATTAACTTGGCCAAATGAAACTTCTTATTTCATTTGGCCAAGTTTCATTTTGCCCGGAAGGGTGGCAGTTGAAGCGACGGTGGCATCGCTCTCATACTGAAGTTGACCGATTGCAGCACAGAGTTAGTTTTCATGCCTATGCTGTGGCTGTGCAGTCAGAAAAGAGGAGGTTCTTTGCTGCTCTCATAGCATCCGCAAAGTCGCATCCAGTTGAGCTTTTCCAGGTGTTGAGCAGGCTGTTCAGTTCATCCTCCCTCCGCCTGGAACTGGAATTTCACAGTGCTCGCTCTGACATGTTTGTCAACTTTTTTGTGGATAAAATCACCTGGATTCATCACGATGTCAATGCCACACTTATGGCAGTGGAAGAACCATAGGTAATGGAAGCCCCGCCTTGTTCTGTTTTATGGAATCAGTTTCAGTGGGTGTCACCCACTGATGTGGGGGATGTCCTTGGGGCTGTTAGGGCCACTTGTTGTGAACTTGACCCATCCCATCCTGGCTGGTCAAGGCCAGCCGTGAGATGTTGGGGCCGTTGTTAGGGTAGTCAATCCCTCCCGGCTGCAGTTGACACTGTTGAGCACGCGATGTTGGTGGCTCACTTGCGGAACCATGCCAGAATGGGCAAGACTGTTCTTGAATGATTCCACTCTTTCCTGGCCAGGAGAACTCAACATGTGGTGCTGGGTGACTGTTGATCATCTCCCCAGGACCTTATGTGTGGAGTCCCACAAGGTTCTATTTCGTCCCCTCTCCTGCTCAACATGTACATGCAGCCTTTGGGTGAGGTAATCGCAGGCTTTGGTGTGCGGTGTCATCAGTATGCTGGTGGAGCACTCTGGTGGAGCACTCTGAGGACTGGACTGCAGCTTAAGTAGCGTACGGTCTGTTCATTTCTGTTTAGAAATATTCCAGTCATTAAAATCGCAACAGCAGCAGCAACCAAGATGGCTGCAAACGACCTCTTTGGATGATTTTTGAGGTCTCTTTCAGTCCTTTGATTCTAATGACAGTATTTTAGGATAGGCAAAGAGAAAACTATAAGTAAAGAGGAGGAAATATTGAATGATACTTTGTCAGCCTGAGATGACATAATATACTGGGAAGAAAAGGAGGATCATCATATAGTTAGTGTACTGCCTGGAAATCTTGGCTCTGTCACAAAGGCAGCGCATTACCTTAGGAATGTCTTTTAGTTCTACAGTTTAAACATGAGGATAGTCCTTTGCTATCTCAATGTAACTCGGGATAAATTGAAATTAGTTTGTGGATAAATCCATTAGCAACTGAGCTGCCAGGATCCTCTGAGGATAGGGGCCACACAGTTTTTTACACTGATAGAAAAGGTAATGGGAATCCATATGGTTTCTCCATCTCTTCTGTTTGGTGGCTTAGTGCTAAACTAACTTATTATTTAGTTGAATGGAACATCAACTAGATAATAAGATGAGAGGTTCCTTTCAATATTGCTGACTGAGAATTTGACAGTTCATATTTTTGCCTTTGAGTCACATGTGGAAGATGTCTTCACTTGGGGAACTGATGTATGGTGAAGATTTCATCAGCCCGGGCAGCAAAATGGGTTTATAGGCATCACAACAAACTCATTTTTAAAGTATATTATTATGGTTATTTTTCATATGTTCCAGACAACCCTGAGATACAACATCCTCCTTCCCAACAAGACTTCTGGGTTTTCTCTCTCCGTGCAGACAGCAAACACATCTTGTGCAACCCAATTCCAGACCAAGTTTGATATTCTCCTCTCCACCAGGTAATCACTCCTTGATGATGCAACTCCACAACTGACCAGAAAAGACTAGAGTTGGAAACATTCACCTTTAGAAAGGAGTAATTATGACCCATGCAAAGGTCATAATGATTCCAGCTCCAAGAGCTGCATGCCAGGAATCTTGATATGACCAAAAGCCATAAGACACATGCACAGGCTTGGATGACTGCAGTCCTGGCTGCTGAGATTCTGAGGAGCAGCTGTTCAGACTTGGATGCAATGGAGTAAGACACAGAACCATTCAGGACTCAGAACCAGTCCTGTCCAAGAGCGGCAATGAACTGCCACCCCTAACCTATGCAAAAGGCTTTAGAATATTAGTCACCTTGACCTGCAAGATACTGCAAGATAGTACTGCCCACAAATCCTCCCTGCAAACCACTATCCATCCCTATGGATGCCTGTCCCACTCTTGGCATCCATTATTTTGTAAATCATTCACACTCCTCCCATGTAAATGAGCATCAGTTATATGCTATGACATGCTATTCCAAAAGTATGCTATTTGTACCCTGCCTAGGCACAGAGCTGGCCTTAGGTCCCAGATGACCCTGCTCAGTGTATCGGGTTTATCCAAGGTAGAGTCTAGGGCAAGGTGTTATGACAGATGAGGTGGAGTTTGGAGCAGGGCTGGAAGGCAGGTGATCCACATGGGAAACCAGGTTAGGAGAGAATCAGCTGTTTGGATGCTCAGAACAGAAGTTTCGGTGGGCAGACACTTTCAAGAGGGAAGGAAGGGGCAAGAGGGATAGCCTACAGGAGAAGCCGTCAACACTGCACATGTGCACGCCCCAGTTTACACACACACACACTGTGGGCATCCCCTTCGTTCTGCACTCAAACTGGAGGAGGCCAACAGTGAGTGGACAGCTAAGGCCCCTGAATCCTTGGCCAAAGACCAGCCTTGGTAAGGCATGAATATCTTGCCATATTTTATCCTCATTTTTGCTCTAGAGAGACCTTGTATCTCTTGTTTTAGCTACACTGGACAGCGCAATAACTCCAACATGGCCATTATTGACGTGAAGATACTCTCAGGCTTTGTACCCATCAGAGAATCCCTACAGAAGGTAAACTATGGGAGAAAACTGAACCTGGAAACCTGGGGCCAGGAGATTGCTGTTTTTTAAAGCACAGATGGGATAAAAGGACTTGCTGTTCAAAGTATTTCCTTGTTAGTGCCAGGTACTTTAGAAAAGCAGGCACATTAAACTAGACAATAGATTCTTGACCTTCATGGAGGTAATTGACTATTAAACACCCAACCCTGGGGAGTCAAGTGGGACTGGGCTCTACCCAGAGTCAAAGTCCAGGGAATCCATCTGTGGGAACATCAAGCCCAAAGGGTAGGCATGTTCAGCGTAAGGACTTTATCCAAGGTGAAGTCTAGGACAAGGAGTTATGGCAAATGAGCTAGGAGCAGGGTTGGAAGGCAGGTGACCCAGCTGTGATACCAGATTGGGAGAGAACTGGCTGGCTGAATACTCAGAACAGAAACTTTGTGTAACCCAGGAATTTAAGTATGTGTCTTTAGCCAGACTATGAATCACCCACAGGCAAACTTTGTGGAGTCAGACTTTGTAGAAGGCTATGTGGCTGCAGATCCTTTGCTTCATCAGAGCAGCCTGATGTCGATGCCATCAGATCATCTTCTGACATCAAATCATCCAGGGTTCAAGGCCTGCAGTACCCTTGAATCCTGACAATGGGGTGGGGGTGAGGGAGACAACCACTCTGCCCTTCTTAGATTGGTATGAAGGACCCAGCTCACTTCTGCACAGATAGGAGGGGATTCCTGGTTGAGGTGGGACCATGAAAGGAAATTCTGATGTGAACAATGTCTTTAACCATTGGACTAAATTTGACAACTGATACAAATGCCCAAGGGATATTCATATCCATTTCAATAACTTACTAAATGAAGGGAATTCTCTACCAACTGGCACTGGATTTTCTGAACAAAATCGCTACATGCTTTGACCCATATTGAATGGTTATCTTGCACTACCCACGGTGGCCATTACAAGGCACTCTGGCTCCACAGGAAAATAGCAAGCAGGGTATGTACCTGCCTGGGCAGATGGACAGTCAGAGTAGCTAGTGGTGCAGGTTCTTGGGTGACTTTTGTCTTTAATGATGATCAGACCATTCCTTGTTTTAAAGCTTCGTGAGACCGGTAAAGTGATGCAGGTGGAAACTACAAAAAACAACCACGTTCTCTTCTATCTGGAGACTGTAAGTTCTGGAAAAGCCATTCTTTGTTTAGTTAGTTATATATATGGAGGGAAAAAATGGATAGAGGAGCTGACTGGCCAGAGATTCCCAAACCATGGGTCATGACTCCAAGTGGGGTCACGCCCTTTGTGAATGGGATCATCATCCTGAGTGATATTTGGGTTACACTGCATGTCTCTGCTGCTGTCTGGAGTCACCGGGATTATATTTAAGCCTCAAATTGGAGTTATGCAGGCAAAAAAATTGTGAACCACTCTGATAGGCACAAGATAAATTGCATTGATTAAGCATCTCTGACTGTCTGGCCTTGGTTACCTATTGCTGAACAACTTCAAACAACTGCTTGTGTCGTGGTGGGTGTTGTTAAATCTCCTTGCAAGGAATGTGTTTCTCCAGACAAGCTGCTATCTGATCAAAAGACAAAGAAGCCATTTTCTTTGTGGATATTTTTTTTTAATTGTATTTATTTATTTATTTATTTAAAATTGATATCACACCCCTCCTGCCCACAGGGCAGCCCGGGGCAGTGAACAACACTCAATAATTTTTTTAAAAAAAACAATTTAAAACAATTTAAAATGCAATACAATGTGGGGAAACCCACCACACCACACCCCTATCCCTCACCAAAAACCTGATAGAACAGCCAGGTTTTACATACACGCTGAAACAGCAGGAGAGTGGGAGCCAACCGAGCCTCCTCCAGGAGCAAATTCCACAGCACAGGGGTGGCCACCAAAAAAGATCTAACATCGGTGGCCACCCACCTTGCCCTGGGAACCTCCAAAAAGGCTCCCACGGACGATTTCAAGGGTCGCACAGGCACATGGGGAGTGAGGCGATCCCACAGATAAGCAGGGCCTAGGCCGTGAAGGGCTTTAAAGGTTAAAACCAGCACCTTGAACCTGGCCCGGTGCTTTATATGCAGCCAGTGCAGAGCCCGGAGCACTGGTGTCATGTGCTCCCTGTGACACGCCCTCATAAGGAGACGGGCCGTGCCATTCTGCATGCACTAGCTGCAGCCTCCGGACCAGCCTCTCGGGCAGCCCCAAGTAGACCACGTTGCAGTAATCCAGCCTCGAGGCGATGAAGGCATGGATGACAGTGGCGAGGTTGGAGTCTGAGAGATACGGCTGAAGCCGCCGGACAAGATGTAACTGCCAAATCGCACTCCCCGCCACAGTCACAACCTGAGATTCCAGGCTGAGCCTGTGCGATATGGAATGCCATTATTGGGAGTTTTGTACCTTCTTTCAAAGCAGCTGCTGTTGACCACTTCGGAGGAAAGGGTAGTAGGGTAGTGGACACTGGTCTATCCAGTATCTACCTTCTCCTCTTAACTTCTGCATGTGTGGAACAGCACCCGTCCCTCTGACCAAAGTTACCCCAAGGTAATATGTCACCTAGTCATTGACTATACAGAGGTAATACCACGTCTCCCTACCCCTATACAATATTCTTTTGTCTAGGATGGCATTGCCCTTTTTGTATTCCTGTTCAGTCAGTTATGCATGGATGACACCCCCACCCACCCCCCAAAGTCCATTTCCAAATTGCTACCTTAAAGGATGTGAAACTTGTATCCCAGAACTATAAGCAAGCTCTTTGACTTTGGCTATATTAAAAAACACACTATTTGAACATGCCCAGCGTACCAAGGATCCCTAGATCACACCACAACTTTTTTCCTCCTTATTAACCACTTCACGTGTCTTTGCTTCATCTGCACACTTTATAAACAGTCATTTGTAGGAGTGAAATGCTACTAAATGACAGAAGAATAATGGACTCCATGGGTGGATTGTACACAAGAAAGAGTTTGGAATGCATGTAATCTCATAATTTCCTCTGCTTGGTTTATTACAGTGGTTCTCACATTTCTTAGATCAATGGAACACTGTGGGCACAATATTTCTTGTGGACTAACATGCCCCTGCTGGAGGCAGAAATAGGGCATACTTGGGAATAAGAAGTATCACACCGGGTGCAGCAACACAAGCAGTGGAGGGCCTGATCTCACTGCACAACCCTGTGGTGAGGAAGCACAGCTACCACACTATGGGGCCAGTGCAGGGCAGATGGTTGCCCCTGCCCCTGGTTGGGAAGCCAGGCAGGCCGCTGCTGGACCTTCTGCCACGGCACAGGGCAGGCCAAGGTGCTGGCCACACAAGCAAGCACCCAGCCCTGCCCTGCCCCATCTCCCTCCCCCCGCCCCATCACTATCCCTCACCCAGACATAATGTGGCCATGCGGGACTGGAGTTAGCGGCCACTGCTCAAAGCCCTGCAGCAGACCTTGATGTGCAGGGGGCAGACAGCAACTGGGCACATGAGCTACTGCACCCTGGGAAGCCTACCCCATTTTGGGGAAGGCTGCTAGATGCTATGTCCATGGCCTTTTCCAAGGATGCAGCGTATAGCAGCCAGCTGCCCACCCCATGTACTGCATCTCATGATACGGCTGCCCAAAGTGGGGTAAGTCTGCCCAAGGCACGGTAAGTACATCATGTGGCTGCACTCATAGGGACAGAAGACCAATGGTCCATTGAATCCAGCATCCTGTCTCCAACAATAATCACTCTAAGTTGCTTCAGAGACGTACCCAAAAGGTCATAATGGAGTGATCCATTCCCTGCTGTTCCCTCCCAGTCAGAGCTTGCATCCCCAACCATCTTGACCAATAGCCATTTATGGACCTATTCTCCAAGAATTCATCCAATCCTTGTTTGAACCCAGTTTGTTGCAGGCTAGTGCAAGGCAGGTTTCCTTTGATTCATGGCAGTGCCACAGCCATCCCAGGTGGGAACGGAGCACAAGTGGAAGAACAGAACAAGTTGTATAGGAAAGTTGGCGGTTCCAGCCATCTGTTGGGGATGTTGTAGCTATGGACTTCCTGCATCAAAGCAGGGTGTTCGACTAGATGACCTTCAAGGTTCCTTCCAACTTTAAGATTCTATGACTGAAATGCATTTGTGCTGGGGAAGCTGGTCAATATAGTAATCTGCTGCCCCCCTCCCCGCCCCCACCAGAGAAAGCTGTAGCAAGTCACAGACTGACACGCGCATTACTGTATCATGGCCATGTCGATGGACCAGCCTCAAAGCACTTACCATGTTCCACAGTTTGGGAACTTTGGGGTTCATGTATTCCTCCGGCCTTCCATTCCCAGGTCTCGCCGAAGAAAATCTCGTTCTCTTTCTCAGTTGAGCAAGAGTTTCCTGTGTCAAACATCCAACCGGCTTCAGTGAGGATCTACGATTACTATGAAATAGGTATGTCTTGGTGTAATGAGAAAGATTGTGTGGTTGCCATGTTGGTCCCAAGTGACTGAGAGGGGAGTAAAGTGGTTCAAACGATATATTTGATTGGACCAACTGCAGAAATATTGACTGGCTACACTACATGCCTGAGGAAGGGCCCTGTGTTGCCCAAAAGTTTGTTTATTTCGACCAACAGCAGTTGGTTCAATAAAAGATATCATTTGAACCACTTTGCTTCCCTGGGTGTAATGATGCACCTTGAGAGGAAGGGCAATGATGCTGGTTTTACTAAAGCTGATGGAAAGCCATTCCCATGAGAAGTTAAAGTAATTGTTGTTATTGAAACTCATCAGGAGCTTATTCCAAGGCCAATGGAAAGACCCTGGTGGTAACTGTCTGTTACAGGATGGCTATGGAAATGAGGAATAGAAAATGAGGGATTTTAGAGGTCTGTGATGTGCTTATGCTGGTCCAGAACATTCCAAAACCAAAAGGAAGGCGAGAGTGTGTGAGGGAGGTGGCTGTGTTGGGAATTATGTAATTCCTTAATGGAATATGAATATCCTTTCTCTTTTCCAGAGGAGAACGCCCTTTCTGAGTATCAGACCCCTTGCCATAAGTTTTCTCAATGAACACCCCTCATGACCTGGAAGAGGTAAGCGACAGGAAGAGACTCCAAGCCAGTAAGGGTAGGGGGGGGGATGAGGGAAGAGGGTATTGTGACTAGAGAGAAGACAGGGCGATGATGAAGTGGAGAGTAGATGGACCAATGTGAGCTAAACAGATTTATACAGGTTTCTGTGGGCTGAGATAGTTATTAACCTTCACCAGCCATAGCAAAGAGACAACATGGATGATTTTAACAAGACAGGGCCTGACTCAATTCTGCCTGGTGTTGAGAGCTCCCCCTCCCAGACTCAGTGGATGTTGAGGTTACAGCCACTTGTCAGATATTACCCCAGCTATATAAAATCAGCTGCAGAAGGACCCTAAAAAGTGCTGGATTCTTAAAACCTATCTAATCTGTTGAGAATAGCGTTTCATGGCTATGCAATAGACATTCCTGCTGGGGTTAAGTTGCTGCAGGAGCCGAGATGCTTAGTAAATCCTCATTGGGTGCTAGTCACCCATTTGCCTATGCACACATGGGAGCAGCCTTCCCTAGATCCTGGGCCTTGGTGCAGCTGCACCAGCTTACACCTATGATAACTATCCCCCTGCCATTATCCCAGTCCATCCTTACTCTTTCCATACTCTGAAGTCTTTCCTTTTCCTTCACTATATGCTCTTTATATACATCAAACATGTACACTACATTGTAGTTCAGGGTGCAGTCACCAAGTTACCATAAATCCTGCACCAGCGTTCCTCCTTGGATGTCTGTTGCTAGCACTCTAGGGAGACCTCTCCTCTACTACATCAACAGCCCCTTCTCTAGGGATTGCTCTTCCTCTAAGCAGTTAGCTAGCCTTCCACACTGGTGTCGTTGCAATCTCTTCTATGGGAAGGCCCGCCTCCTGTGGGAGTTTATAAAGGAATAGGACGCCCTACGTAACATGTCTAAAGATGCACCTTCCTCCACACGTCCCTCCACAGCCTCGAAGATCAGCCGAGAGTGCCCTCTTGGCATTCTCGCTGTCTGCTCCACAGCTTGGAAACTCCCTTCCCGTGGAATTTTGCCTATGCTCAAGCTTGAGAGTTTTCTGGAGGCAAGAGAAGACCCTGTCACACATCTGACCCCTTAGTGGGTGATTCCGCACAGGATCAGGGCCTGTGATGCTCCCCCAGTACTGACTATAGAGGCACAAAGTTTCAGCTACTTTTCCTATGCGTTTTATTTCTCAGTGGCGCCACCAATATATACATATAATACAGTGCCTCTCGGGCACCTGAAGGCACAAATAAATATGGCTGAAACTTGCACTCGCGTTCTTGACAAATCTTGGCGAGAAACAGCTCCTCGCTGGGATTTGCAAGAATGAGAATGGGAGAATCTGCTAGTAGCTGTGTGCTGGCTAGTCAGTAAACCAATCCTGCCAGGACTCAGCCCAGCCAGCAAGCACCCTGCCACGTGCCTATTTATTCAGCCAGGCATTTAACGGGCAGGGATAGAATGGGAGCGAGGTGTATTCGTTTTTTAATGTATTTTACTCTGTGTGTGTAATATAATGATGTGAGCCACCCTGAGCTTTAGGTGATAGAATAGGGTAGAAATCTAAATAAATAAATGAATTTAACTTAATTGGCTAATTTTGTTGCTTGTTTTTTTCCCCTAGAATAAACCCAGATTCTAACAAACGATGAATGCGGGATTTCCCCCTGTGATCGGTCCTGGTAAGGGGGCTGTTCCCCTGAAATCACAGGGAGATTCAATGAAACTATATGGAATCTCCATGGCCACTTGGGCCCAAAGTTTATGTTTGTTCCATGAAGCTCCTTCCCCACACCCATCCCTCAGATCAGTATCTAATGTATAACAGTGTCTGCAATAAAATTCCCCTATTATTCAAATGGCTTGTCTTGTTTGCTTTCCCCCACTCACAATCTGACACTATTTCCTTCTGAGGACAAAATGCTACTAATCCTTGACACAAGGTCAAAACAGGACAGAAGGAAGTTGTGGCATTTAATGGGTATTTTCAGACGTTACAAGTTCACAGTGAACCACGGTGAATACTCACCTGTGGTCACTGTGGGTATTTTCAGTCGTTATGAGATCACAGTGAACCACAGTGAATACGCACCTGTGGTCAATGTGTCTCGCACATCTGTTTGGCGGCTGCCAGATGTTCGCCACGGTCAATCCGCACATGGGGTCAATTTGAACCACGCTTCCCGGGCTAGCCGGGGGAATATCCCGGGAAGTGTGGTCAAAAAGATCCCCAGCGGGGACCAAAAAAA